>JARQZK010001490.1:207500-547500 GCA_030704885.1 Cynegetis impunctata | reverse complement strand
AAAACGTTACGGAGCGTTTTATAGGGGGGAGGGAGGGGCAAAAATCTTCAAAAATTGCGTTACGTAATACTTGAACGGCCCCTAACCTGAAGAAACGTACTTTTTACAACAACTTCAGCTTAATATTTTGTATATGTCGGTTCATACTGTCAATTGGGTAACGAATAGCATTTCGAGCAATATTTTACCATTTATCGTAGCTAGAGCTATTTTGAGATCTCTGCCTCACCTACCAAGCATGTCCCACACATGCTGTATGGTGTTGAGATCAGGCGATCATGATGTCCAGTTCATTTTGTTAATACCTACATACTTCCGCTAGGTATTTTGTGACACAAATTGTTGTATGTGGCCGAGCATTATCCTGCATCAGAATGAATCGCCGATAAATACATTAAAAGGTACAAGGTATTTGCTTAATATCTCCTCAATATATTTATTATTACGTCGATCTTCAGTAAGATCAACAGCTTTTGCGCAATTTTTCGCACTTAAAGCCATGGTTGGAGATCTTTTAGGTCTCTCACTGCCAAACTGACACTAGGGTAACAACGAGAAAAGCCAACTCTTCAATCAACAATTAGATTTCCTAAAGTAAACCGTTGATGACAAGTTCATTTGGTTTTAAAAAATGAACTAGTGTACTTAAAGGCATGAACCAAAAATCAAAATGTTGGAAAGGAATGGTCTTTAACAAAAATTGATCAGAAATTATTCCACAGGATGTCTTAAAATTAGGGATTAATAACAAACTTCTAATTAACCCTCTATTATGACTAACAGGCCAGCATTTAACAAAATACTGAATGTGCAAGTTGAAATCAATAAATTTATCTACAGTTGAATATTTTCAGCGCAATGCTTATTGCTTATCAAAGGTATCTCAATTTGTTCAGCACAATCCTGGTATCGCTATTGGCAAGTACAATTTTTCTACGTCCTGAAACGTCTGGGGGTTCAGGTCCCCTGGCTACGCCTCTGGAAACAACTGCTCTGAATTGAAATCTGAAAACTTAAGTGTAGTAGTTTGTTGGTGTACTCGATTTATCTGAAATGATTGCTTTCTTCGATCACTTCCGGTTATACTGGAAATGACTATCAACTTCCTTATTTGGAATAGAATGCGCTAATTTTTTTCGTATTTTTAGATTCTGCGTGAGATTCTAATCGTAAACGAGTAAGGGTTCCTTGTTTAGAGCTATTCATTTTAAGATAAAACTATTTTTCTTGAGTCACCCTGTAGAATAAAATGAAAAATCAAGCTCAAAAAAAAAAAAAAAATATATATATATATATATAAATATATAAATATATATATATATATATATATATATATATATATATATATATATATATATATATATATAATTGATATTTTAACAAGTAATACTTTATGAATCAAAAACAAAATATATATTAAAACAGATTTTAGTGATTTTTATCCATGTCCATGTTCACTTTGAAAACTTCTAGAAAGTATTATTTATTTCATAGGTATATATATATATATATATATATATATATATATATATATATACATATTCGAGCTGCAGCAACGATTGGCCTAACAGATAGTTTCTTATAATGTTCATATAATACAACAGCTGCAATTTAAATAAACTTTTCCATTAAACCTAACGTATATAACGGGGTTGGCCAAACTCCAAAATAGTACGAGCCATTTTTCAAAATTTAAAATTTTTCGCGAGACGCAATTGAAAACATATTTCAAAGGTATGCAAAAAAGGTATTAAAAATTTTTTGATTTGCACTTAGTCTTTCATATTTGTTGTAATTTAGAAGACATTTTGAAGCACAAACGCGCGATAATATTTTTGTTAAATATAATAACACAAAAATGAAAAGGAAACTCGGGTACATTCATCGAGAGCCACAAATATTCCTTCAAAGAGCCCCATGTTGCTCGCGAGCCGCAGGTAGCATATAATTTGTAATTTCCTATTTAGTGAATGAAAATAACTCATTAACTAACTGAAACCTGACATATTAATAGTTATTTAATAAACTAGTTTATTAATGACAGCGATCAATGGTTGAGATATTTAAGTTAATAGTTCGAGACCATTAATCGCTACATTAATAAACGAGTTTATTACAAGATTTTTCCGTCGACCTCATCATGAATTGAGTATAAATTCTCGATTGAAATAAATTTTTATTTTGCATGACAGATACACTTGACACAATATACATTTCTATGTTCATTTCGATATATTTATATTTATGCTCCCGATGGAACAATTTGAGAAATTCATAGATGGAATATTAGACATGTGACATTCTGAATAGTTAACATTACCTACAATATCCGATAAGGAATATGTGGAACTGGTGGCAGCTGAAGTGTTATTTACTTTCGAACGATTATTGCATAAAAAATTTTCCGCAGTTTCTACTTTATTTTGTATAGAGTTCAATTTTTCGATTTGAATTATGAATTCCTTTTTTCTGTGGAATAACAGTACAGACACAGAATAATTCAACTATTCCGTGCTGAATACTTCTGTGTTTGGTTGCCAATGACAATTGCACATTAAAATGGGTCATTAGTGATCAATTTCGTGTACGTTAAAGTAAGCTTTTATTTAGAGGTCGACGGAAAAAATAATTATGAGTCTCAATAATACTATGAAAAAATGAAAAATTCTTCAATATTCCTTGATTGTATCCATTCTGTTTTAGACGATTCCAAAAATCAGAGGTTTCAACTTCTATAGTAACTTAATATCTTCCGAATATCTGAACATTATCCCAATTATTTTCAAATGATATTTTTCTATTAAAAATTCAATTGACTCGTTACTAGGGAAAAATCCTATAAATATATTAATAAATACTTAAATTATAAAACTAATACACTCGAAGTAGTATTTAAATCTCGGTTCATAGGCTTCATTGATTTCCGGTTTCATTTCTTCCAAGTCGTAAAATCTTAGCGGAAAGTCGGCACAGATGGTAATTTACTTGATAAAAATATTCCGAATGAAAATGAATTGTTGGAGGTTGAAAGATGAAAAAAAACTCAGTCAGTAGAGTGGAATTCTGCATGTCATTAAAACTTGAAGAATATCTTGTTCCCAACTGAAGACAGTTGCTTAGATGGAGCGAACACAATCCAAGAATTTTTTCAAGATTTGGCGAGGTTGATGGCTAACCATATATTTTTTAAAAATTGACAAAGACATCTTTACGTGAAGTATATGAATTTTGGACAGAAAATTCCTAGAATGTTAATTCAGCATCGAAACAACGAATGAATTCCTCGAGATTTGGCGAGTTTGATAGCAAAGTTATTACATATATATTATTTATATTATATTATTTTTATATACCTATAGTGCTATTCGCGGAAATATAAATCCGCGAACCGCAATGCGTGCTACGCCTATTCCTGCCCCCATCAAACTATACGCCTATGGCACGGCCAGTCATCGAACCTTGCCGCCCACTATAACCTTGCGATAATGCGGTATCGGCTCGTTACTAAGACGCGATTGGAACGATCTAAGCCGAAAGATGTGGATCGGCGGTAATGCCGTTCAGTCAAACATTCGACGCTGCAATAGCAGCTCTGTCTGCCAGATCCAATGTAAAATATTCCAAGATCAGAAACATCTTGTCAATAAAAAGTTAATTGAATAAAGATGTGGACTGAATTTTAAATCTAAACTATTCTCGAATCCACTGAAATACACACCAAAAATTTATGACGACACCTTCATAAAGAAAAAATGACGACACCTTCATAAAGAGGATACAAATTTTGGATAGGAAATTGCCAGAACGTTAATTCAACACAAGAAAAAACGCTTGAGCAGCAGAGCTCCGTTATTAAAGAAATTTTCTCGTCAAGTGCATCGCGTTGAGATGCGATTAGGAAAACGATTTTCGAAATTTTTTTGATTTCTGATACGTATAAATTGCTGCTCTCGTATGCTGGTGTGAGACCTCAAAATCCCGCATCATTTTCAAGGTCTTAAACCCGCATACGGAAGCCGCTGTTCACACATATCAAACATCAAAATCTGCAAATCGTTGTTTAGAAGATCTAAAATAGATAAAAAAACTACCCCCGCACCTAAAAAAATTTCGACATGCTGCAATAATCTATTATGATCGATAAAAATACGACTAGAAACGCATGACTTCCCTCAAGATTTGGGGATGTTCATTGCTAACCATATATATTTAAAAAACTGACGACACATTCATGTAAAGAAGTGAAATTTTGTATAGGAAATTCCGAAAGCGCTAATTGAACACACAAAAAATAAGATCGGATTTTTTAGCATCTTGGGAATGCCCATAAACCCGCTTTAACCGTTGTTCCATTTCATGAATATCCTGTTCTACTCACTTCCTTTAGTTCATTGAAATTTATAGTCCGTCATTATATTGTCGCCAAGGGTTTGGAGTATAGAGGATACGAGTGAATAAAACACATAAATACAACGGTCTTATCCGTAGTCAGAGTATCGATTTTGTCTAAACGGCAGTAGATATCGATATAATGTCCTTCAGACCCTTGAAAAAAGACCTAACCGGATATTTGTATTCTCCTTTCGAAAATAATGAAAAAAAGTTGAACTGAATAACGATTCCACATCTAGTGTTCTCCTCATACTAAGAAAATAATAATGAAAACCTCTTGTAGTTTTTCGGACTTTTATTATCTATAATACGGGTTAAGTTGTATCTCAAAAAAAATTTCATTTAAATAAGTGAGTGAATAATTTGAAAAAGTGAATATGTATATATCTGAAAAATTAGGAAGAGTTCAGTTGAATGCAAGTTAAT
Organism: Cynegetis impunctata; assembly: GCA_030704885.1. NCBI lineage: Eukaryota > Metazoa > Arthropoda > Insecta > Coleoptera > Coccinellidae > Cynegetis > Cynegetis impunctata. The sequence goes on along the minus strand of JARQZK010001490.1, from coordinate 542,682 downwards.
CCAAGAGAGTTGTCAAATAAATTTACTAAAAAACGAAAATTGTAATAAAAATTTCACGTATGTGAAAAATAAATTGAATTTAGTTAACAAATACAAATTTAAACAATAACTATTGAAAATATACCAGAACAAATAAAATTTGATTTTATAGATAAATTGAACTGGATTGAACGTGCATTAAATTCTACTTTAAATTTTCGATTACTACTTTAACCCTATATCTTTATGGATAATGGAAATCCTGTGATCTATAAATGAAAATACATTGTCCAACACCTTTGAAAAAATGAAAACCTTTCTTCAATTTGACTATGTGAGAAAGTCACATAATAATTCTATTAAAAAAAAAAAAAAATATATATATATATATATATATATGCACTCAAGGACAAAATTATTGCATATTTTATTTTAGTTCTCAATTTTTTCCCCTTTAACACTTTTGTGATTTCGGTTACTGAATCTGTTACATTGGAGTGTTCCAGGTATATTGCAATTTATTGCAGATGAAATAATGGTAAGACATAGCTTTTATAACTGAATTAGCGATAACTTGAAATTATAACTGAATAAGCGGAAAGCTATAATCGTAGCTTAGTGTGCCTTGATGACTAAAATAATGGCTTCTCTTTATTTGACGTTTTCAGAATGACATTTTCAGTTTATTATTTCTTGAATCTGTAGTTTTAGTTAGTGAGATGCCACGTTTAAATGAGTTAGTTGCGGTTTAAATTATTTGTTAATCAGTGAGGGGTACAGGCAAGAAGACATTGCACTAAGATTGAATGTCCATCAATCGACTGTTTCTCGCGTACTAAAACGTTACAATTTACAATGAGACTGGAGGATACAAAAGGCGGCCTGGTCAAGGACGTAAAAGAATTACAACGCTAAGAGATGAGCAATATTCAAGAATTCAATCTTTGCGAAATCGTACACTTAGTGCTCCGCATCTAAAAAATCAATAACTAAATGCAAGGCAAGTCAATGTTTCCACCAAAACAATAATAAGGAGACTTACGGAGGTCGATTTAAAGCCAAGACGTCCTGCTAGAGTTCCTCGGCTTCTTCCACGTCATAAAATCGGACGGTTACAATTTGCAAGAGCACATGCTGACTAGAATGAACATCAATGGAGAAAAGTTGTTTTTACAGACGAAACAAGAATACAATTATGGAAGCCTGATGGACGTAGACTAGTATACAGAAGGTCAGGAGAACGTTTCGCAGAATGTAATCTTGTACATAATCTTAGCTTTGGTGGTGGTTCCATTATGCTATGGGCTGGCATTAGTTTGGAGACTCGCACGGAGCTCATTGAAGGGAATTTAAGGATTAATACTGACTGGTACATACTTAACATCCTTGCAGAACATGTTATACTATATGCTGGCTTCATTGGATATAATAACTTCATGCTAATGCACGACAATGCCCGTGCCCATGCCGCAAGAACAGTAAACCAGTACATTGAGGATGTCGGGATTGCAAAGCTAGAGTGGCCACCATATAGTCCTGACGCAAATCCCATAGAACATATATGGGACATCCTATAAAAACTATTCGAACACGAAATGCAGCTCCTATATATTTATAAATATGAATATGAATGAAGTGAACCAACATACCTCTCGTCGCGACTCTGCTCACGAAACATTTGTTTTATGGCTGGTAATGCTGGTAATGAACCTCCAAACAGATTTCATTACCGGAAAACCTTCTCTAGGATTTACGTGACTATTCATATACACCCGACTTTGAGAATTAATTTTTTTATTTAATGTTCTTTATATATTGGACTAAATATTAGTTCGAACGGTATGAGTTATTGTTATTATAATGTGAAAAAAATAGATGCCAGTTTTTCACTCAGGTTAGCTTTATAATTTGAAATAATGAATTTCTTGTCAACATCTTTGAAAAGCGGAAAAAATTTATTTTATTTTCAAATAAAACTTTTTTTTCGATAGTGTTATCATTTAATTGTTAATTCAATGCATTTGTAGTCATTGATGAACTCAACCATGTATTTTTCTGATAACATGATGATACATTTTAACCAAATAACAACCACATCAATAAAAAGCAATTGTGTAAAGGTCTTAAAAATAAAAGTTTTTATATTTTGTTTCCACTTAAAATAGATAAGAACCATTATTCAATGAAGGCACATAATAGGGGTCAAGAAATGTTGGTAGGTTGAAAACAAAAAGATACTAACATGAATCAAAAGCATATTTCCCCCTTCGAAATTTACTCTTGATGAAATTCTCTGAAGCAATAATTCAAATTATGAACTGGAATAGCCGAGCCTGCTAAAGCCCATCAAATTCCAGGATGAAAGATGGAAAGAACAACACAGTGAAATATAATACAATAAGAGGATTGAATAGGGATTCATATCTGCGTCATGTTCTCTTCTGATATTGATTTGTTAGCTTAGGTGTAACGTCTCTGTAAATATAATCCCAAAGAAGAAACAACATAATGTCACACTAAAAAAAAGTATATGATGTAAGAAAGGGCTATAATTCAGGCTATACACATCAATTTTCTGAAGAAAATTATGTTCTGTAGAATAAACCTTAGTCATTTTCTATTAGCGATAGATTAGATGAAAATCTTGATTCGTATTTTTAGAATATCGAAGTAATAGCTGTTGCTTTTGGCTGAATTTGAATTTACTTTTGCGTACGCATTGCAGTGTGAAAAATGGTACTTTTCTGAACTAGTCAACAGCTGCCTTAATAGCTGTAGGGTTCCTCAAAGAATCAATAAAAATTTTGCAAAACCGTGAGTAGTGGAGCTCCTTCATTAAGGTTGAATTTTCCCGACATTTGTGTTCTCTTTTACATACAACCTCTTAACTTCCTAAGACAATTTGGGTGAAGAACTTAAGAGATACATGCATAGTTCTCTTAAATTTTGAGGAAAGGAGGTTCTGCATGAGTATCTTCGATCTCAGCCGCGCTTTTGACACGATAGACGTGGATACTCTGCTGTTCAAGTTGGAGAGGATGGGTATTCGTGGAGTACCCCTAAATTGGATAAGGTCTTATCTGACTGGAAGGTCGCAGACAGTGAGAATTTCGGAGAGGGGTTCGCAATTTTTGTCTGACAGGGAGTGGTTGCACTCTGGAGTGCCTCAAGGTAGTACACTGGGTCCGATTCTGTTTATATTGTTGATAAACGATTTAGTGGAGTTTTTAGAAGATAGTGGGGTGGTTACGCTCCACGCGGACGATAGTTCTGTGCTTATATCTGCTGCAAGTATAAATGACCTATCTTTGCTGTCAAATAATTGCATCAGCAAAATGAATGAATATTGCTCGATAAATGGCCTTATTCTCAATGAGAGTAAAACAAATCTGTTAATGTTCACTCCAAATGGCACAAATAGGTGCCTCAGTCCATTGGTTAGATTGCCAGGTGCTGAGTCTCTGGGTCTGTCTGATGAAGTGAAGTTTTTGGGTGTTACGATGGATGATCATTTAAACTGGAAAAATCATGTAGCGGTATTGAGCGGTAAACTCTCTTCGTTAAATTTTGCAATAAGGCAACTTGAGAACTATTGTGACCTGAATATCCTAAAGATGTATTATTATGCTTCAGTCAACTCGGCGCTGGAATATGGTAAACTTTGTTGGGGAAATATTACCAATGCGGATTATGTTTTTAAAATTCAAAAGAGAATTGTTCGTTCAATTTTTGGTCTCACTAGATTAACGTCATGTCGTAATTTTTATAAGAGTAATTTTTTAACTGTACCCTGTATGTTTATTTATGCTTGTGTGATCTATATTAAAAGAAATTTATCTTCTTTGGTTAGCTGTAGTGATGTGAATCAATATAGTACAAGGAGGTCTACCTCGCAGTTGCTTCATGTTCCTTTTACACGTTTAAGACAGAATTAGAAAAATCGATAATCTTAGGCCTTTCAAATCAGCTGTTAGATCACTACTTTTAGATAGAGTATTTTATTCCGTTGACGAATATTTTACAGGAGTATTAATGTGATTTTGTGATGTTCTTTTGTTAGTATTTGTAATGATATGTATACTATTTCATTGTAAATACCTGTATAGTATCACATTAGTATGTGCAATTTTTCTGTTGACACTTTCCCATATTACTTGTATGTAATCAGAGGAAATAAACTTATTATTATTATTATTATTATAGACGCATGAAATTTTCACATAAAAATTACGGCGATGAGCAAAAAAAAATTCAAATCCCCAAAAAACACCTTCCTTATATCAACCGAATACAAGTACATATATGGGAGAAGCCTCTATTGAGCAAACAAATATTTTCAGCCTTACACTGTCTAGCCTAATATAGATACAAAATCAAAATGGCGGTGGTTGAGTTAAATAGTTGAAACCCCTACGGAGCACTTTGTCAAAAATAATCCAACCAACGTCAGAAATTTCAACCTTCTAACTTAATCTAGATGATTTATGGACATACACAAACACTCAAACACCACGAAAAACTAAAAAATCTCTGCAATGGTGAAAAAAGTTTATACCTCTAAAACACAATTCCTTAGCGTCAACTCAATCTACTCACAAATTTTTAACCTTTTAATGAAATTGAAGAACATGTTGTAGATAATAAATTTTATTTTTTTTTACCCTCTCCCAATGTTTACAGATGAAAAAATGTTGACTGAATTTACCTAAATTTTGATAGTTTTGTTGTTCATCAAGAAAGTCCCCAGAAACCAAATTTCAGCTCATTTGGTCTGATTGTTGATGTTTGTATCATATATATGAAAACCCTCAAATCCAACACCTTTTGACCAATCATCACCAAATTTGGCATATCTAATTGTTACTTCATATAGGTTTTTATGTATTTTTTTAATTCAACTCGATTCTAGATGGCGTTTGAGCGCATCAACTCCTAACTTACCTAACTAACTATTGGTGAATGGTATTTGTGACATTGTCAGTATTTCATTTGGAAGGTGATAGACAAAATTCACTGAAACTTTCAGAATAACCGCAGTCGCACGCGGAAAAGTTCCACTTTCAGCATTACTTGGAAAAATGAATTATAATACCTCATGAATAAATAATTACTTAAAGAGCTCAAACAAATATCAATTTTTCTAGTAATTAAATTGGTGCATCAGTGTATGAAAAAAATTGCAACATTTTGTGTCGTGATTCGTAGGTAACATAAAATAAAACGTTCTTCTTGTAATTAGTCTAGTTTCGAATCAAACTTTCATTTATTATGCACCTGTGAGTTTGATTCGTTAGATGTAACTCAATTTTAGTTCGATGAATAATGTATTCCTGGAAAATCTAGGCAAAATAACTGGGAAAATACGAAATAGTCGATCGTATATTGATTCAAATTACACAGTCAACAACGAAACAGTATTATTTTTATCACTTTAAAATTTTAGTACAATATTTCATGAAATATCTTTCCCTCTAGCCTCTAGCTGATAATATCTATATATTTCGATAATCATAGGAATTTTCAAACTAATTGGTTCGAAGTATGAAAAGATTTTCCATAAATAACACGAATATTAAATCTATGAACACAATTCTGATGAAACTGAGATTCAAAAACTTGAATTATTTGGAAGCTATAAAATATTGATACACAGGGAAGTTTAATAGAGTTTAGAAAATAATTAAATTTGTATATATTCCATCAAAGCCAAACATAATATGGTTATGTGTTGTGGAATATTACGAAGTTATATAAGCTTGAATATGATGAAACTTGATTTAATCAACTAGCGAATATATTATACTAATATAATACGAAATAATCAGAATAAATAAATATACTTATCATATAATATATATATATATATATATATATATATATATATATATATATATATATATATATATATATATATATATATATATATATATATTCCGTGTATCACTAATGTATTATATTGAATAGTCAGCATTCAGCATATTCATATTAATCAAAATCATATTATTTTATGCACCTACCTTCCTTTCAACCTACATTATATAATATAATTTATTAATTACGATAGAAGGTATTTACATTTACTGCATTTAATTCATTTCAAGATTTGTGGCAACGCTGCGGAGGCATGGAAAGGTATATTCTCAACGTTCATTTTGCCTGCCACAGAAAAGCAAACAACGGTGCAAATACTCCGAATGAATACTTCATTGCAATAGAAAAGCAAAACACATGTAAATGGCAACACCGATAAAGTCCAGTCTCATACAATGTCGACCAATCACAACTATAGAATTTCGCGTGGCATCGAGTGAATTAGTAGTGTCTAATGGCCGCCGAAATTAGCAGCGTGTTTACTTATATTGCTCGCGTATTGTTTGAAAATGAGTTCGGTTACTGAAGTTAATTTCAAAAAATTCAATGGTGACTTAGTGGAATATTTGTTATCCCATAACTTTAGTGCACTAAGTTATGAGGATAAAGTTTTGATAAAAACATTGCGACCTACCCCTGAATTAAACAATTTGGTGCAGCGTAACAGACAACAAAACCGCGGTTTTAATACAAGGAATTATGAGAAACATTCTTGCCTAACCGGATCACAGGTAAAAAATAAATTATTTTGTTGGCAGTGTTTACTTTTTACTAGTGAAAATGTCTCTGTTTGGGACCGCTTGGGATTTGACGATTTAAAAAATTTATCACGTTCTTTGGAAAGGCACGAAAAATCCCAGGAACATGTCGTGTCGCGGATCAAATTTAAAATGCTTGAAAAAAAACATTATTAATGTTATTGATATAGCACGTGTTCAAGAGTTAGAAAAATACAACGAAAAAGTTAAGGAAAACAGAGAAATATTGGAGAAACTGGTCGACATATTATTCTTATGTCGCCAAGATATAGCGTTTAGGGAACACGATGAAACAGACGAATCTAGCAATAAGGGAAATTTTAAGGAACTCCTTGATCTATTTTGCAAATATGACGAAAAGCTGTATAATTTATTTAACAACGCTACAGTTTTCTCCGGAACCTCAAAAACAACTCAAAACGAAATTATAAACTCTGCTACCTATGTTTTGGAAACTTTTATCGAAAATGAACTTAAAAATGTTAATTTTTTTTCCTGGCAAGTAGATGAGACAACTGACATTAGCTGTAAATCGCAGTTGTTGATAATATGCAGGTTCGTAAAAGATGGAACATTATTTGAGCGATTTTTAGGTTTTAATGATTCTGAAAGGTCTGCCAACGATTTATTCGATTTTTTAAATGAGAAATTTTCGAAGTTTAATTTTCAATCTAAACTTATAGCACAAACCTATGACGGTGCAGCGGTTATGGCTGGCCATTTAAACGGTCTACAAACAAAAATTAAATCTATTGCTCCTCAAGCTATTTTTACACATTGTTATGCTCATAACATGAATTTGGTTTTAAGTAACGCTTGTAGTTCTATTAGGCAAGTTAGAATTTTTTTTTCAAATTTATCTGCATTTTCAACATTTTTTTCAAAATCAACAACGCGCACAAAATTTCTAGATGCAATAGTAAGTAACATAATTCCAAGTAACGCACCAACTAGGTGGAATTTTACTTCAAGAGCTATCTTTACTATACACAATAATAAGGATAAAATTTTAGAGGCTCTTAATTCTATAGTTGAAAGTGAGGAATTTTTCACCGATAAAGTAACTTTAAATACCGTACGCGGATTAATATCTTACTTACAAGATAAGGAATTTATATATTTTTTAAACATCTTTAAATTAATTTTTGAACAAACAGAAATAGTTTCTCAAATCTTACAGCACAAGTTTTCAGATGTGATTTACTCACGAAATCGGCTCAAGTTTCTTTTGAAGAAAATTTCAGAATTTCGTGCAGAAGTTTATTTTAAAAAACTTTTTTCTGTATTTCAAACTACTGATGATACGACTCAATTTAGCCCAAAACGAAAGAAATTCAGTTTCGCAGATGTGGAGCTTCACTATAAGCAAATATTTTATGAAATTTTGAATACTATTAGGGGTCAAATAGAAATAAGGTTCTCTGATTTGAAAGAACTGCATTTCTTCGAATTACTCAATAAAAATTTGTTTACCAGATTTTTGGCTAATTTTCCATATAACCTTTTGCAACATTTATGTCAAAAATACACTTTTTTTGATAAGGTGGCCCTAAAAAGTGAACTGTGTGTTGTTTATAGTGACAATAAAATTTTGGGGCAAAGTGAAAATCATGTGATGACTATTAAATACCTTTTTGATAATGATTTGAATCAAGATTTACCCCAAGTTTATAAACTCTTATGTCTAATAATTGTTTCTATCCCGGTGACATCGGCTTCCGTAGAGCGCTCGTTTTCCACTCTTAAGAGAATTAAAACTTATTTACGAAATTCAATGAGCCAGGATCGTTTGAAAAATATTAGTTTGTTGTCTATTGAAAAGGAATTGGTAAAACTTTTGGCGAAAGACAAAAAATTTTATGAGGATATTATAGATCATTTTGCTAACGTTAAAGATCGCAGAATCCCGCTAGTCTTGAAAAATATATAATAACTTTTTATTTGCTCTCACCAGCTGTCCCACACATATTTTGTACATTTTATTTTTCACAGATTTTGTTTGTGGTACTAGGTACTTTATTACTTAGTATTATACCAAATAATTCGTTGTTCCTTGTAAAAATCTTCAAAGAATTTATGTTTTGTTTAATTTTATGTAAAGATTATTTTTTATTCAAGGCTTCTGCCTTGGCATTGGCATCTATGCAGAAATTATAAAAAATAGATGTCTATGCCAAAGAATTTATTTAAATTTTTTTTTTTTAGGTCTAAATGTATATTTTATTATTTTATTTTGTTGTTATTTTATTTTTATTTTGTTTTACTTTTATCACAAGAATTTTATTTTAATCTATTTTTGGGAGGGTCCTATCTTATTTTTGGCAAGAAAAAACTCTCACCTCTTGGTTCTTGCTGGGCAACAATTGATTAATTCCTCGAATAAGTAACAAATTCGTAGGTAGGTAGGTAGGTACCTATTTTGTGATAGAAAAAAAATTTGATGAATAGATGAATTGATTAATTGGCTGAGAAGAGTTTTTGTGAATATTGTAAATAGGAGTTGTAGGTCTCAAGGTAGACACTCGAAAGTGAAAACAAATTAATAGCTTAGGGTGCTTGTTTTACTTTGATTTTCTTTAAATTATAAGGCGGTTGACCTTAAAATCCTAAAAATTTTCGCCTATGGTGTATTTTTTAACACCTCTTGTAGCCTCCTCAAACCAAAACCTCACGAGCCGCCACTGATATATATATATATATATATATATATATATATATATATATATATATATATATATATATATATATATATATATATATATATATATATATATATATATATTATATATATATATATATATATATATATATATATATATATATATATATATATATATATATATATTATATATATATATATATATATATTATATTTATATATATATATATATATATATATATATATATATATATATATAAATATATATCTAATATATAAAATTCTCGTGTCACGGTGTTAGAAGTTAAACTCCTCCGAAATGGCTTGATCAATTCTCATGAAATTTTGTGTGTATATCGGGTAGGTCTGAGAATCGGCTAACATCTATTTTTTATCCCCCTAAATAATTAGGGTGTTCCACCCCTTAATTTTTAATTAATTTTTTGTTCTATTTTTTTATGATACAGCATTCAAAAATACATACAATCCTAAATTTTCATCCCTCTACAATCAACCCCTATTTTTTATTTGTTAAATTCCTTTGAAATGGCTCGACCGATTATCATGAAATTTTATGTGCAAATCGGTTAGGTCTAAGAATCGGACAAAATCTATTTTTCTATCCCCTGAATGTTGAGGGGAGGACCACCCTCCCCTCAATTTTTAATTTTATTTTTCAGACAGAATTTTCTGTTCCATTTTTTCATGATATATATAAATTCAAAAATACATACAACGCTAAATTTTCACCCCTCTACGATCAACCCCTATTTTTTATTCGTTAAACTCCTCCATAAAAGCTAGACGGATTCTCATGAATATTTGTGAGCATATCGGTTAGGTCTGAGAATCGGTCAGCATTTATTTTTCATCCCCCTGAGGGTGGTCACTTAATTTTTTTTTCAGACATTGTTTTCTGTTCTGTTTTTTTCATGATACAGCAATCAAAAATACATACAACCCTAAATTTTCAACACTCTATGATCAACTCCTATTTTATATTTTGTTAATTATCAATTTTTCTGGCAAGATTTTTATTTTTATTTTGTCATGACTTAAAATTAAAAAATTCACATTACTCGCAATTTTTACCCCTCTACGATCAACCACTATTTTCCCATCGCAATTTTCATTATTTTTTCATTTTACTCACAGATCCGCAATAGGGTTGCAAGATGGCAATCGAAAATAACAATAGTCGGTCTGGAAATAGGTCGTAATATATTTTTCATACCCCTATAATAATATAATAAAGTGATTAGGGTGGTTCACCACAAACATTTTTATAAATTTTTTGGACAAAATTTTTTTTTTATTTATTAATGATGTTGCATTAAAAAGTACATATAACTCTAAATTTTCAACCTTCTATCAACAACACATATTTTTTCATAGCCATTTTCATAATTTAATTTTCATTATATTCTAGAACCATTTTATTTATATTTAAAGAACAAAGTCACTTTCTAACTAAAAGCGAAGGCTGACGTGTCTATGTAGACGAAAATTTTTTAAAAATTGTTACTGTGGATCATTGTCAAGTTTTTTTTGCGTAGTATTTATAAATTGTTAATGTATTTCTGTGATTTATGTGAAAAGTTTTTAATTCTGTGATGGTAACATATTGATGCAATCATTTTGATAAAGGTCAAAGTAAAAAACCGAAACGTAAATGAAAATAGAAATATATATAATCGTAAGATTGTTTAACTGAACCAAAAATCCTGATAACTTTGTTCTTTATATATATATATAGATATATATATATATATATATATAGGTATATATATATATATATATAAGTATATATATATATATATATATATATATATATAAATATATAAATATATATATATATATATATATATATATATATATATATATATATATATATATATATATATATATATATATTATATATATATATATATATATATATATATATATTATATATATATATATATATATATATATATATATATATATATATATATATATATGTATGTATATATAAATATATATACAGGGTGTTAAAGTTTTAAGGGAAAAATTAATTTTTTCCGTCGTATTGAATGTTGTACTGTAGCAAGGGAAGGACACTTTCAACATTCAATTGAACTCATTAAGTACTAGATTTATTTTAATTATTTCACTTTGCTATCAATTATTGTTAGTACATTAATAAACATTCAGTTATAGCCAAATGACCATACAGAAAAATGTTTGTGATTTTTTACTCGAAAACGATGCGTCCTACGAAAGAAAATTTAAAGATTAAATTTGCTCCAAATTAAATAGCGATTTCAAAAAAGATTTTTTTTTAGAAAAAGCAGTGGCCTACCATTTTCTCTTGAAAAAATATATGTTCTTTAATGCATAAAAGCTGTACGCCAAATTTCATAAAAATATTTAAAGTGGTATGAATATTAAAATTAAAAATTAATTTTTCCCTTGAAACTTTAACACCCTGTATTCCGGAAAAGAATCGTTTTCGGACCTTAGTTTATATGCCAAACTACCATTATTTTTTCATGTAGATGCATATTTTGCCTTACTTTTGAAACACCCTGTATATATATATATATATATATATATATATATATATATATATATATATAAATTTATATATATATATATATATATACATATAGTGTTTTTTTTCTAATAATTAAGTTCAATTCAATGTTTTACATAAGCTGTTCTTTCAAATAAAAAAATTCTCAGAACTTAGATGTGTATCGGAACGCACCCAATTCAATATATTCGAACATAGAACAGCGGTTATTCTCAATGTTCCTAGGAAATGTCAAATTGGGCATTCATCAATTTCGCGCAGTGAACTGAATCTAAAGAACTTAGATCGAGTTCACTGATTTCGCGAAATTGATTTCTATATCCTGTAGTCGTTTAAAGTTAGGTTAATAATATCGAATGGCAATGAATCGATATGAATAAATAAAAACTAATAAAACATCAGAATTTAATTCGACAAAAATTACAACGAATTCGCTCTAAAAGTCATTAAATACAAACGGCACGCAATGCACACTATTCGATAAAGTTTAACTGCCATTTTATGCTCACCATTAGCGGTCATTATGTTGAGCATAAAATCCTGAAATTCCTGTCGAATCCAGTCCAAATTCGCCGGGAAATAGCGTAGCTGTGTTAGCACCACAGTGGCAGGTACTGCGTTAACGTGAGCGGACAAAACTAGCGGGGTACAGGCCAACAACCCCATCAGCAAAAGGCCAGACATGACACCTTCTTCAACGAGGCATGGCACTAAGTGCCGAGGTGAATTTCAACTTGGATCTTCCTGCATGCCTGAAAACGTTTCACGTAACAGCTGGCATCCTGATAGCTGGAAAAAAAAATAACATCTCAAATTGGGAACTTTCGGAAAATTGTCATTTCAAACTGCATAAAAGACCATTAGGGGGTATCCATTAATTTCAAGAGATAATTTTGGCGATTTTTTGACTTCCCCTTCCCCCCCTTGGTGAGATGTCGTGAGATCTTGCCCGACCCCCTCTCCGAATCTCACGTGAGATTTTCTAAAATGCATATTTGATATATGAATGAGTTAATATGTGCTTATTCTATGAGTTCAAATAAATCAGTAATATATTATAAAAATGTGAAAAAAATTAAGTTAATAATAAAACAATGGTTGTAATAAGTCACAGTTTTTTAAGTGAAAATTATTAGTGCATCGTATGTTTATTACAAAACGTTATGGTATAATTTTTTTATGAATAATATTCACATGTTAACGTATATGAAGAAGAAATATTTACTCCAAAAAAAGTATTCACTGTTAATAAATATTTATCAATATTTAACAAATAATGTTAAAAAAAACTTTTTCATATTTAATAAATGAATAAATTATTTCCAACCAAATGAATTTATTTGAAGTTAATAAATTCTTCCATCAGTGTATAATTAAAACGCGATGAATATTTTTATGAATGATTTAGCTATATTTTAGTAGAGAAACATTTTTTACTTAAGTTAACTTAGTTTTCTCGCAATTTTCTACTGTTTCTTGCGAAAAAAAAAAGGTACGTGATATTTGATGGGACCACCCCCTCCCCCACGTGAGATTGAGTGAGATTTTCCTCGACCCCCCCGCTAAACACTTTAATGGATGCCCCTTTAGTAGGGAAAGAAATTTAAGTTTTTTTCGATATCCAGAAGAATTATTCTAATATATTCTTAAAATGAGAAATCTTCACATTTCATAGAGTAAATACTATTTTTACTATTTTCCTCAAGTACCTACTCAAATTTCATTGGTAAGTATTGATATTTCCGATCAGATTCTCGGATTTGTTGAACAATTAAATATATCACATAAAGTGAACAAAACAATTTTTCAATTATTTAAAAATTATCGAAGAATCTTCCAGAGGAGCTGGTTAATATGTATTTCGCAACTTGAAATCTGCATTCATAATGCAACAGTGAGGTATAGAAAATTTCACCTCAACTATGCTTACCTACACACGAGTGAGCTACACTGAAGAGATCTAAAAAGATCGAAACAGCTTTATGCAGATCTTGACTCGGAATGACTTGACATTTTCTATAATTCACTGTTGCATTATGAAGGCATATTTCACTTCGCGGAATACGTAGAACTAGCCCCCTTGAAATATTGTTGGATAATGTTTAAATTATTGAATAATTTTCCTAATTCAGTTTATGCGATAGGTATATGAAATTTACTATGGCCAACTAGTATATTTTTCATAAATTGATTGTTGAACAATTAAACACTAATAATAAGTTTATATCTACATAGTTGTAATCATCCACATAGCCTATAACAATGGAAATAAACCAGATGTTGTCTTAAAGATTTTGAATAAGCATTGTCATACGAAAGGTATCAACTTAGTATATCCTACGAATAATACAGATAATATCAAACAATATAAAACACTTAAATACACTGGTAAATTAACAAATGAAGTCTCCAAAATATTTTTGAGTAATAATCATAATTTAACTTTTAAAACCAACAACTCTTTAAGTAAAATCATTAAAAACAATAAACCGAAATTAGATGAAAATAATAAATCAGGAGTTTATAGACTTGAGTTTAATTCATGCCCTAAGTTTAATATAGGTCAGACGGGAAGATCTTTTCATAATAAAATCAAAGAACACGAAAAAAAGTTAGGTCAATAATAAGAGGGACTCCCATTATTCTAACCATTTAATAGAAGAAACACATGATTTCAACCATAATTTTAAAATTTTACATACCGAAAATAAGTCTCAAAAATTAAATTCATTAGAATCCATGGAAATTTTAAAACATGAATATTCAGACATTTTACTTAATGAACAAACTGAAGTTGGTAATTTCCTGTTATTAAACCTGGTATTTGAAACCTCTTAATAACTAACCATTCCAAATAAGTCAATACCTGTTTTACCGTTCTGGGAATCATAAATACAACCCCCTGTAATGAATACCTATAAGGTAGTAGAATATGTCAGATAATATATGAGCACTGTGATATATTTTAATAATTAACCAAGCTAGTTAGTCGAGTACTTAGAGTACGCTGGCTAGTATTTGGGAGGTCTCGGGTTCAAACCCCGGGGTCGACTGATCTGCCTTGAGTTTTTTTCAGAGGTTTCCTCATGGTAATGTAAGTCACTGCTTGCAAACTTATAAGGCGAATGCTAGGCCAGTATTAATCCTCTAACCCCCTACCCACACTTCCTATGTTCCATAAATATCCCGTCTCACCTATCCTTAATGCACTTGTACGTACAAGTGTATCCTCTGATCTAGCTGAAGTAGTTAATCCCAAGCTCAAGCTGCCCGCCTTCCTGACACATACTTCAGGGAGGAATAAAACACGTGTGTTTCCTTTCCTTTCCTTTTTTTAAGAATTAGTTTGTAACTAAATCTGATGAAGACACTGTGTTTTCGAAACAATTGTCATTCAATTGTAAATATATTAGAGATTAAGTTTAAACTAAAGTATCCTTATTTCTCAATATGAATTTCCATCCAATTCAAAAGTTTATTAAACCAGTATGATACAAATACTGAGTTGATCTGCTTGTCAGAAGTAGTTGAAATAAATTATGAATCCAGGCTTTCTCTTATTCAGTGGGTAGTTTCAATGCGGTGAAATTTATTTTTCCATGAATTCCTCTTTTCTTACGGAACTTTTAATGAAATTATTCGAGAAACTTTGTTATGATAATCGGAGTAGACCCGAGGAGAAAGAGATGTGCATGCAGAGATAAGATTCTGTATGCTCACGGCCTTTGGAGCGCAGTACTGTATTTAATAACATCAGGAATATCTTTGGTCGAGCCTTCATTGAAAAAGCAGTCAATCATATAACATGTAATCACTCCGGACATGATGTTCTGTTCTATTCCTCCTTTCATTTATGACCATGTGTGTTGAAAAATCAGTATACGAGATTTAATATGATCCAGGACAGTTTCTCTGGTTTCTAATTCAAAATAATTTGATGTGCATTGGCTCAATTTCAACTCACTTTACGTATGAAACAATATGAGTTTGATGTATTTTTCGATTGCTTGTATAATGCGAATGATGAATAACTATTTTTGCTTCATTCATTATTTTAAATATAATGATGGTATCATTATTCTTCAAAATAGTTAATAATTTCAGAATATAGGTTCACTCTTCAGATAATTTGGATGAATTTTTGCATATTATCCATTAAAAAAGATCAAATGTATTTCAACAGAAAATTTTTCAATGCAGTTAATGAAACTAGAACTTGATTGAAATATTTTATATTCGATAATGGTGTGTATAAAGTGATGTTGAAAATAGAAATTTTTCGAAAAAACAAAATGTGTACTACACATTTATATATATATATATATATATATATATATATATATATATATATATATATATATATATATATATATATATATATATATATACATATATTTATTTTTTTTGCGAGATATAATATTTTGTCGTCACACTATGTTGATCTATATATGTTTTTTTGTATTTAGGCATGCTTGCTAGTATTCGTGAGGTCCGGGATCAAACCCTGCGGTCGACTCTCAGAGGTCCCCATGGCGTAAGTACGTTACTGCATGCAAACTAACAACGCGCATGCTGGGCCTGTATTCCTCCTCTGAACCCTACCCACACCTAATCTTTTCTGTCTCACCCATCCTTGATTTACTTGTACATACAGCTAATTCGTCTAACCTCTGGCTGAAGGAGTTTATCTCCAAAACTCAAGTAGCCCGATTCCTTCATACATACTTGAGGGAGTAATGAAACAAGAGCAATTTGCCTTTTTTGGAGTTTTGCTCATCCGTAGACATCGTCTCCAATCTACAGGTCTATCTTGGTGTATAATAATCTGTAAGGTCAGATTAAGCAACAATGTTCAGCTGGATCAAGACCTACCAGCAAACTTTTCAGTGAAATCATATCATTCAGTTGATGAGTTTCTCAATGATATTTCGTAATATTGTGTGTTCAGACCAGTTGATTTTGGTAACTATTTTAAGTAATTATATTTATTTTTGAATGAAGTATTCAATTTTTCGATTATTGCTATGTAGTGCAGTTTGTATGTATGTGTAATAAAGATTATTATTAATATTACCGATCACCCCACTATTCAAGCTTTTGTTGTAACACAGACAGGGTTCCTTTCCCTCCACTAGACTCAGAGCATCTATGGAGAAAGTCCGGTTTGCGGAATGGCAAAGGTGTGTCATTTCGCTTTCCCTGAGATCTTTTTCGCTCTAAATTATTAAAAACAATACATTTTTCATCCCCCGTCGATACTTGCTTCGAAAATGGTGTCTCTGTTATATTTATAGAGCTAATCGCAAATAGAAATGCAATGTAGTTGGCATGATAAAATGTTGGAGCATGGCATATTTTGACATATTTAACATTTCTGCTAATAATCAAGATAAATACAATCAACTGAATTGATTTCACGTGATGTAATATAAATAATAGATTTTATTTTCATTCATATTGTTTATAAATGTATGCATATGCAAAAAACTGGGTACTCCAAACTAGATGTGTTAAAATTAATCAACAATCCTCGAAAAAGATGCGTGTTAGCATTGAAATGTCGGCATTATTAATAAATTAATAATATACAATCACTTTCCAGAAACCCGTTATTTGTTCTTGATCAATATGATAATGGGTATTACCGATCACCCCACTTTTCAAGTTTTTGTTTTATTGGTATCTTTTAGGTTCTTTGAAACATTAGTATTTTTTTATTACAAAAGTGGCAATTTATTAACATCAAATTTGTGAACTATGAACCGTCAAAACTAATCAATTTTTCGCTCCAGCTATTCAGTTCTCTGTATAATGTAATTCTGAATCGTTTTTTCAACACACTAGAGAACAACAGTTTAACGCCGGTTCCGAACGTCCCATGGGTTCGTAAACAGTGTATATTACGAAACTACCCAATTATTTTAACCACTAAAACTCATAGACATACACAAGTATCCATACCTAACTCTGGATTCGAACCCAGCACGCCTGATTCACAAATGATCACTTTACCTCTTCTCCACAAGGCGCGTGTTCTGAATCTTTTTACCTCACATTGATTCCACAGAAATTTGATCAACATTTCAGAAAGAGATATAATCTAATAACTGAATCAATTCATACACAACGTTTTACATGCTGAGTCCATAATGCCGTTCTATGATTGACGAAATAGTTCCAACGTGGACGAAATTTGAAAACCCATTAACCCTTAATCCAGAAACGTATTAATCAAATCATGGAAATGTGAAAGCTCGAATCCAGACACAGACACTTGAACCGAATTTCTGAACGTAGTTATTTGTTCTGTTGGCTTTATTACTCCACTTTTCATCTACCAGTTTATAAGGCGACAATGAGGGTCTTTATGTAGGGATTAAGCAAATGTAAGGGGTTTAATGGGATAATTCGCTCATCACTTCGTTATTAAGAACACGGATTCTGCCTCTAGGTACGCCGAAATGAAATGGCTGCATCAGCAGAAATTAATTTAGAGTTTAATCTTCATTGTTTACTAGTTAATTTGATTTTTCAAAGGAGATTGGATTTTTCAAAGGAGGTCGGAAATTAACTTCACCTAATAATGTAATTACTTCTTGATAATGTCATCAATTACTCAGTAAATAACTGCGTAAACATAGTTTATTTGCAAAAAGGCCAACTTACCTTGAGATTATTTCATTGATGAATCAGGACCTCAAAAAGACTGTTTTAAAAACTCATTGGGCCCTATCAGTGCTGTAAACACTGAAACTATTTCCCATTTTTTTATCTCAAATTAGATTTATTCATGGTGGTGGAAAATTTTGTACATTCTCGAAAATGTTGGAGGATCAATCAGTGCAAGTGTTCAGTTGTATTTACTCCAGTGAATCCATATTTCTGGTCATGACTTTCATCTGATCAATAGGAATAAAAAAAAACAAATGATAATTTGAATGCTGAATTTTCAAATTTCAATTAATCTTTAATATTTCAATAGTTTCCAAAGGCAAATTAATGAAATTAACTTTACTGGACACTCAGATGATTCTTGAAGATAGCATTTTTCTGAATTCAATACAATGGTTATAATAAGTAACATGTTAGAGGCTTCGGTAGCCCAGCAGCAGGGAGTATAGCTTGTAAACCGAGGATTGTGGGTTCGAGCTCCACCTTGCTCTTGGGTGTATGTCCAATGAAATTTAAAGATTCTAAATATGATTAACTGTTGGGTAATGACTCAGTT
Organism: Cynegetis impunctata; assembly: GCA_030704885.1. Taxonomy (NCBI): domain Eukaryota; kingdom Metazoa; phylum Arthropoda; class Insecta; order Coleoptera; family Coccinellidae; genus Cynegetis; species Cynegetis impunctata. The sequence continues at coordinate 523,612 of JARQZK010001490.1, read as the reverse complement.
TATAAGTATAACTGTTTAATATGCTTCAATTTATAGGTTCCTCTTTTTAGCAGGTTTTCATTTTGAAAACCTGCTTACAGTGGCGGATTTAACAGGTGGGCAAAAGCGCGCTAGCCCACTGGGCCCCCCCGACGAAAGGCTTTCAGGGCCCCTTTTGCTGAAAGTTTCACCTTCGATTTCTTCTTTTTTTTGTTGAAAGCATTTTATATTCATCAAATTCTTAAAACATATATTTTTCACTTTCCATGGAATACCTGACACAATATAATTTACTAAGAGGGGGGGCCCTGAAGTAATTTTGCCCACTGGGCCTTTTTCTGTGGTTTGGTTGTGGTACAAATCGGTTAGAGAGTTGAGCCACAGGGGAGGAAATAAGTTGTGTTTACACGATAAAAGGCACAATTTTGGAGAAATAGGTTTCAAAGTTAGTAGGTTGATAGTTTTTTATGTCATCTTGAATGGGACTGACTTTGGTACGTATCTGTCAGGGAGTTGAGCCACAAGGGAGTAAGTAATTCTTATTTCTACGATAAAAAGCGCAATGTTGAAGCAATAGGGTTGAAAGTTGGTAACCTGATTCGAATTTGGAAAATAATCTTAATTGATTAAACAGATTTTTTCAACTAGATACGTTATTAAAACCTGCTATTCTAATGCATCTTGCATCATAGAGTTTTTTTCATTTTTTTTCAACAAAAAATATCTAGTTTTGTTAGTGGTTTTCTCAGGTAGTAATTGGATTGAAAACGTCACTAATATAGATTCATTTCGACCGGCCTTGCCGGATTATATTGAGTTTTCGTAGTAGATTTCGCCATAATTGTGTGAATTTTGAGTTTGACGAATAATTAGTTGAATAATGAAATTTGGGTGAAATCACCGCTGGTTGCGGGATATATTTCCTCTGCCTTGAGATCCATCATCAGAGCCTCCCAACAACTAAGGTATTTTCAGAATTTAATTTCTTTCACATGTGTCATCAATCATATAATTCATTTTCAGGCTTTTAGTATAATAATACGGATATCGTTTGCAAGTAGGATTCCAATTCTAATCTGGTATATTGTTTTACTGGAAAAATCATTGACGTTCTGCCTGGAAGTACCCCGATTGAATTGGATATTTGTTTCTGATTGATTCTGCTGTTATTTCCTGTTCTTACAACCGAATTCCTGATAGTTACATTTATTGGTTACATTGGACGTTGAAGAGAGAAACTGTATTAGGACACTGGATGAGTACCTATTTAAAATCACTATTTAAAGCCTAGATTTTCTTTTTCACTATAAGTAGATTTATTCATAATTTCTTCGAAAGTTTTATTGCGTTATTTATTTGTTATTCTTTACCATTCATTTACTTTTCATTATTAATAGAAAAACACCGCCTATACTCATTTACATGTAATTGTAAAATTTCATGTGAATGAATGCATGCATTCATAAGTACTTTTGTAAATGGGATAAATATATTTTCATATATTACATATAAACATCTTAAGTTGTTGAAAACTACAAATAGGCATTGGCTGTTGATTTGAAAGGGATATAAAGATTATTTTCATATTATAAATTGCGTTTTCGTGATTCATTTCTGTCAGAACCTTTATTTGATAGTTTTGGTGTATTATTAAGGGGGTCCGGAATTTATTTTAAACTATCTGGCGCCCCTTCACTGTAGTTCAGTCGTGAGCACACCCCCCTTAATCTCATTTATGTTAACCGTTCATTGAAGAATTGTATTTGCGTTTTTAGTGCCAGAAAAAAACGTAACATAAATAATTGGAAAAATATAGTTAATCTTATATAGTTTTTATATTCATTCGAAGATATTTACGTAATTTGACCTTTCAGAATGACACAATGGGCAAAAATTAAATAGGAATCAATGATTTTTATTAGCTAAGTTGTTTTGGAACTCATATATCATATAATCATATATATATATATATATATATATATATATATATATATATATATATATATATATATATATATATATATATATATATATATATATATATATATATTGAGGCGAAGGGTAGTCTTGACTGACTAGTTAAGGAAAAAGCAGATAGATCTTGAGGATGCAGTCAAAATACTGGGCTGTTCTAAAGAAGGCTCTGTGTTATTATGTCAACGTTTCGAAAATCCTTTATTTTCTTTATCAAGACATCTACAAAGAGGGTTTAAAATGCAACAATTTGTAAAACAAATAGGTTAAAACATTACTTACTTAACTTGAGGTTAGCAGTGGAAAGTCAACATTAACGATACACATAAGAGTCATACCCGCTGAAGTGGATAACATCCATTAGTAGTTTTAATCACTTTTACAAACAATTAACTGTATAATTTCAAAACTGTTACAATATTTTTCTTTTTTCGGCAGACAAATTGCGGTAGGCATGCTTGTATTGAAAAATGAAAATTGACATCTCAAAGAAACAGGGTTACCAAAGGCCACAACAAAACATGACCAACACAACTTGTTTGAAAGAAATTGACATCTGGTGCAGCGCTACCAACTCAACATTTACTGTAGTATTACTGAGGTGATGCACCCAACCTAGATTCAAATTAGCTGTTATTTAGGGAAACTGGAGGATTAAGTTCCAATTTCAAAATGTAATTATAAATATTACTCAGGTTGTTTAAATCAGTTTTTTTGTTCATACTGTTAGTGTCACTCCCGATGAAAAACATTTCCTTGAAAAGTCTTTTTTGACTCTTATGTGTATCGTTAATGTTGACTTTCCACTACTAACCTCAAGTTAAGTAAGTAATGTTTTAACCTATTTGTTTTACAAATTGTTGCATTTTAAACCCTCTTTGTAGATGTCTTGATAAAGAAAATAAAGGATTTTCGAAACGTTGACATAATAACACAGAGCCTTCTTTAGAACAGCCCAGTATTTTGACTGCATCCTCAAGATCTATCTGTTTTATATATATATATATATATATATATATATATATATATATATATATATATATATATATATATATATAGGTATATATTCGTACTTCTTTTGGATATTCTAACATAAGAATATAGAATATAGATAAAGGTGAGAAATTATTTCAACTTAGCTCATCAATTCCAAAAGCCAAACATAATTTTTCCTTGACAAAAACTTTTCCATTTTTCTGTACCACATAATAGAAGCATTTCAATCTCTTGGCCTTTTCGCATAATATTCACTCTATTTTAAACCTCAATCGTGATGAAGGCCACTAAATTATTGATGAAGGATGTGCGTATGTAGGCAACTGTGACAGTGGCAGATTCCTTTGATGATTCTGGATCAGAGGGCAGAAGCACCGTTTCGAATAACCCAGATTTCAGCTGCGACCTGTTTTACATGCACGACAAGAAAGGCCTTTGATGTGCGAATAAACTGAGCTAAAAAATCCGATGAAAAAATATTTTGGATGGCCAAATTTATTCGGATATATATATATATATACATATATATATATATATATTAATATATATATATATATATATATATATATATATATATATATATATTGTGGGAAAAAATTCACTCCGTAATATAAAACTGTATTAGGTTATTGGGTGGAACGGCTCAAAGGGCTATAATTCTGTAAACTCTTCTTTATTACATCAACGTTTCGGTCCAACCATTGGGACCTTCTTCAGGACTACTAAAATTACAAAAAATCTACAATAAATCACCATCCACTGACAATATGGGACTCCGACTTACATAAAATGAGATTATCGATATTAGACCACATTCCCCTTGAAATCTCACTACCATAAGTGGTAATCGCTTTCAAAACACAAATAATAAATCTAAATCAGTCAAAAAAACATCTTGAAAAAACTACAATCTCTAACATTGATAAATAATTACATCTAAATACATTAGAAACACAAATGAAGAAAATTATAAGAAACGGATCCGTCAAACAGCTGATTCAATAATCCTTAAATGAATCTTAGGTTAACAGTCATAGAGTAAATTACAATGACAACCGACAGAGTGAGCACAGAATTACAGAACAATCCAATAAAACTAAACCAAAACTACACTGTCACACCCAGCCATAACCATTACACTACTTTATTTTTCTTCAGATCCTCTGGTCTTTCTCTGGTCTCAAAATCTCCCCCTCCTCTCTCGCAATTCGAACAGAAAAGAGTAAATATTACTCACATTGGCCACATCACTCCTCTGGTTCATAACATTGTCATGGGATCTGATGTTAAACATTTCTAGGAAGCATCTCTTCCTGTAATTACGTTCCACTTCCAAAATCTTTGCCTCCATGAATTTCATCACATGACCCGTGTCTCTACAATGTAAGGCTAGAGCACACTTCTTTGTCAAGATATTTATGTCGCTTTTATGTTGACTAATACGTTTCTTCAGTTGTTGTGACGTTTGACCTATGTAATTCAGATCACAACCTGAACATGGGATAGAATACACAACATCACTTCTCATGCCAGTTTCCAACGGAGATTTAACGTTAGAAAATAATTTTTTTCACTGAGAAGTTGTTCTTTGGTATTATTTGAATGTTGTCATACTTAAGTACTTGTATGAGCCTCGAAACAGATTGTCCTATGTCACACACGGAAACTCTGGTTCTGGTTACTGATTGACTGATACTAGTTGCCAACGAGTTGTTATTGTACTGAGGAGGCAGTTGTAGTTTTTTCAAGATGTTTTTTTGACTGATTTAGATTTATTATTTGTGTTTTCAAAGCGATTACCACTTATGGTAGTGAGATTTCAAGGGGAATGTGGTCTAATATCGATAATCTCATTTTATGTAAGTCGGAGTCCCATATTGTCAGTGGATGGTGATTTATTGTAGATTTTTTGTAATTTTAGTAGTCCTGAAGAAGGTCCCAATGGTTGGACCGAAACGTTGATGTAATAAAGAAGAGTTTACAGAATTATAGCCCTTTGAGCCGTTCCACCCAATAACCTAATACAGTATATATATATATATATATATATATATATATATATATATATATATATATATATATATATATATATATATATATATATATATTTATATGTCATAGTCATAGTCAAAACTCGAAACTCCAGTACTCCTAAGTTTACTAGTCAATCCTCAGGTCCGAATTAAACTCTTAGTCAAAACCCAAATGAATGACGTTTTTCGGTCTTTGACCTAGGTCCTAGGAAAAACTAATTTGGTCAGGCCAAGGTCGAAACTTCATTTCATGAAATCGGGGTTCGATCTGTCAATTTTATTAGGTGTTCACAAAATTTTGAAGGGCATTTTTTATTGCAATGGCATTTTATAAATCCGTGGCTTCCAAATTTAAAATCTTTTGCACTGATTTCTCTCAGAGACAGCTGAAAGTCGGTCACATCTTCGAAATTAATAAAGTTTGCATTCTTTTTTTTTCCTCGAAAAAAGTGTGTTTATTGTTTCGTGTTTCGTCCCTACTCTGTATAAACCATCAACTGTTTTATCTTGTATGATACCCAAAATATTTGGAGCATATTTGATCTTACACACCTGCACGTTCAATGTACAAACATCAAGTGACAAAATAAAATATAGGAACACCGCAAGAGAACACGTATAAACCTTTTTAAACATTCAAGTACAGTAAAGAGCGACGTTTGACAGTCGCTTCTAGGATAGATTAGGCAGAGTCCGAAACAGATTATTTTACTTTCGACGTTTGACTGAAAAGTTAGGAACCTCTAGGTTGGACTAAAGACTTCAGTCAAAGACCGAAATTGGAAATTATTTCGGGGTTTGCTCGAAGGCTTTGGTCAAACCTAGGATAAGCCAGTCATTCCGGGAAGAGACTGCATATCGACCTTTGACTATAACATATATATAAAACAAATTCATTGAAAGGTCAGAGGTTTGTTTTTCGGAAAAACTCTTGGATACATCCATTTTTATTTTTTGCTGCCGGTTTTTTTATGATAAATACATATACACAGAATAGTGCAAAAACAACTTTTTTTTTTAATTTTTTAATTATTCCTATACCTAATGTAACGGCTATCAAAAAAATGTATGATTAAAAAAAATTAGATCAAAGGTTTTTTATCCACTTAACTCAATGAAATATTTAGACCCAGTTTAACGGCATTTCTGATTTGGTTCCACCCGGATAAAGCATTCCTACAATATTCGCGAATAGTACGAGATTACTTCCAAAAAACTTTCTCAAAAGATGAATGGGAAGTAGTTTCATCGAATGGTCTACTACGTCTCCAGACCTTACCCCTTTCAGATTTGTATCAATGGAGTTATCTGAAATCCAAAGTTTACTATAATAAACCAGAAAATATCGAAGGATTGAAGAATATAATTGGAGCCGAAATACAACAAATTCAGCCACAAACGTGTATTAGGGGAATTTTAAGTTAATTGCCCACTGTCAGGAATTTAATGGTCACTAATGTAAAAATTAAATTTGATTTTTTGTTAGAATTGATAGATTTTGAAAAAATGAACGTCCTCACAAATCCACAGTGAGTTTGCCGATAAGATGTTCAGATATAGTATATTGTCTAGAGGACATACTTAATATTCGATATAAAATAAAAAAATTAAACAATAAATAGGTGTTTCCATTTAAAAAATAAGTTGGCAGTCGTCATTTATCATTGAACAATCCTGTATATATGAATTTATTATAATAAATAATAATAATAATAAGCAAAAAATAAAAATCCATATATCCAAGAGTTTTTCCAAACATCCAACGCCTGAATTTTAAATGATTTTGGTGCCATCCACGTGCCCTCACTGTATATAAAATGAATACACAAAGAAATACATTGGCAGGGATAACAAGCTGTTGAATATCATAAACCCTTAAGACCCAGGTCCAGTTCTTCATATCGCCCAGTCAACTATCTCTAGGAATTTTTTCAAATTTGGATACTGCCAAATTGGGTTACAACAAAACTATTTTTAGTTTTATTTTCTTTTTTCTAATTAAAAAGTTATATCAAATAAAAAATGAAATTTTGAATCCAGTAGCTAAAACGCGCTTACTCTTCAAACCACAGCTTTTATCACCTGTTCGTTGGAAGAAAATTTACGACCTTTTAAAATTTTTTCAGTTGAGGAAAGATATGTAAGAATTTTCCTCTAAATTTCAATCAAATTCGATGTGAGTTATTCCATTTTATGATTGTAAATTGCTCCTCACAGAAAAAACGTGTAAATCTGTGTAAAAAAACTTTTCAATTCCCATTTACATTTCCAAAACTTCGCCAAACCAAACAACTACGACGATTTATGTTGGTTCGATGCTTTGAAAACTTTACACGCGAAGCTCAAATTGGACAAGGTCGAGTGTCAATTATTTACAAAACATTTCACTCAACTTGACGAGGGTTCTCCCACAAATTAATCTTTGAATTACTTTTAGCAAAATGTCTAGCATCCTTCGAACCGAGTTCTTTTCTATGACAATTATTTGCATAACAAATTTTCGTCCCCCATGTTCACGAATTGGGGCATAAAGTGAACTGTTGTTTGCAAGTTTTGGATATTTGTTTTTCATAAACACAGCAATAGAGTTTCTCGAATTCTAGTACTTCTTTCTCTGGTTTATTTTATGAGATAATCACAAAGCGTATACGCATTGTTCGATGGCGCTACAACTTTATTTCATAAATATCCATTCAATTGTACCCTTTTCGAATTATTTGTTCCTAACCAACTTCATCTAACATTCGTTGACAAGGCAAGATATACGATTACATGTATACTACATAAAGTGAACAAGGAAAATTCTTCAATAATTTAAAAAATTATCAAACTACTTTCCAATGGAGCTGGTTATATGTATTCCGCGACGAGAATTCAACATTCACAATCCAACAGTTAATTATAGAAATCGTCAAGGCACCCCGACTCAAAAACTTCATACAGCTGCTTCGATCTTATTAGATCTCATCAGTGCAGCTTATTTGATTCGGAGTGAATTAACAAATTTCTAATTGTTTCCCAATACAAATCTCGGTCGGGACTACTATCTGTATAACATCCCAGAGTGCCCTCCACCAAGAATATTGGATACCAACAATACACCGCTTGAATAGAAAAAAAAGCTTACTGAAAAATTATGAAACAACTTTCCAAGGGAGCTGGTTATACGTATTCCGCAACGCGAATTCTAAATTCACAATCCAACGATGAATTATAGAAAACGTCACCCCGACTCAAAATCTGCATTCAGCCGTTTCGAACTTATTAGATCCCTTCAGTGCAGCTTTTTTGACTCGGAGAGAAGTTCCCTCCCCACCAGCTCCCTTAGAAAGTTGTTTAACAATTTTTTAATTTATTGAAGAATTTTCCTTGTTCACTTAATGTAGTAGGTATATTAAATTGACTATGGTCAACCTGTATATTTTTCATGATTTGAATTTAATATATCACAGCAACAAGAAAAATTCTTCAATATTTCATAAATTATCAAACAATCTTCATGCTGGTTATATGTATTCCGCGTCGCGAAATTTACATTCGCAATGCAAAAGTGAATTATGGAAAATGTCAAATCACCCTGAATCAAGATCTGTATATAGCTGTTTCGATGTTATTAGATCTCTTCAGTGCAGCTTACTTGACTATGAGTGAAGTGACATATTCCTTATTGTTCCCCAATACAAATCCCATACGCCAGTGTCGTAAAGTAGACATCTTCATATAAGGAAGTATTTGTTCTCTGGACGGAATTCTGCATTTTCGATGTAAACAGTGAATTGATGGTTCCTAACATCTCTGGAGGAGGGAACTATGATTTATTATCCTGTCCCAGGGAAGAGTCCGACTGCCAAGTGTGGCGCATCCTTAGAAAGTTCTTGCTAAGACCAATTCGAGATACCGTACGAACAGAATAAGTAGGTCGTAGTGGAGGAGGAGGTCGCGGTGGAAGTGGAGGTCGCGGTGGAGATGGAGGTCGCGGTGGAGGTGGAGGTGGAGGTCGCGGTGGAGGTGGAGGTGGAGGTCGCGGTGGATGCCACTAGTAAAGTCGCGGTCAATGTCGACAGCACATAGCGAGGAGTATACCAGCGATGCTTAGTCGAGCTAGGACCACTGTCTAGTGAACTAGTTTGATGAAATTTGAATGAAAAAAGATTTGCTTTTGCAATGTTGTGTGAGTCAAGTGATGATAGTGATGAAATGTCAGCTATCACCAAGTGGTGACTGATAGGTAATATACCCAACAGATGGTTTATTATGATGTATGTATGTCTTGTCCCACAATACAGGAGTTAGCTGCACAATTTCTATGAGATCTTCCTTCATATTTAGCACTTGAAATTGTTTCAAAAATGAACTTAATACACAAAAGAGAACAAAGCTGGCAACTGGAGTACCCTAGTCCACGAAATTACAGACGCCACACGTCTTTTATGCGAGCTACTGTTGAGGTTGACAACTTGGCTTTGAACACACCAGGGAAGCATCCTTGTAGACCGCGCAGTAAGCATCCATGTAAAACAAACTGATTTGATTTTCAAAAGCATCGATGTGAACCTCCTGGATGGCATCGCGCTAAACCTCCACCGCGACTTACTTACTCTTTTCTCTTCCATTCAACTCAATGTGTTTGTTTTACATGGATGTCGACATCGACCGCGACCGCCATCTACACCGCGACCCACTTGTTCTGTTCGTACCCTAGATTAGCGGCTTCTAGGAGCCACGCGTAGCAGAGTAGCGATTTATGTGGATTTTTCGAAAACAGCACTTCTCGCTAAAACTGAAAGTTATATATCGCACTCAAATTTCAAGAGGAATGCAGTGATGTATAAATATTGGAAAGTGTTAATTCGTTCATAAAATTTTGTTCTACTCCATTGGGTTAGAACTACTTCAAAAAATAAATAATATAGATTTTCCTAAGAAGTCTTAATATGACAGGAGTCGATTTTTGAATCTTATTTGATAAATTTCATAAAAACTATCACCAAATCTTCGCGGAGGCCTCTAAACAAGAAGAGAAAATAAGATGTGCTATTTACGACCCTTCTCTTGGTTTTAACGTCAGTTTTCTATCTACAGTGCAGAACTTTTTGCTATTTGGTCATTAGAATATATTTCACACTCTCAGTTACCTTCTAGAAATTTTCTTTTTCTCTCGGACAGTATGAGCGGTCTCCTAAGTTTGAAAAATATTGAAGTTAATTGGAAAATCAACTATATAGGTAGATAAGAATATTCTTCTGTGTCTTGAAAGCATCAAAGCAAAAGAATGAATGGTGTATTTTCTCTGGGTGGAAGCTCATTCAGGTATTGTAGGTAACGAGAAAGTAGATTCATTGGCCAAAACTGCTACTGACTTACCATATTATGACACTTCTCTATGCGTTTTCTCAGATATCATCCCCCATATTAGTGATGGAAAAAACTATTTGAAGACAATCAAAAAGGCCGACATTATTTTTCTATTCAGTTTTTCCCTCCGAAAGCCATTCAAAACTATAGGAGAGGACAAACTGAGTCGAGATTTCGTTCGTGGAAGAAGATCTATAAATCACATATTATTTCAGTGTTCCATTAATCATCAGTACCGTGAAAATTTGTGTATTGCTATATATAAATCCTCAAAATTTCTTCAACCCTTTAATTTGAATATGGCACTTAGTCTAAATAATATTTCTATTTACCACGAAATGTATTAATTTTTTCGTAAAAGTCGTCAAAACATTTGAATTGGAAATTTCTTTGGTTAGAGTATCTGTCTAATTACCTATGTTTTATTTCCTATTTGTATCATCCCTTAGCCAATCCGTGACTTCACCTGTATGTGTATGAAAAAAAAAATTGCTATGATCAGTCCCTTAGCGTAATGTGTCCCTGTTTATCCCATTCGTCATCATCAATAATTAATGCTCAAGTTGGAAAAGATTATCTTGTAATCAGCTGTGTTAATAACCAAGTAGTCATCATCAATAAAATGACTGATATATAACCTGCTGACAAATATCGTAAGATATGCCATAGTACGAAAATAAAAAAAATCCATTTCAATAAGAAACGAATGATAGATACTTATCTTAAAGAGATTTACATATATTTCATTGTTACATACGCTTCTTGAAAATAAATACTTTTATTCTGTTTCTCATTAAAAAATAAAAGTTCGTGAACTGAAAAGAACATCTGGAGCGTTGACAGAAATAAACGGATCGAAAAAAATTAGGACCGCTTGCGTTTAGTACTCATATATTCTCAAATGAAAGTGCGAAACACATTATATTCACATGACGCATTGCCCATTGTTTCCGACCTTTCTTCGTTTATATACGCACAATATACGTACCTACACGCCACATGTTTGCAGGCACGTTTATGGCATTGGGGAGGGAAAATCCGGTTATCGAAATTTATCCGCGGCAGCTTCCAGAGTTATCTCGAATTATTCCTGTCCACACAAAAGAGATTTGTATTACACAAAGCGGTTTACGAAAACACAGTAAATCAAGGAAAGTTTAGAAAAATATATCAAATTAAGCATATTCAGACACATTTGTTATATAAATGAATTAAAATTGAAGGTCTTTACTGGATGTATATCCATCCATCCATATATAATATATATATATATTTATATAAATATATATATATATATATATATATATATATATATATATATATATATATATATATATATATATATATATATTCTTTTACTTTGTTGTTAAGAAACAGTTAATATTCTTGAGTTTGAAAAATTCCTTATTCTAATATTGAAATGAGTGCCATGGCCCGCCAGATCTCCTGATTTGAATCCTTTGGACTTTTGTATTTGGGGTTATTTGAAAAATTTAGTTAAGAGTTGCAACATCGGATTGAACTATCCTGTCAAACAATCCGAACACAACCAGGTCTTTTCGAAAGAGTACGTAATTCCTTCATGCGACGATGTACTTCCTGCATTGAAATGGACGGTGGTCATATGGGACATCTTCTGTAAAACAGTAGGAGTCAAAGATAAATAAAATATCTTCTGTAATTTATTGCATTTGGTTGCGCTAGTAGTTAATATTTTGAAAACTGAAAATCACTCGTATCTCCAAAACGGCTCATTTGCGGATTCATGTTTATATGAATACTTTTACTTATTTTGAGGTCTAGAATTAGCTCCCAAAATATTGAAACGTTGTTTTGTTACACCCTGTATATATATATATATATATATATATATATATATATATATATATATATATATATATATATATATATATATAATATATATATATATTGAAATATATCTAGGACAATTCCACTCATGTATAATAATTTCCATTTGAGAGAACGAAAATCGTAGTTTGCTATCGAATAAATAGGAAGGAACAGAAATGCAAGTGGATAAAAATATCGGATAAATTACGTTACCTTACCAACGCTAGCAATTATTCGTTTAGCAAGCGTTGCATCAGTTTGACAATTGTAAATGTCGAAAACAGAATTTTACAACAAATACCTAATATTCCAGTAAATATGTTGAGATTTGGAAATATTAGCGAGGCAGAAATAATAAGGGAGATCGAAAAATCAACTCCTGAAAATACAAAAAAAAGTCATTCTACCATTTGGAATCAATTTAGCGAATTTTGTAAACAACGAAACTTCAATTTGGAAACCGAACAGTCATTGGAAAATGTGGCAGGAATATTGATGGACTGGGGCTTTAATATGAAGAAACAGAATGGGAAAGATTATAAAGAATATGTGGCGAAAACAATGTGGAACACAACCGCGAAAATGTTGCAAACCATGTATTTCGAAAAATTTAATGTTACTTTCAATCCTTTCACTGATTTGGCATTAACAATAATTCATGGAATTGTCGTACCAAATACCACGCGAGCTCAGATTTAGCAGGATATTTTTTGTTTTTGTTTTCTCATACTTACTTTCATTGGCAATTTAACTCGATCTGTTCAGACAAAATCAGTCGAGCTACGCTCTCGTGATCAACGACGAAAAAATATCCGGCTAAATCTGAGCTCTAGTGGTATTACCCCCGACAATTATTTGAAAAACTCCTCCTAGTATTAATTGCTATCCCTACTAGGGGAATATTATGATAGCTTTCTCTTTTTCCCTAATTGTCCTAGATAGATGTTTTTCAAATTATAGCTGGTGTGTGTATTACTTTTGGTTGTACGGCTTTGAAATTGCAAGTTTAATTTAATAATTATTAAACTCAATTCGGTGGTAACTCAGATTTGTCAAGTTAGATTTCTACAGTTAAATTGACTTCCTCCTTTCAGTTTTCTTTTCATTCCATTGTAATTTCACACAATCTTATTTTCCTTTCGGTCGAACGCCGTTGGAATCCATGTGTTTGATGATTTTCATTTGTGTATGTACAGAGCTATTTTGTTTCATATCTACTATCTGAATATATTTCATCTATTATAAGTTATCTCTTTGTAGAAAATTTGTAGATTAATTCTTGTGGTAACTTACAGTTGAATTATTGTTACATTGTAGGGAATTCTCAAACGAGATGCACTATTTTCGGGGCACATGCTTATACGATTATGTTTCTGTTTTATAGAAAGCCTTAGGGCAAAAATTTACGGAAATTGGATATATTTTGAGCAGACTGATTAGGTATTCTATCCAGTCCAATGTATGGTTGTGTATATCTGGAAAGATACGTACGAGTGCTCCTCCAATTTTGAATAGAAGAACATTAAACTGGTAGAGAAGGAGAAAGCCCAAGTGGGACCGAGAACTCGTTAGTTAGAAAGTTCTTTTTAGACAGATAAGTGGACTTACAGTTTGTCAAACATTAGTTTCACTCTGAACACCCGAACTTGAATTTCAAAGACATAATTGAGTCGCTGGGTCTTTCATTATTTTTCCAGTTATTTTTCCATATTATAAATATTTTTGTTCGGGAATTGTTGTTTCCATTTTAGATTCATTTTATTTCGAAATATATTATTAAAATTGTGTTGAATCTTACTGACTAGTACATAGGGGAGAGGAGGGTAAGATGGAGACCCTAAGGGATTTTATTTATTTTCCGCCCCAATTATAGTGAAACTATGAATCCTTTTGATGTACTACTATCGCCTGAATTTCAGTAATACATTATAATTTTTGTAGAACTAAAAACCCAGACATTCACTATATTTTTCCACTTTTTGACACCTATGTCAAAGTCGCCATCTTAGCCGCTACTGCGGGTAAGATGAATACTGCTGGAGGGTAAGATGGCGACTAACATTTCTGACTGATATAAGACTATTGTTGAATATTCGAAATTCACCTACCCGGTGATTGAATATGTCGTATGAAGGACGAAATTAGGATCGTAAACAGTGAAAATACTAATGAATCGTAAATATATTCAAAGAAACAATCACTGACAACTTCAAAATCAAGACACACTTTTCCTCATACAGAGGAATCAAAATTCAACGAAATATACACGAAATAACTATTTTCAACATCCTCCCACCTTGAGTTGATTGAATTCGGTTCAACAACTCAATCAACTCCATAGCTAATCTCTGGACAGGCTTGACTCTCCTTCCGTAGTGGGTGATGACATGGTGTGCTTCAGAACTTTCAGAATTAGTGTCTTCAACCTCTTTCTTTCCATTAACAACCTTTCCACTCTGCACATTATCTTCGGTAATCCTCTCTTTCGATATTTGAGACAAATCCAATTCATCACTGCAATTCAGCTCTAGAGGGTACACTCTCTGTAAAGGTCTCAGCATCGATCCTTTCGTTGTTTTCAATCTTACCAATCGCGTTTTGTTATCTCGACCAGGTATCAATTCTTCGACATCTTCGTTCACCTTAGACTCCCATATCTTCTGTAATAATATCTTAGGGCACAGAGAAACCGGACATGAAAAACCAATGGGATCAAATAGTCTATGAGCGGTGAACAGAATTACAAGCTTGGTGATGATATCTGTATTGATTTCAAGAAACCATTCTGACTTCAACTGCAAAGTATCTGAATTCTTATCCCAACAGAGTCCCAATAGACTATCATCGAAAATTGAATGCTCCCACCCTCTCAGATCGAATTTGGCATCGGCAAATAACTCTGTGGAAACTCGAATGAAATCTTCAATTTCTTCTGTACTGTCCAGACTCGTGACACAATTGTCCACATAAAAACTCCTGAGCAGTTGAGTTATGATGGATTTTGTTTCTTGATTCGTAGGAGTTTCGAAGCATTGTTTCAGATGATACTCAATCACTGCTCCTAATAGAAATGGACTGCAGGTAACTCCGAAAACTACTCTTGCATGTCGATATGTTTTCAACACTCCTGAGTCGCCAAACCATAAGAAACGCAGAAAATCTCTTTCTTCAACATTCAAGCTTATTTGCAGAAAAGCTTTTCTTATGTCAGAAATCAGTCCATATTTCAACATGCGGAATCTCAACAATGAGGTAGGAATTAACTCGATCAAATTGATTCCCTTTTCTAGATACTGGTTCAGAGATGGCTGATTTCTCTCCATTGCAGAAGCATCGAAAACAGGACGTATCTTAGTGGTTGAACTATTTTCTTTCATCACATGACGATGAGGTAAATAATGTCCCTCTTTCAGTAAATCTTTGCTAGGAACCTCTTCAATTATACCTTCGTCCATCCATTCTCTGAAAACCTGTTCATATTGTTGATCCATCTGCGTCTAGTTTCTTCAATAGGGAATCGAGTCGTTTTCTGGCTATCCCATAATTACTTGGTAGAGGAGGGTTATTCTCGATCCAAGACATACGAACTTCATATCTCCCATCATCGTTTATGATTATTGTGTTCAAGAAATGGGCCATAACAAAGTTTTCGGTTTCTTTTTGTGTTTTTTTTTCATCTGGATCAAATATGCCAAGCACATCTAGATTTCATAAACCAGAAATCGATTCGTTTTTCGAAAACATTGACATTACCATTGATGATTTTGGCCTCACAATGCTGCTTTCTTCAAGTTTTCCCATCAGTGTCCACCCTAACCGGGTTTCTAGAGCTATCAGACCACACTCTAGCTCATGACGATTTCCAGTTAATAATTTGCCTGCTATATCAACACCAATCAAAACATCAATTGCTCCCTCTCGTGAATCAGTAATCTCAATACCAATAGATTGTAACTGGTCGATCCATGGGCCCTTACGAATTCATGCTACATTGCTACATATAACAGTATGGTCAAGTGCTTCAAAATTACACGCATAATCATTTTTCAAGCTACTCAATCTTATGCGATAACAGTTATGTTTGACAGCATTCGTTCTTGAACCACCAAAAAGAGCGTGAATTATTTCTTCTTGCCGCAAACAATCGTAACCCATCTCATCAGCTACTGCTTTCGTTATATAAGATTTTTGAGACCCTGTATCGATGATCACTCGAACTGTCCTAGATTTATTGACACCATTCAAATTGACAACTAACGTTTGCAGAAAAACTTCAGAATCGGAACTATTCGATAAATTGTTCTCTACATTCGTACCAACTTCAGTTGTTTTAGGTACAGATTCTTCAGGCTTTGGGCACATGATGGCATGATGTCTACCACCACAAATAGTGCATGTTACGAACACTCGACATTTTCTGGAAATATGCCCGTATTTCAAACACTGATGACAACATCCTTTTTCCATAAGTTTCTTCTTGCGTTCGAAAAGAGACAACTTCTTTGCCTCTATACAAAGTTCAGTCGAATGGACCCCACTGCAAAAATGACACTTCTTCTGGAATTTATTATTGATTAACCCAGAAGCGGTTGGCAGAATATGATGTTTTGGAGTATCATCTTTCTTCTTAGATTTATTTTGGATTCCAAATCCTGACATTGCCAAAGTGATTCTCTCCTCATTCTCAACTTCTTTTCTGAGAAACTTCATCAATTTATCTAAGCGATCTTTGAGAGTAGAATCAGTGTCATAGAAGGTACTCCTCTGCCATACTCGGATAAAATCTTCTGGAAGACAAGACTCCATTAGGGGATATAACATTGCAGCACAAGTTTCTGAGGTCACATTGAGAGTCTCTAAGGCACGTAATTGGGATTCCATTTTGTCGTAGAGAGAACTTAGATTATTATTACTGGAAAGATTTTTCAATACTAGCTTCAGAATCTCTCGTACATAGAACTCCACCAGGAAATCTGTTCTCCCAAATCTGGTTTTCAAGCTTTCAATTACTTTTGTGTAATTTTCTGCACTGGGAGGGTAGCTATCTACAAGCTGCCGGGCTCTCGAATTAGGTATTGTCGCTTGAATCAAATATTGAAATTTATCTTCTACGGCAATATCTTCATCATCGTCGATTCGTTGAAATTGGCACCAAAAGGAGAGCCACTCTTTCATTTCACCACCAAACTTTTTAAACTCAATGGTCGGCAATTTCAGTTTTCTTCTGGAGGTACTAGAGCAGTGAGATTCGTTGTCCGCAATGAAATCTTTATTCGAAAGATTGTCTGTCATTAGTTTTACTCTATATTATTTCGTAGAATACTCGTCAGCTATTGTAATCTCAGACTTCAAGGCATGTTCATCATCTATCAGAAAATCCACAACTTGCCTGTGTAAATCCATTAAAATATCGATTTTCTGTTCAAGGAGATTGATCTTACTGAATATGCCAATTTTATCAATGTCTTTTCTGCTCAACAATTTCAAAACATCGTCGAAAACTTGGTCAAATAAACTTCTTTGAACCGCAAGTACTTTCTTCACCTTCTCCATAGTCAGAGTCCTGTCACGGTCGCCAAATGTTGAATATTCGAAATTCACCTACCCGGTGATTGAATATGTCGTATGAAGGACGAAATATGGATCGTAAACAGTGAAAATACTAATGAATCGTAAATATATTCAAAGAAACGTTCAATAAAATCTGACTTTTTTATCGAAAAAATATAATGACAATCACTGACAACTTCAAAATCAAGACACACTTTTCCTCATACAGAGGTATCAAAATTCAACAAAATATACACGAAATAACTATTTTCAACAACTATAACTGGACCTATATGAATGAAAAAGCATTGTAATTAATAGCGTTTTATTGCTTAGAAACAAAAATCACGAATCCAAGACTTCTGTTGATCTGTCTTTTACCAAGCTATATCTCAAGAATCGCGACAGCTAGACAGTTGAAAATTTCACAAATTATGTATTTCTGTTGCTGATATAACAATACTAAAAATAAGTATTTAAGGGGGGCTCCCACAAAACAAACGCGATTTGTTTGCCCTTTTTTGCTCGAAATCAATAATGGCAACAGGTAGGCACATGAAATATTCACAAAATACTCAGTTGTATTTTTACTTTAATAATAAATAATAAAATTTAAATAAAATGCGCGAATCCGACTCGCACTTGGCCGATTTTTTTGCTTCTGCATTATTAAGTAGTTTTTGACGGGTGAACTCGTAGCATGTAATGATAGAGGTTTTTGCCTTAGTTTTCTGCATGTTTTCTTTGAGGAAATTGGCAAAGTGAAGATAGAATTAGATGGCTCAGCGATAAACTGAGTAGTTGAAGATGACTGTCTTGAAGGGTAAGATGGAGATCACCATCTTATCGACCTACCTACGTCTCCATCTTACTCGACGACGAACTCTCTTCACAAAAGTGTGAAAATTTTCATTCAAAAATGAATTTTCAGACTACTGTGAAAACTTTCCGTACCTTAATAACCACTGTTGTGAAAAAATGCAGAAAATTCTATAAAAATACTCACCCATTACGAAGAATCCTCTATAGTCCGGAAGCCCACTGTCGAAAAGTCTATGTCATAAAACATTCGGATCATTCATGATTTATTTGAAAGGATTTATACCAAAGAATATTAAACCGTTGGTCTGCCTAAGCTCATCCTGGCGGTTCATAGTTAATGAACGTAATTTATTTGGCAAAAACTGGTACTTCACCTACGTCACAAAACATCCGACTGAAATTTAAACACATTATAGATAAATATCAGTTATTTGAAATTGTCTTGGTCTGCCAAGCTTCACCCTGGCGGAAGTGCTCGGCAGATCACCCTAAGAGGTGACAACTAGTGTCAAATTGATCGGTCTCAGTCAAGCCAGATCATAGATTGACAAGAAAGAATGTATGATAAATTCTCTCCCTGCTTGTCAGTATATAAGCTGTAAATCGCTAAAGAGTGAATTTTTTTGTTTTATGTGATTTGTTTTGAAATAATCATATAAAGGTTACTCTTTGGATGTGCCTGGTTTACCACCACGCAATTTATAACTTGAGGTTGGCTCGGTAGTCATCATGATTCGGAATCTAAACCAATCAAACATATGCAATGGAACGCGTTTGGTGATAAGAAAACTGATGATCAATGTTATTCACATGACGCACTCTAAGGAAGATTCAGAGGTGAAAACGTTCTCATTCTGAGGATTCCGATGATCCCAACCGATATGCCCTTTGAGTTTAAACGAATTCAATTTCCGATTCGTCTTGCATTCACCATGAATGACGATTAACAAATCACAAGACCAATTCTTGAGTGTTGATTGTCTCATTTAAGAAAATGCATATTTTTCTCATGGTCTATTGTACATGGTATGTTCATGTGTCAAACCATCTCCTTTATTTATTCTTGCGCCTGAATAAGAAAAATAAATGCTATGCAGCATAATATATAACTTCACCATAGCAAATGACTTGCCGACACGCCATTGAAATACTTGATTAGTGGTGGTAAGCCAGGCACATCCAAAGAGTAACCTTTATTTGCTTTTTTCAAAACAAATTACAGTCAACATAAAACAAAAAAATTCACTCTTTAGCGATTTACAGCTTATATACTGACAAGCAGGGGGAGAATTTATCATACATTCTTTCTTGTCAATCTATGATCTGGCTTGACTGAGACCGATCAATTTGACAGTAGTTGTCACCGCTTTAGGGTGGTCTGCCGAGCACTTCCGCCAGGGTAAAGCTTGGCAGACCAAGGCAATTTCAAATAACTGATATTTATCTATAATGTGTTTGAATTTCAGCCGGATGTTTTGTGACGTAGGTGACGTACCAGTTTTTGCCAAATAAATTACGTTCATTAACTATGACCCGCCAGGATGAGCTTAGGCAGTATATTCTTTGGTATAAATCCTTTCAAATAAATCATGAATGAACCGGATGTTTTATGACGTAGACTTTTCGACAGTGGGCTCCCGGACTACTACTAGAATTTAAAAAATTTTTATTGCGTCAAGTCGTTAAAAACAAAATTCCTAATGGTCACTGAAAAACGCAAAGCAAGCCGCGCTATAATACTGCAGATAATAGAGAAGTATCACAGTCATTATACCGTGCCCAACAGATGCTGCCACCTAGTTCCATAACATAGAAATTCGAGATAACCATCTTACTCTCCATCTTACCCTCCTCTCCCCTATATATATATATATATATATATATATATATATATATATATATATATATATATATATATATATATATATATATATATATTTATATATATATATAATTATATATATATATAGGTATATATATATACCTATATTATATATAAATACTGTGAAATTATCGGGAGGTGGTCTCTAGGGAAAATAAAAGTCTCAGAAGATTGAAAAGTTATACATCTCTTTCACAAGGCAGTTTTTTGATCATAATCAAATTCATATTCAGCAACACCTACTTCACCTTCAATGAAAGTCATTATAAACAAACCTTTGGTACCCCGATGGGATCCCCCATCAGATAGCCTACTGCAGAAGATTATTCCTCAACTTCCATACACAATACCTTTTGTTTATGAATATGTCGATGATATTATCTGTGCAATCCTAAAAAGAGCGAAGAACTGACACTGGATATCTTCAACTCTGTTAATAACCATATACAGTTCACGATGGAAACAGAAAAAGATCAGAGTGTGCCATTTTTGGACACAAAAGTGATCAGACTCAGTGATGGTGAGATCATCTTGGACTGGTACAGAAAACCAACTGCCTCAGGGAGATTCCTTAACTACCACTCCAACCACCCTAGAAACCAAAAATATAACACTGTAATCGCCATGAAAAATAAGATAACACATATTAGTGATGAAATATTTCTGCAAAAAAATTTAAGAATGCTAAATGATATTTTCCTCAACAACGGATATCCTAAACACATATTAAAACATCTTATGTACAATTCCACCATTTATGATGGCCCTACAGACCAGGTAGACCGACAGATGGTGAATTATAAAAAAATACCAAACATAAATCAATTCTCACAAAAACTAGTAACACTGTTTAAACTGTTCCAGACTTGAAAATTGCCAACTACGATATATTAACAACTTCCCAATTGTTTTCCAAGTTAAAAGACAAAACACCCATCATGCTAAAAAACAACGTAGTATATGAAATACCCAGTTCACAATGTGATGGTACTTATGTTGGAAAAACTAATCAATGGCTGAAACAACGCATTACACAACATAAAGCGGCCCATAGACGCTCAATAGTATTATGCAATGTGGATTGCACAATA
The DNA here is from genome assembly GCA_030704885.1 of Cynegetis impunctata. Classification (NCBI taxonomy): domain Eukaryota; kingdom Metazoa; phylum Arthropoda; class Insecta; order Coleoptera; family Coccinellidae; genus Cynegetis; species Cynegetis impunctata. The sequence goes on along the minus strand of JARQZK010001490.1, from coordinate 502,079 downwards.
TTTTAATGGGGGACTATAGACGCTCAATATTATTGTACAATATTTTGGTTTGTGCGAAAATTTGAACTGTATGGAGTCGATATTGAAGGTTGTGCAATATATTGCTCAACTGCGAGCACAAACGCTACAACCACATTGTGCAAACAGTCCCCACCAGAACACAGTCATCATGTTGAGTGAAAATGAATTGTGTTGCGTGTTAATTGCTGTGGCCCCAAGTGTGGAAAAAGAAAAGGGCTCGCAGAAAGACAAGACAGCAAATGGGCCAAACAGTGGTTTATTGATAGGGAAAAGTACACTCACGACGAGTAATTCAATGAAACGAGCTTAATTGAACCAAATGATTTCCGCAACTTTTTACGGATGGACGAAGAATTATTAGATGAACTCGCTTTGGTTACTCCTGAAATCGGTGAAAGGAACACTATCATCGATGCAACCCCTGCAAGTTTTTTCCTATCACCACGTCATACTGCTCCTCCTTTTTGTCACGATTAATATAGTCTTTGGACTTCACATCCCACAAAGCCGGAAGACCACGATACACCTCGATAAATTCAAGAATTAATTATCTTTCGGCTTTCTTGTCACCCATGATGAAGCATATTTGAGACGACTTGTTGAAACGACCGCTACTTGAGATCAACTGACGAGATATTGCGCAATATTGACAACAGACGGCACAATATTTCCCAGTTTGTGCAATATATTTTCAAGATTTTGATAATCACACAATATATTGCGCAACCTTTCAATCTCGTCTACACACGGTCAATTATATTGCACAAACCTAAATATTGCGCAATAATATTGAGCGTCTATGGGCCGCTTACGAGTGACTGCCGCTTGGGCAAAAATTCGTACGCTGTCGTCGAACATCAGACTAACACAGAAAACATCTTTGATTTTAACAACGTAAAAATTATTGATCAACAGAATAATTACAAAACAAAACTTTTCCTAGAAATGTGTTTTATTATAAAAAACAACAAATGTATCAACTATAAATCGGATACCGGCCAACTCAGTAATATATATTGTGGGATTATAAGAAGCATGTAAAATAACTCCGTCCAAAAATAAAATTTAAGAAATAATGTATGCTAGAGTGACCTGACACAATATTATCACTCAGTCGTGCGTTGTCCACTGTGTGATCCACACATATTTTGTGATGGATCTACAACTGTATGTTTTTTGTTGTATGTTTTTTGTTTTTTAATATGTTCCTTGCATATGTTCAATATTATGTAATTTTATTTCATTCCAGTGTACTCCTGATGAAGTCACAAACTTGAGTGACGAAATTGAGAGTTAACGAGAACGTAAGAGCTTTATTTTCCCTACCGACCGCCTCCCGATAATTTCACAGTATTTAAATCATTGTACGGTCGACAACACTACAAACCCCTACTTATATATATATATATATATATATATATATATATATATATATATATATATATGCCTATATATATATATATATATATATATATATATATATATATATATATATATATATATATATATAAGAAGAAGGGTAGTCTTTGCTGACTAGTTAGGATACAATTAGGATAATAATATTTGGGTATAGCAGCAAGCAAAAAGTGTACACTTATAACACTATATTTCCGATATTTCGACAATGATTACTGTCATCTTCATGGAAACTACAAAATTAAGCACAAAAGAAAATCAAAAAAATGCTCCATAACGTCCAACAGTAACAATACTCACTGTGTCTTTAAGAATGATTGCAAAAGATGTAAAAATCGAGATACAGCATTATTGATTTATATCAAACATTATTGATCGAGAACACAAAATGTGATGATCATCAACCAACATTATGAGTTGAAATATCACAATAAAATAAAACAAAACATAGTTAATTTAGAGGAAATAAACATCGCTGAAGTTAAGTAAAGTTAAAAACTAAAAGAAAATAAATATCTACTTCGTCCTTACATATTGACTGAAAAAGAGACGCGACCAGCCATCTCGATCAAGAAAGTAGACATAGATAGCATCAAAAAGAAAAACTAGGTACTGTGAAATATGACAGTTACGGTTCACAAATAAAATAGCCAGAAGTATAAATGATTCAAAAAGGAGAAAACAACTCTTCTCTCACTCAACACTACTTACATGGATTTTTTTATCTAGTTCTAACAAAAAAGAATAAATTTCACTAAGATGATTTAAATCAGTTTTCTTGTTTAAGCAATTTTCTGATTGCGAAATGTAAGCCATCTCCATAAAGAGTCTCTTGATTGAATTTTTTTCCCTCGTCAATATCTTGGTGCTACTGAAATTCATAGTATAACCTGTAATATTCACATGTTCACTCAAAGCACATATTTCAGGATGACAGCTACAGTCACTCTTATGTGAGGTAATTCTATCCTTAATATTAATAATTATATTATATAAACTATATATATATATATATATATATATATATATATATATATATATATATATATATATATATATATATATATATATATATATATAATATTATATAATATATTATATATATATATATATATATATATATTATATATATATATATATATATATATATTATATAATATATAATATATAACCTGTGGATTTTGAAATAACTTCTTTTCCAAAATTTCAATAAATTATATTTAAAAAATTCAACACCTACAAAATATTATATCGACCTTTTGATGCAATAGAGATGTCATATAAACCTAAAGAACAGAAAATCATTTCGTAGGAAATATAAATTCGTTAGCCCAAATATTAGAACAAAATATAACGAAAATTCTTAAAGGATATCACATACATATTTTATGCTAACCGAAAAAACAATCTAAAAGCTTTTATATTTTTAAATTTTCGACAATGACTAAAAAGCTAATAAAAGTTGATTTATTAAAAAAAGTTCCCAGCCAGCTTTGAGTTCACGTCCTCTCAGTATATATCTTATAAAAAATTTAGGATACATTATAATCAATTGCCAGCTTACATTAGAGAGAATGATACTCTATATGCGAAACTGGAAATAATTCAGTTACCCCATTTTACTACCATTCGAATTCCCAGCTGGCTAAATTTGTTGGGACAGCTACCTAAAATAAGCGCTCAGTATCTCATGTAAAATTCAACGGGCAAGAGAGCTCCCTTAATTGAATATAGTAGATTCGGTACTATGATGAAATATCAAGTAGAATTGCCTCAGGATAAAATAAAATGCTCGCATAAAAGCAAAAACGGTGATAGACGTAATTAAAGAGCAATGTTCTCAATCTTCATTTTCATTGCCGTAGACGAAAGGGAAAATTGTTCGAATTATGAAACAACAGCAACCCGCATATAGAAGCCTGCGTAAGCGGGTTATGACAACAACTCTTAGAATACATTATGTATTTCAGGAGTTGTTGGTTATAACTTAAAATAAGTAATATCTTTCTCCCCGTTTCAGCCTTATTTTATAGTTTAGTTGGTCTGAGGTTCTGTAAAAGACATACTTAATTTGCCTCCGTGGTGAATGTGAAGATCTTGCTCCTGAATTTGAAGTATTCGAGTAGTAGCTGCAAATGGGTGTTATATATATATATATATATATATATATATATATATATATATATATATATATATATATATATATATATATATATATATATACATGTGCGCCGCCAGCCAGTAGGACAGGGGGGGGGCAAAACACGGGGGCCCGGTGGTGTCTTCCTGGTTAAGCGCCGCTGGTGAAAATTTACTTCCTCAAATTTATTTAAATCAGTTTTTTATTAAGTCTGCTAATACCTTAAAAATAATTGAATTATAATTATTGATTTTGGTTTTAAAAAATACTGAACATGAAAATGTGCATACTGGGGGGGGCAAAACACGGGGGCCTGGTGGTGTCTTCCTGGTTAAGCGCCGCTGGTGAAAATTTATTTCAATCAGTGTGCTTACTGGTTAGCTTGGTAATATCATACAGAGAAATCCATTGTATGAAGAACATAGTCAGACAGCATAGAGAAGAATGCAAAACAGAATTTGAAAATATTCTAAAGAAAGCAGAAGAGGACGTCAAAAAGTTGGGTTTTGAGTTGATGATGCCGCGCCTAGCATCAAAACAGATTAACCGAGAAAATCATCCATCAATGTCATTAGGCCAGTACTATCGAAGAGGAATCTTCATTCCATATCTAGAAGCTCTACTTCAGTCTACATAGATCTAGAGCAAGGCTGCCCAACCTTTTTAACAGTCGGGCAAAAAGGACGATTCAAAAATCACAGGCGGGCCACTGACCACTGACAGTTAAATTAAAATAATAACATAAACAGCATATTCTGCTATTTAAAGAAATACAATTAACAAAATTTAAAATCAAACTTAAAAATTGGCACAATCAATGTGATCTCTGAATTTTTTTTTGTTTCAATAATTTTCCTATATTAGGCGTCAAATCAGATGTTGACAGACACAACAATAAAATTTATTTTTTATATAAGTAATTCGGATTACAAACATATGTTGAACCGAAACTACTTAGAAATAAGAAGGCCAGGTTAGTTATTGCAGGAAAATTTTCTTTTAGTACCAGTTTCCAAAAATCTACAAATTCTTCTGAAGAAGTTTCTGACTTTGACAATATTTTTTCTGAAAACAGTTTTTATTGGCTTAATTCATTGAAAACAGATTTAATTCAGCTTTGAATCCTCTTATCAAAGTAAGCATAGTCAGAAGCGCGGTGGGAAGTGAACAACTTTTTCCTTGTAATTTGAGATTTAAAATATTGAGGTAATTGATAATGTCAACAGTAAATGCAAAATCACTCAACCAGGATTCTTTTTTCAGTAAATCAGTTTTCAAATGAAACGCCCTTTCTTCTTCTAAAATTCCAACACCTGCTCTCTCAAGGTGAAGAAATTTTTCAACATGATTCTCTTTGAAAACCATCTCACAACGCAGTACAGTTGTAACTCTACATATTTGCTGATATATTCTTCAAATAAAACCCTGAATTGACGTATGTGAATAGTCCATAATATCATCCAACTGCATGTACTTTAGACAGGCAATTTTTAAAGTTGCTCACGCGGGCGGCGGGCCATTCAAAATTCGTTCGCGGGCCACGACGTGGCCCGCGCTTTTATAGAGAAATCAATTATTCTATTATACATTCTAACAGTTCTGAAACAACAAAATTTCGAAAACTTTGAATGCACCAAAAAACTGTATAAAACTTTCTACTAAACAAAAAAACATAAACGTTTGCGGTAGGGGGATCCTTGTCAGGAACAAAGTTTCTCACGTTTTTTTTTCGTTTTGTTTTTCGATTTTTTCTGTTTCGACACTCTTTTTGACTCTGAGCATATTATGTAAGTATTGTCTCTTTATAATATATATATATATATATATAAGTAATAAATAGTAAACATTCTGAGTACATGTAGATTAGATATACGTAAACAGTTAATGGAGTTTAACCATTTTATCAACTTACTTTTTTAAGTTGGTAATACACATCTTCATTGGAAAATTGCAATAATCAGACACATATGATTCAAAACAAAAATAAGTACATAAATTTTTCGTATTAATATACTGAACTTTTATAGTTGTGATCCCAAAACTTCAAACAAAAAAAACTTCAATGAAATCTCTATATTCTAAAAATTCTGAGGTTAATATGGTTTAGAATTGTACTCTAACTGTTCTGTTGAAAGTACGAAATCTTCCCATCTCGTCAACGCCATATAATACGTCATTTTTCAATATTGTCTTTCACAGCGTGCCGAGAACCTTCTGTTGCATAAAGAATTTCCTTCCATTCACCATCCACCATCCAGGTTGAAACAAAAACCTGGAGATAACTTTCGATTAAACAAAAAATTGCGAAAACTTTCGATGAAAGAAAAAAGTTGAATTCCAACATAGATGCGGATCTCATTTTATTCCTCTCCTTCTCATAAAAGCCACTCATTTCATGGATATTTACGACACAGTTCGTTATTTCTCATCATTATTCTCGGTTGATTCTATCAGAAGCGAAATATTCAATCGATTTACGATAAAACGAAGTTCATTTAATTTGAGTAATAAAGTTTTAGGGTGTCTGAGAGAAAGGATACTAAGGTAGGACCGTAAACTAATAGGACCATCACAACATGCTCTCAGAAACATACGCGGAATCGTAGAAGGAAAAATGGAAAAATATTATAATTTGCTGCCAATAATATCTTTGATCAAGGCCATGTCTTCTTGTTTTGTATATTGAATGAGGTTGTTGTGAACATATATTCTTATATCCGATTTACATGCGTTTCACCAAGATAGTTAGCCAAGTACTTGTCTGACTGAAGGAGTTCCTCCCCAAAACTCAAGCTGCCTGCCTCCCTGATACATACTTCAGGGAGAAATGAAACCTGTGGCCTTTATCCTTTTTTCACCATGCAGTTCACTTTCATGGAAGTAAGCAGAATGATTGGCAGCACGAGTATGTAAACGGGTCGCTGTCGGTACCGTTAATCATGCCCTAGCCCAGGGATGGGGAAATGGCGGTTCGATGCATGATTTGATCTAGGGTTGTAACGGAGCTCCGCTTCCGCCTCCGCAACTGCGGAACTTCCGCAAGAAATAGTACCTCCGCTTGCGCATTCGCATCCGCAAAATTTTGGCGGAGTTGTAACGGAGGTATATTTACGTCGTTGACATGCATAAAATCGGACAACAATCTACATGACTTGAATGTTGCAAGAGGTGTTGGTGATGAGGAAGATTCTGTTGCCAAGAAATCTAGACTAGAATCAAATTTAATGAATGATGGACCGAGCTCAAATTTCCGGTTTTTACCACCAATACAAATTCTGCATTCCAATCTGGCTGATATGTTGAAAAATAGTAGTGGCTACGAGGAGGAAATAGAAATGACATTACCAATAGTAGCAAAATGATATGGAAATCACTAATTAATCTATATAGTGAAGAAAACAGATTACAAATACTTGAAGGTTATTATGGTGCAGATATAACACTAAATGTAAAATTTTTGCTTCCATCGTTCACACTTAGCAACTATTTAGTTCAGTTGGTTCAATTTATGGGAAATGACAAAGCTGCAAAACTGTTATTTGTGAAAATAACACTTTTATTAATTTATATTACCAGTATGTATGGTGAACACTATCTACATGCGTTGTACATTATTTGAAATGAATTAAAATTAAATTTTACTATCTTTCACTTTAAAACATCATGAATGCATATTTTTCCACTTCCACTTTCACCTCCACCTTCGCATCCGCTTCCGCCTCTGCTATGGAGGCCTCCGTTACAACCCTAATTTGATCCAGCCCGCGATCACAGCAGCCATCTACTTCAATACCGTCCTAGAAAAAAATCGGTAGGTATTTGAAACGCTGTGCTTCCTATATGAAACGAAAAGATCAGATGGCGTACAAAGGTGGAGAATTAATAAAACGAGTTACTACAATGAAGTGAGCTTCGGAAGAACACATTCCTCGATAGGACGACACTCGTTGGACAAGACATTTTATGCAGTGGAGACCAAGACTGCATAAAAGAAGCTTTGGGCTACCCCCCAGAAGATGGATGGACGACAGTAGAAAGGCATCGGGTCGTAACTGGTATGAAATAGCTAGAGATGGAGAAGAGTTGAAAAGAAAAGGGGAGGCCTATATCCAGAGGTGGATTTTGAAAGGATGATAAGGAAGAAGATTGCTTCAGTAGAATTGAGTTTAAAATAAAGTTATTGTTTATTTGGTTAGTGGCTCCGTAGTTCAGAGGTCAGTGCGTTGGGCTACTAAACAGAAGGTCGGTGGATCTAATCCCGGCCGAAACAACAAATTTATGCGGAGCCACCTCTCGGAAGGCAATGGCAAACCACCGAGCAGTATTCTGCCTAGTAAAGCCTCTCTGTAAAGACGTTCGGAACCGTCGTAAAACTGTAGGTCCATTCTATTCGTGTATCGCTGTATCACGCACAGCACGAGTAGTTGTAGAGAGGTCGCCACACCCTAAACCGGGTACGGCACCACAAGAAGAAGATTGTTTATCTGAAAACCTAATTCATGAAATTAGTGAAAAGGGATTACCGCTAGAAGACGTAAAAAAAGTATCCGTGCCAAAAATTTATACTGAGTCTGATTGAAGATATCAAAAATCGGTTGTCTGAAAATTTGACGTCATGAAAAAAATTTCTCGAATAAGTGTTGGACATGTACTTAATCACAACAAACAAAATCTGATGAGATAATGGCCCAGTCAGGGGCGTATTCACGGGGCGGGGAGGGGGTACTGGGGGTAATTACCCCCCCAGAAGAGAATTTGCAACACTAAATCTTCGAATGAAATTGAAAATATAAAATATATCAAACATTGTACGAAAACTAATGAAAAAGGTTTTTTCATATTATTTGATATTCCACTTAGCATATAAAAGAAATACATAAACAAACTTCACTAGATCAGTGAATCGCATGCGAAAGTTTATGTGGTTGCATAAGTAAATTCAAGTAAATTGGTGTTTACGCGCGATGCCACGGCTTCACTCATTCAAAAGCAGGGGTGCGGGTTGCCGCATCGTTTTGTCCAAATTCTTCAATACAAGTTATGAAAATAATACAAATTCAGAACTTTTTTTATACATACTCACGATTATGGAAAGAATTCCGCCGATGACGATTTCTTATCTGCAGAAATAAAATCCACTGAATTCAGATTAACATCCCTCGAGTTCTATGTTTTATGTGAATTCCCTACATCTGGTAAAACCTGAAGTGACGTACGTACGTTATATATGATCTGATGCGCATTTCTTCCAGTTCATAGTTGAGAAATGAAACTTGAAATTGCTGATTTCTGAGAGATTATTAAGTGAAGAAAGATTTTATAAATTATAGAGAAGTGATATTATTAATGAACAAAAACAAAACGTGAATTTACTATGTTTATTATCACAAAAATACTTCGAAAAATATAACACTGCGATTGCAGATGTAAGTGCAAATCTAAAATTATGTATTCAGTTCTTAACTCAATCTGCCCGATGATGGTCTAGTGACCGAAATTGCAATCGCAGTGTTATATTTTTCGAAGTATTTTTGTGATATTAAATATAGTAAATTCAAGTTTTGTTTTTGTTCATCATGTTAAATTATCACGTAGTAACGACGGATTCCATCAAATATTTGATATTGTTAAGTTTTCAGGTGAGTTTAGTAGTAAGAGTCAATAACCAACTAACATCCAATTCATATACTCTTTTCACCTGATGTGATCTTTTTCACCTTTCTGATATTTTTCCTTCAAATTTTGAATAGCCTATTTCTAGGGTTTTCATATTTTTTTCTTGAATTTTATATGTATCTTATTTCTTAACTTTTATGTATATTTTATATCTTTACATTTTATGATGAATATTGTATGTACATCGCAATTATTTTATATTTTTTTGATGTAGAATAAGAATGTTGAATTATGGATGAGCTAAGATCAATCTCAACACCCCTCCCTCCACCGCTTTCGCTTAAGCTGATTATCTTATAAATAGTTCAGGTCAACTCCCTAACTTGCCACTACCCCCCCCCAAACTCAATCTCTGGATACGCCACTGGGCCCAGTTCAATTAAAGTGCAGAATTCGACAAATTCATTCATTGGGATGAATGATGTGAAAAAAATTTGGAATTAACTATTGCGTATCAAAGATGCTCAAACAGAATCAATATTTGCAGAATAAGCGACTTTTGTGATCACTCTCATAATACTCCCACACTCCAATGCAGATTTTTCAGCTGTAAGAATTTTATAAAAACTAAAGGAATATAATGAAATAAAATCTTTTAGTTTCCATAAGAGTACGCTGCGAAGTGAGATTGGTAGGAACATTTTGCAACGACTTTGAAATTCCTATAAATAAAATGAAATTAAAAAATTTTATAAATCTGAAACTGATAATGATGATGCAAAAATTTTATTCAACTGAAAATGATTTTCAATATAATAAAAATTGATAATTATTGTATAATTAGTAACTTCAATAAGAAACAAAAAACTAACTTTTCACAGGTTCAAATAAAATGTAATGAGTAAACGCGTTTCATCATAACATTGACTTCATCTCGTACTAAATTATGGTATCACAAAACAATCTATTTATACAAAAAATTTAACATAACACCGGGGGGGGGGGGTTCTTAGAGAAACTAAATAAAAATAAGCAATTCATTCAGAGCTATTGGTAGGTACATTGAACAGATTAAGAAGAGGAGAAGGGTTTACTTCAATCTGGTCGTTAACTAGGTTTCCGGAATTTTTATATTTATTGATGTATAGGGATTCCCAACAATTGATTTTGTGGAGACTATTTTCTAACTGTAATATATTATAATTGTGATTAAAGGTATGGTTTTCTTGAATAAGATGACACGCATAATTAGAGTCCATTTTCTGCTTAATATAGCTACGTTGGTGTTCGTGTATTCGAGTTTTGAAATTTCTAATAGTACTTCCTATATAGAATTTTTCACAATCGTTACAGTTGAGTCTATAAACACCCGTACGTTCATCTCTATGGATTTTTGATTTGTTGTTTTTAATAAATTTTCCAATGCTATTGTTGGTTTTATATGAAACTTTGAAATTTTGTTTATGAAGAAACAAAGGTTTTCGGAAGGTTTGTCCAAGTATGTTAAACTGTTATAGACTGTATTTTTCTCGGATATATGTGGGTAAACTTCTGAAATTGCCATTTTGTATTTTTTCCTCTGAATGAGACTGTCAATTATATTGGGTGAATAACCATTATTTACTGCCATTTGTTTAATTATATTCAATTCCTTTCGGAAACTAGCTTCGGACAACGGAGCTTTGAAAAGCCAATGAATCATACTATGATAGGCGGCTAATTTATGTGAAATTGGGTGTAGTGATGTATTATGAATTGTAATATCTGTATGAGATTGTTTATGAAAAATTGAAAATTCGTGTTTGTTGCTTTTTCTGGTAATAGTTAAATCTAAGTAATTAATAGAATTATTCATTTCAGTTTCTACAGAAAATTCAATACGGGGGTGTATGGAATTAATAAAAGAAATGAAATTATTCTATTGTCTATCTGTACCAGTATAGAAAACAATTACGTCATCAACGTATCTATACCAATAAAGAAAGTATTTACTGTTGAAGTGGTTCATAATAGTTTTCTCTAAATTATCCATAAAGATTTCTGACAACAAAGGGCTTAAGGGATTTCCCATGATCAAACCTTCCTTATTGCTATAACACACGTTGTTGAAACTGAAATAATTTTGTTCTAAACAAATTTTCAGTGAATATGTAATATCTGACTGTATGAGTGGATGAACATTATAAGAAATAAGAAAATTTTTGAATAAATTTACAGTTTCATATTTAAACCTGTGAAAAGTTAGTTTTTTGTTTCTTCATGAAGTTATGAATATGAACTTTCACCAAGTAAATGCAGATTCAATTCAATTTATAATTAGTGTTGATGACTAATTAATTTACTATTATTATTATTGCATATTGATTTTATATAAAAATATAATATTTTTACATGATACGTAGCAAGTTGGAAAAAACAATAAAATAAATCATAAAAATTTGTTCACTAAACTCATTTCATTTTTTCAGATAGGGGAGACCGGGTACAAAAGTAACGGCGGGCCGAAAGTAACAAATGCTCTGTAGGTTTAAAGAATTGTCAAAACACCACTTAGCTGCTGTCAGGTGATAGCCAGTGGCGCCACCTTCAGTTGCATTCAATCGCCACTCGCGCCACGCACTGTTAGATTGTGTGAGAGGACACAACGTGATTTCACAAATCAAAAGTAAACTTTTTGACGTATACTTATTTAATGTTTATATACTATTGAAGGGGTGATATTAATCTGAATATTTGTATATTGATACTCGATTAGATTGATTTTACAGTGCTTCAATTCGTTTTTGTCTAGCATGTTCCGTTTCAAGGTTATCTTTCATGCTCAGGGCCGGCCTAAGGCGAAAATTGCAAGTGTGCTAGACTCAAATTTTATGCCCCTGCAGGGGGGTCTGGGGGGGTATGGAATTTTTTGAAATTTAAGGTCCAAAAACACAGTTTTTGTGCTTTTTTGCGCCTTGTAGAACATTAAATTTATGTATGACAATTTGATTCATTATTGATTGACTTGATATGTTCAGTACTCTTCCTTGTACTATAACCACTATTATGTCAAATAAACTAATGAAAGCTTAACTCTTTATTGTTCTTGTGAACATAAGAGAGTTGTTCTTTACAGTTTACTGAGAATAATTATTTTCCCAGCAGTAAGTTTGTGGCTTTTTCCATTTTGAAATATACCAACTGATAATGTGCAATTTTCAGCTAACCGAAAACTTAGGGTTTTTGAAGTCCAATGCTATTCCAACGAAAAATCTTCCACTTTTATCGAAATCTGAACCTAGGCCATCATCCAGAGATTCTAGATAATTGTATTTTCTTTCATGTAACAACCAGAGATACTATTATAATAATATTAATAAATAATGTTTATTTGCACAACCAAAATAACAGTTTATCATAACATCAAGAATATGAAATAAAACTTGACCTATAGCTAGGTAAAAACTGAAATATTCAATTATATAACCAGGAAAAACAGAGATTCTATAAAAAAACCAGACTCTCAGAAGTCCACCGTACTTTTAGGAGAGCTGTTATACGTCAGGAAAATTCAAAAAATATAATAACTCATTACGTTCAAATTATTCAAGCAGAGTATTCATGTTAATTCTCCTTTTATTTCATGTTGTTTCTTTCATTTGTGCTGGTAAGTACTTAGTTTTGTCCATTATACTCAAAACCTCTTCAGTTGGTAATGAAAGTAGACATGTCAGAGATGTTTTCTTGAAACTTTTGAAAGTTTTTTTACTTTTCAAATAAATAGGTGTTCTATCATACTGCCTTTTCATGATGTATACATAGTTCCTCTAACCAATTAATTTATTCGTCCTCTCCTTTATTTTATTATCAATGATAAAAACTCAGTGTAAATTTCAACTTGATGTAGGTAGGTTATCTACTGTTGAACAGAGATAATATTGTCCTCAATCGAAACACAATGAACCACTAGAAAATACGAAGTCCAAAAAAACACAAATTACGAAGCTAAACGTTCGAAAACTCAAAATGAAATGAACGTAAATACCATTACAAACAATGTAAATAATCCGTTAATGGCCCATGCTCTAGTACCGATATTAGCCGTTCCGGCGCTACGATCTTAATTTCAGACGCCAATTGGCTAGAAAATCAAAGCCGGGGGAGGAAGGCAGGAAAATAAGTCACAACACTTTCCGCGTCCCGCCACGAGACGACTGTTCTACTGACCTTGGACCTTGGTTAAGGGCATCAGACTTACTGTATTTCAGAACTCATTGGGGTAGCCGGGTAGATCTTCGGTTTTACATTGAATTTTAACTGTAATAGTTTTAAGACACAATTCCTCCTATAGTCGGCGGCAAATCATTGGAAGGTTGGGATTTTTAGTTGTGTGAATTAATTTTTCAATCCACAAACTGGCAACGACACTGGGCGAGGGGTGTAGAGGGGAGTGTACAGCTGTTTAGTGTCCAAGCTTCCAATGATATGCCGGCGAGTATAGTTTAAATATTTCTGCCCAATATTTAAATCAGTTTCTAAAAATTTTCCAAATTTATAATTTTTTTTTTACAAAAATTGGTCAATTTAATGCCCCTCCAGAAGGTTTGAGTGTGCCGCTGCATACTTCGCACACCCCTTAGGCCGGCCCTGTTCATGTTCTAACAAAAATGCTGTAGGGTACAAAAGTAACACAGCCCTATGGGTACATAAGTAACATGTTACTTTTGTCCCCGTATCGATTTACTCTAAGTAAACTTTTTATGTGTGTGTGTTTATTTCAACAAAATGCCGCGACAACGCATAATAACCACCGCACGAATAACAACTAACATGGAAGTCTATCGAAAAGCGGCTGAAGAGCATTTTAATGATAGGAAAAAAATTAGAGCCATGGCAAAAAAAATTGAATGTCTGCTGTTGCATAGATATATAAAAAAAAATTTAACCTAGAAATACTAGCGCAGTTGTAGACAAGGTAAATAAATTTGACGACGAATATTGCTTCTACCTCGTTTATTTAGAAAATTTTAGCAATAGTCGACTGAATGAGCAAAGTTTACATTGTTTCGAATGCAAAATGTGGTCTCATAGGTACTGAATGCGTCAATGAATTATGTGTGCCATAATTGCGAGCCTGAATAGAGAAGACCGACACTGAATTTTCCAATAAATATTTGATTAAATATGTCATATCATATTCATTAAAAACCCCTTTGCTCTGTTACTTTCGACCCACAACGTGTTACTTTCGGCCCGCCAACGTGGTCGAAAGTAACAAATGACAAATTTTTTTAAAGTTTCTGTGATTCATGCAAAATACACAATAACAAGGTAATTTAAGATGCTAATGTATAGAACATAAACGGAATTTATGTATGGCTATATCAATTTCACCGAAATAATAACACCTAACGAGAAACCAAGGCGAAAGTATAAACTGTTACTTTTGTACCCGGTCTCCAGATATCTACAAACAATAATATTATCGTAAAAATGTAAGAACAATTTGGTGAACGAGAGTTAAAGTTGCGTATATCGAGAAAATCAAATTACCAAAATTATTTATTCGTCAAGCTATCGAAAAAATGATAATGAATGAACCGGATTTAATTAATATCACCGGATGGAAATAACACGTTTTACAAAACGTGTTATCTTCCGAAAATGTTAATTATCAGAAACTCCGAAATAAATGGACACGAAGGAAGAAGAAAGAAAAATGGAAAACAATTTGAAAGCTTCAGTAAAAAAACCTAATTAAGTTCAGATTAAATCAGTACTTTAATCTGATAGAGAAAAGCTTCTCTTAAAATGTCACATTTGAAACTTGCTTGATTAAAATTACAGTGATTCTATGAAATTAATTATTTTTTGTTAATTTAATCTTTTACTCGTAATTGCAATTATCGGAAAATTTTGCATTCATCTTCTGAAAATCCTTGAAACATACTTGAAATCTAGATGCCCAAATAGAATACTTCATTTAAAAAATAAAAATATCAAAACTCTCCTATAAGAATTTGAAAAAAATATGATCGGTGTATTTTGTAGGTAATTGAAAATTTCAATTAATCATAACAAATATTTTCAATACTGTTATAAACAAGGCATTTGTTTATAACAATTTTTTTAAGAATAGGAGATGCAGACTCCGATAATATAAAATATATCATAAAAATAATTTTTAAAAAAATTTTTGTTACTACGTGAATTACCTCTGAAAAACTGAAATTTTTTCCATTTTTTCAACGGGGATCTAATCTAAGCCTTTCAAAAGTAGCTCAGACCTAAAAAATACAGTTAACACACTTGCAATGTTCATTTTCAAGCAACAAAAAATTATTAATTATCTATTGCATAACTGAAACTGCGATAAAAAATTTTTGCCGGCAGATTATTGTTCATTCACCTATCCAGTAAGTGTCTGAATTTTTCCGTTTCTCAATTTGTATATTTAATATGATTAAATATATTTTTCAGTTAAAGTTGCGCAAGCCAGAGTACCTTTTCTCGGGCGTATTTTCACCAATCTGATAAAATTATAAACATTAGTCCCACATTTTCGGTAGTTTTAGCTTTCTTTTAGGACATTTCCTCTTCTTTTTGAGGCATTTGCAAGAAACCAAACCAGTTTTTTTGTTGTACATTGTTTATAACTTTATATATTATATAATTTTCGCGAGCGGAACTAAATTTTTTTCAAAAAACAACTACATGCCGAATCGAATCAGAACTTATTTATATTTTCCCGAAACTACTGAGAAAAGTTGTACAAGAAATTACTTGTTGATAACTAATATTGAAGTTTCGCTTATCACTTGGTGAAACATGATTAAATACTGATATTTAAAATGAAAACACTTGGCTTTAAGTTTCACAAATATATTGAATAAAAATTAACAATTAAATTAGTCAACTAGTTTCGGGTTATGGGCCCATTATCAAGACTGAACAGAAAAATACTCAACAAGCTCATTTATAATATTGATTGTAGTAGAGGGGAAATTTGGTATTCAACTTGTTCATTTACGATGGGGTAATTCCTCTTAATGGCACTACTAATTTCTAAAATTTCCAACAGGTCAAGACGTTTGCCCTTTTTCCCTGGGTGGAGGCATATCGTTTTCTCGAAGTCGATGAAATGGTTAAATTTTATACAATGCTCTGAGAAACCAGTGGTGTTTTTGTTAAACAAAATTGACTTTTTATGTTCTTCTACGCGAGTGTTGATTTTTCTGCCTGTTTGTCCGATATAAAAGGATGGGCATTCATTACAAAAGATTTTGTAAACACCACTGTTTTCTCCAATATTGTTCCTATCCTTGTTATTGACTAAGAGTGACTTTAAATTACGTTTATTTGTACATATGCTTTTAATACCGTTTTGTGATAATCTGTTGATGATTTTATTACTAATTCCTGGAATATAGTTTATTAAATGATATTTTTGTTCGCTTTTTATGACTGGTGAGGGATAAATTGAATTTAGAATATTCTTATGTCGTTTTTTCTTTATCATTTGATCAATCAAGATGTCTTTATAGCCGTTATTTATTGCTAATAATTTTGAAATATTAACTTCCTTAGTGAAATTTTCTTCAGAAAGAGGAATGGCAAAAAGTCTATGTATAAATGAGTGAAATGCACTTAATTTAATTTTAATTGGTTGACTGCTATCATTGTGTATTAGCGTATCTGTAAAAGTAGGTTCTCTGTAGATATTAAATGTAAGAGCATGTTCTTTTCTAGTTATTTGGATATCTAAAAAGTTAAGGGAATGTTGTTCATTTTCTATTTCTTTTGTGAATTGAATTGAAGGGTGAAAAGAGTTAATGTATTTGAGAAAATTATCTAACTGTCTATCCGTCCCACACCATATACAAAAAATGTCATCAACATAACGCCGCCATAATAAAACATTACTAATCAGGCTGTTTGTAGATTCAAAGATTTTATTCTCTAAGTCAGACATAAAGATTTCACTGAGAAGAGGTGATAACGGTGAACCCATTGGCAAACCATCTGACTGTTGATGAACTATGCCATTAAATTCAAAATAACTTTGTTTTAGACATAGAGTCGATGCCGAAATCATTTCAAATAATTTATGTCTGACTTAGAGAATAAAATCTTTGAATCTACAAACAGCCTGATTAGTAAGTGTTTTTATTTTAAATATCAGTAATTACTTGTTGGCTAGACTAATAATTCCAAAGTCAAAATCCGAAATATATTGAGCAAAAAAACTCATTTAAAAAGTTTAAAATTACCATTGTATAGACAACCTGCGTACAACGTCATATTTTCTCAAAACGAGATAGTAGAATCAGAACTGTTATCTTATTTTGTTTCTCATCCAAAAATAACGATTTTAAATTACCAAAAGTCCTCTCTAAAACAAATCTAAATCCCATAACGCATTAAATATTCACACTTAAAATAACTGCAAATATAATATTCTTCTCAAAAAAAAAATTAACTGACTTGTTTACAATAAATAAAAACTTCTATGAAATTTTTAAAAACGCATGAACATCAGATTTCCGTCGTAATTTTCAGTCATTGCAGTAGGAATCGGCTTCACAAAAGAACTGGTTTTGTTCACAATCATATTTGTTTTTCAATCAAATCTACATAATAATAATAATACACATGAAACTTGCTTTGCTCATTTACATTCTAAGATTACAATGGGCCTTGTAGCAAAAAACAATAAAATGGCGCATGCCTCAACTGGCTTAGCCATCGACTGAGTTGACATCGAAAGTATAGTGTCAGTTGCTTGATTGCCAAAAATAATTACGAGACTGAATTTTACTTTATCATTATTAGTTAACAAATCTCACTTGATAGTAAAAGCATAGATCAAGTCCGCGGTTCGAGTCCCAAACAATTTCATTTAATTTTGTTTTTCATAATTTAAATAAGTTGGATGCTTATTTCTTGTAATGAATTTGAGAATAAGTAATAGTAGCTTCCTCTGAAGCTTTAAAATATTGCATGTCTCAACCGGCTTCACCGCCAATTGTTTAAACTTGATTATTTCGGATTTTTTTCTATGGAGGCACCGGTCTTTCTGGGGGGTATCGAGCTTTCTAGGAGGGAAATCTCTGTCCCCTTCTAGCTACTTCTATGACTAAAAATGAATAATTACCGTTCTACTCATCTTTATTGACGGTAAAGCGTTAATCTCTCATGAAAAACAACCATCATATTACGTTCCCATTTAACCAAACAAAATAAATCACATTGACCTCAACTCAGCCTATATAATATTATTGAAGGTTTTCACTCTCATCATTCGATACATCGCCCCCTTTCACAAGGGAGGAAGTGATCCATCATAGCCAATATAAATTTTATGAAAGTAACCGTGTTGCCCTCTGACGGAGATTGGATATGAAGAATGATGATAATACGTCGCGAATTTCATTATGGAAAGGATAGAAAAATCAATTGTCCCCGGAAATAATAAACTATTATATTGTATCGAAAGTCAACAAATTGGCATCTCCAGCAGCTCATATCAAAGCAAATGAGCTGAAATTTGATATTTAGGGATATTTTTAGGCAGAATATAACCATCGAAATTTGGGAAAATCCAATCAAAATTTTGGCGTCTCCTTAGTCCCGATAAAAATCGCCACAAACAATATGTACAACATTGGTTGTACTTGAAAATGGAATAAATCTAATTTCATCGAGTTCATACAGATGATTAACGGGAATATGCTGCAGATGCTACATGACGATACCAAAAAAGTTAATATTTTAAATAATTAATGGCTGAATCAACAGAAGTTCACTTGTGATGCTAAAGAACCAAAAGGTTTAGAGAACTGCAAATCATTATCTCAAAAACGAAAAATATTCTTAACCTGTACAGAATGAAGACCAAGATATAGTAGGCGGTCCACTGTTATAATATTTTCGTAATCCCATACTGTTATTTTGATTTAACGGTATTCAGATGACAATTGAAAGGTCAGTGTTAACGGCCGCCGGCCGTTATAATTTTATAACGGCCGGCGGCCGTTAAGAAATCACTTGTTCAAATATTTATTTGAAAACATCATTCTGCTTACAATAACAACATTGAAATCTTGGTCCACATCGAGTTGGGAGAATAAACCTCTGATTTTCATTTCGCATAGGCTAATAATACATCTTCATTAACCACCTTTACATTCTTGCTTTTACGCCACATTTCAAAATTTTCATATTCTTTTTGATATCGCTCTTGAGTTATTTTCGGCAGTTAATCAACACTCGCTGCACTGCACATGATTCTCCCAATATTTCTAAAGGAATTTGATTTTGTTCCTCAATTTCATCAATTTCCTCCATGGTCGTCGTTAAAGCGAACTTGAGAACACAAAAAACTGACGTTGTTTATAAAACTGTCAAACTGTTCCATGACAACAGAGTGCACGACGTTGGGATTTTTCTTTAGAATTGCGAGGTACGGGTTTTTTTCTTTCTTCGGAATCAAAATATAATCTTTCGACGGGATTACGAAAAATTTTTAACGACACAGCCGATACGCAAATAACGGATTCGGCTAGTTATAATCCTAGGCGCAACCTCATCCGTTATTTGCTACATATCGGCCTTGTTACGTTAATAACTATAATAGTAAATTATATTCAGTTGAAACATCATATTTTCGTAAACTTACGTCAAATTGTAAAAAAAACAAATAGTTCATGAAGCGGAGTTCCTCATATGTTTGGAACCCATTTCTTCATCCAAGTTACCTACATGACCTACATGTCGTTGGACACTCTAAAATGATAAGGAAATTAAAACTGGCCCATGTCACTTACACTTTATTCAAATATACATAAGAGATTGTCTAGAGCGGCCAGGTAGCTACAGCACAGCAGTTGTGACAACTTGAAAGTGACACCAACACGATAGAAACGATAGTCCAATGACTCTGCTTGTATACACGAGATTCGTATTAATCTTAATTCTCTTTTCCTTTGGGCCTGAGTCAGCTACCAATTCACCAGACAGTTCAATAAATTAACTTTTCTTTAAGAAATATATTATATCCTAGTGTTCGAGATAATTCTTATATACAGCTGTACACAGTGGCATAACTAGGGAAGTTGCCGCCCGCGGCAGATGTCTTAGTGGCGCCTCGCCCCCCTCCCCGTACAAAACAAATTTCTTTTAAAAAAATTTTTTTGGTATCGTTGCTAAAGGCAAAAGATGTTACCCTTGACGATGTAGCAAGTCTTCAGAAATAATACGAAAAATGAAAAACTTTCAAGATTTATTGCTATACAATCTGGTTGTCACTGTCACTTAAGCATCTCAACATAATATGTAGAATTTACAAAGAGCGAGATGAAATTTTTTTATTTATATAGGAAAAGGTGGCATAACATTGTTCTATATTCCTTTGAAAAATCCTTAAATATACATTATACATTGTAAACATAAAGAACCTGAATTAAATGAAAATAATGCTTACTCAGTAAAGGATACATTTTGATGATATATGCAAAAAAAATCCTTCAGTGTAGTTTTATTAATTTGCTGTTGTATGTGGTCATAAATGAGACCGCCTAGTCCCAATCCTCGTTCTGCCTCCATTACAAAAATATTGCGCGATGTGCAGGGCTGCATGGTCATGGATTCGTGGGATTTAACAAAAGGGTTCTTTGTTCTTTGATTTAAGTCAGCTCTATTCAAATCACAAATCAGGATTCAAATGTTAGTTTACATCAATCAATTAAATTTAAAAAATCATCAATTCAAATCAAGTAATGGATTTCATCTGAGACATAAAATGAAAAAACATAACACAAAAAAATGCGGACGCTTCTGGCGCCCCTCAAGCTTGTATCGCATCGCCCCCTTCACCCCCCTTGACCCCCCTTTACCCCCCTTGACCCCCCTTAGTTACGCCACTGGCTGTACAAATTAATAGTTTTATGCTTAACACATATTCAAAATTGATGCGAATTAACAAGAAAACGAATCAAGGTGAAAAAATAGACTATACCTTAGACATTTGCTTTATACCGACAAATAACTGAAAACCTTAAAATATTGGCAAATAGACAGGTGGCAATTTTTATTGCAGAAATACCTTGAATTAAAGTGGAATAGGTGGATAATAAAGATGATATTCGTAAGTGATTGCACAAGTGCATCAAAATTACCGATAATTTTGCATGACAGCGTGTTGTCAATAAACTGCATGAGTTCATTTTCATATTTGGAGAAAGAACCCGACACCGGAGGTGTCGGGGGAAAATGACCGAATGCAGTTTTTTAAAGACAACACGCTGGAATGCGAAATTATCCGGTTATTTTGATGCACGAGTGTAATTTGAGGGAATATTTCCCTCCTGTCAAAAATCCCTTGTAAATAGAATGCAATTATCGAAAATTACAGCGAATATTTCCCTCCTGTCAAAAATCCCTTGTACATAGAATGCAATTATCGAAAATTACAGCGAATATTTCCCTCCTGTCAAAAATCCCTTGTAAATGGAATGCAATTATCGAAAATTACAGCGATAATTGCATTGTAGAAAGCGAAAGAGCCCTGCGATAATTGCATTGTAGACCGATAATTGCATAGTAGCATAGTTCATATTACGGTTATTGATGACATGCTGGGAATTTATGAATTATTAACGTCAGTTTGACAAGTTGAAAGTTTATTCGGGAAATATTCCCCAAAATTGCACTCGTGCATCAAAATAACCGGATAATTTCGCATTCCAGCGTGTTGTCTTTAAAAAACTGCATTCGGTCATTTTCATATTTTGGAGAAAGAGCCCGACACCGAAGGTGGAGGGCTCTTTCTCCAAAAATGAAAATGAACTCATGCAGTTTTTTGACAACACGCTGTCATGCAAAATTATCGGTAATTTTGATGCACTTGTGCAATTACTTACGATAATTGCATTGTAGAAAGCGAAAGAGCCCTGCGATAATTGCATTGTAGATCGATAATTGCATAGTAGCATAGATCATATTACGGTTTTTGATGGCAAGCTGAGAATTTATGAATTACTGACGTCAGTTTGAGAAATTGAAAGTTTATTTGGGAAATATTCCCCAAAATTACACTCGTGCATCAAAATAACCGGATAATTTCGCATTCCAGCGTGTTGTCTTTAAAAAACTGCATTCGGTCATTTTCATATTTTGGTGAAAGAGCCCGCTCTTTCTCCAAAATTGAAAATGAACTCATGCAGTTTTTTGACAACACGCTGCCATGCAAAATTATCGGTAATTTTGATGCATTTGTGCAATTACTTACGATAATTGCATTGTAGAAAGCGAAAGAGCCCTGCGATAATTGCATTGTAGACCGATAATTGCATAGTTGCATACTTCATATTACGATTATTGATGACAAGCTGAGAATTTATGAATTACTAACGTCAGTTTGACAAGTTGAGAGTTTTTTTTTTTTTTTATTATAGTGAGGCCTCCACTCTAGTGGGGTCTCTTCGGGAAATATTCCCTCATACTGTCCAAGTTGAATTCTTAGTAACTTTATTCCTCAACTAATAGTTTAGCATTTAATAAGCACTATTTAAAAAAAATCAGGTTATCAGCTAATTCTGAATAGTAGAAAGAGAGTCATAATCCAACAATTTTCAATTTTTTATTGTATTACTTTAATAACCTTAAACATATATTTTCTTTTCTTTTACTTTCGAAGATTTCAAATCATTTGCACCACTTTTCAATACATCAAGATTGTTGGTAAAAATACTCTCAAACAATGGAAAAGTATTCAATTGAATTTTCTGAATTAACTCAACAATATTTTCTGTACTAAATAATTAATACGGATAATGATATTGGACTTTTTCAACGTCAATTTGAATTGCAATTATTGAACTTTTCAACAATCATTTGTAACATTGATATTGATCATTTGTTCGATTTATGTTTCACACGTAAGATCACAATAGTTTTATATGAATAATATGCAGAGATGTGGGAGTTTTTTTTTAAATCTAGACACGTGCCGGAAAAGTTTCAACAAAAGTATCTCGAATAAACTGCTGAAAAAAGTTAACTATTAGAAGCGAGTTGTGATTAAAAGCTTTCTGCAAAAAATAATGGGAATTTCATTCCCATTCATTGAATTTCGATTAATATTTGGAGAAGAATTGCCCTGACGCTAACTGCCAGAAACACGGGGAATAAGTAGACTTTCTAACTGGGCAGGCTTCATGGAATTTAATTGGGGAAAAATTCAAGTCCTAAATTTCCCATTAGAAATAATACAGGAAATTTGAAATTCATTTTCTTGAAATTCTCGCCTGTACTTTACTATGGAACTCACACAGGTGCTGATGATTCAAATTCACCTTCCTTCTCCGTCACAAAAGGTCGTGATTGGACAATTTGATAATTTTTCAATATTTCGGAATACGAACAATTGGGCAAATACTATAATTTTATTGTCTGGAGAATTTGTTATTTTTTGTTATGCTTGTTGATTCCACTCAAGTAAGGTGTTTTTGAATTTTTGAGATATAGAGATGAATTCTTACTTTTTTCATTTCATTGATTTTGTTTTAAATTTTGTGTATTTGTACTACTTCAAAACTTCAGTAGGAATAGTTATCAATAACAGTTATTAGAAATTTGTGCACATGCAAATTAATTTTGAAATATTTCTAGCGAAATAAATATTTCGAAATTCATTTACAAATTTGTTTTTTCCTAGGAAAAATCAATCTTGTATTACCGTAGTTATCAGTCGAAAATTGTTGCGCTCCGTAGAAATCAGCTGTAGTTTACGTAGAAACTGCACGCCGGGAGAGCGGGAAAACTGGGGCAGCGTTCGAATGCACCGACGAGAGTTTTCCGAACACACTGACTGGAAAACCAGGCTGGGGTTGTTTCGACGGCGCCTCGCACAGTCGGCTGGACCGGCAGCATCGATCGCTTTCATCTCGCTCTTAGATGAGAATTTTTCGTTTTTTTTTGGAGTATTTGTTCATAACTAATACCTATTTTTATAAAGGTCTCCATTTTAAGAAGCATAACGACGGTATGTAGAAAATTTAATCAATTGTCAAGAAGTTTTCCGAAGTTGTCTTCTTCCTTTCTCTCTCTTATACCGAAAATATATTTTCCGTTCGCTTCATACGTAGTGGACCCTTAGAGGCAAAATTTTTCTCTAGCTCATACTTTTCTCAAGTAAAGGTTAAGGAGGAATATTTGTTTCCTTGCTTAATTCGTTCTTCAACCAAAGCGATCTTTCTTATTAGAGACCATTGTTAATTCTCACAAACATTTGATTAAACCAGTGGTCCCCAACCCTGTGCCCGCGGGCGCCATGGCACCCGTTTACCGTTTTATGTGTGCCCGCCACTTATGGTCTATTCTGTAGACTGGAACTGATGCCTGTGCGGTATAAAACTTAGAACGAGTAGCGCAGTGGTCTCAACTGACGGTCACCGCCTGCTTCTCGACTAAATCGCTCTTCCAACCCGGTGCAAAGAAGAAAAATCATTTCCAGGATAGTGAGTTGTTAAAAGAAGTATTTTTGACTGACGCCGATTGCTTATTTGAGGAATTTTGCAACAAACGTGAGATTATGTTAGCAATAGAAGACCTCCAATTGTCAGCCAGTACCGTCACAAGAAGAACACACGATATTTCAAAAGAAGTGCAAGCTCAGTTGGAGAGTGTTTTGGAAGTATGTGAATGGCTCTCATTGCACCCTGAGGGGTCTACAGTCATAACAGGCCTAGCACAGTTAGCAGTCATGGTGAGAATAATATTTAGTGGCTTTAGTATAAAAGAAGATCTACTGAAAATATTACCCATGAAAGAATGAAAAACAGGGAAGGATAACTAAATACATAACATATTTAGAACATATGTAAAGTCAATTGATATCAGTTAATAACTTATATAGAACATATGCAAAGTCAATTGATATCAATTAATATCAAAGGATTTATTGCCCTCTGCAAGAAAGATGAATCATTTCCAAACTTCATGTCGTAGGAGGTTTTGTGGGGTAGAATACTACCCTTTGGGAACGTCATGAAAATAGTTCCAAATAGTCAAATTTATTCGAGGAGCCCCATGCAACACCGCCTTTTCAAGGCACTATTAGTACTATTACATGAAATATGAACAACGTTTTTTTTTTAATTAAATATTTTTTTGTACATTCTATGTTTTATTGAAAATCTCCAGCTATAAATTTACCTTGAACAATTAAATTTCAAATGGTGCCCGTCCCCTAACCGGAATGCTAGAATGTGCTCTTAGATAAAAAAAAGATTGGGGATCCCTGGATTAGACCTTAAATGCGTTTAACCACTCGGTAGTTTCATTATGAGTAAATTCATTTTTGATCTTGGGAATCTTTAAAAATCAAATTTATATTTCCTTCTTCAGATTTATCAATCTTTGTCACATTAATTTTCATTTCGGAAAGTCTAATTAGGGAACATCCATAAATTGCATCACACGTTGTTGGGATGGAATGGGATCAATAAAGTATGACAATTGGGGGACTAGTCATAAGTAATCAAAACTCATAACTTGCAAAATATCTGACGACACAACAGGGACTCCGCGTCCCTGTTGTGGTCACACAAAGTCACTTATATATTTTTTTAATTTAATGTACCCACAAATATATAAGTGACTTTGTGTGACCACAACAGAGACGCGGAATCCCTGTTGTGTCGTCAGATATTTTGCAAGTTATGAGTTTTGATACTTAAGATTTATACATGTGACATCACGAAGCTTATAACTAGTCCCCCATTTGTATATATATATATATATATATATATATATATATATATATATATATATATATATATATATATATATATATATATATATATATATATATATATATATATATATATATATATATATATATATATATATATATATATATATATATATATATATATATATATATATATATATATATATATATATATATATATATATATATATATATATATATATAAAATTTGATGAATAGATGAATTGATTAATTGGCTGAGATGAGTTTTTGTGAATATTGTAAATAGGAGTTGTAGGTCTCAAGGTAGACACTCGAAAGTGAAAACAAATTAATTGTTTTACTTTGATTTTCTTTAAATTATAAGGCGGTTGACCTTGAAATCCTAAAAATTTTCGCCTATGGTGTATTTTTTAACACCTCTTGTAGCCTCCTTAAACCAAAACCTCACGAGCCGCCACTGTTTTTTTTCTTTCACAAAATAGGTACCTACCTACCTACTTAATGAATTTGTTAACAGCTGGTGAGAGCAAATAAAAAGTTATTATATATTTTTGAAGATTAGCGGGATTCTGCGATCTTTAACGTTAGCAAAATGATCTATAATATCCTCATAAATTTTTTTGTCTTTCGCCAAAAGTTTTACCAATTCCTTTTCAATAGACAACAAACTAATATTTTTCAAACGATCCTGGCTCATTGAATTTCGTAAATAAGTTTTAATTCTCTTAAGAGTGGAAAACGAGCGCTCTACGGAAGCCGATGTCACCGGGATAGAAACAATTAGACATAAGAATTTATAAACTTGGGGTAGGTAAATCTTGATTCAAATCATTATCAAAAAGGTATTTAATAGTCCTCACATGATTTTCATTTTGCCCCAAAATTTCATTGTCATTATAAACAACACACAGTTCACTTTTTATGGCCACCTTATCAAAAAAAGTGTATTTTTGACATAAATTTTCCAGAAGGTTATCTGGAAAATTAGCAGAAAATCCGGTAAATAAATTTTTATTGAGTAAGTCGAAGAAATGCAGTTCTTTCAAATCAGAGAACCTTATTTCTATTTGACCCCTAATAGTATCCAAAATTTCATAAAATATTTGCTTATAGTGAAGCTCCATATCTGCGTAACTGAATTTCTTTCGTTTTAGGCTAAATTGAGTCGTATCATCAGTAGTTTGAAATACAGAAAATAGTTTTTTGAAATAAAGTTCTGCACGAAATTCTGAAATTTTTTCCAAAAGAAACTTGAGCCGATTTCGTGAGTAAATTACATCTGAAAACTTGTGCTGTAAGATTTGAAAAACTATTTCTGTTTGTTCAAAAATTAATTTAAAGATGTTTAAAAAATATATAAATTCCTTATCTTGTAAGTGATATATTAATCCGCGTGCGGTATTTAAAGTTACTTTATCGGAGAAAAATTCCTCACTTTCAACTATAGAATTAAATCCTCAAATCGTAAGCGGCCCCAAACAGAGACATTCTCCCTAGTAAAAAGTAAACACTGCCAAAAAAATAATTTACTTTTTACCTGTGATCCGGTTAGGCAAGGATGTCCCTCATAATTTCTTGAATTGAAACCACGGTTTTGTTGTCTGTTACGCTGCACCAAATTGTTTAATTCAGAGGTAGGTCGCAATGTTTTTATCAAAACTTTATCCTCATAACTTAGTGCACTAAAGTTATAGGATAACAAATATTCCACAAAGTCACCATTGAAATTTTTGAAATTAACTTCAGTAACCAAATTCATTTCAAAACAATACGCGAGCAATATAAGTAAACATAAGCTGTTTTCGGCCATTAGTCACTACGATTAAATTAATGCTTTCCAACGAATTCACTCGATTTTACCCGAAATTCTATATTTGTGATTGGTCGACATTGTATGAGACTCAGGCTCCATCGGTGTTGCCATTTACATGTGTTTTGCTTTTCTATTGCAATGAAGTATTCATTGGCAGTATTCGCACCGTTGTTTTCTTTTCTGTGGCAAGCATAACGAATGTTGAGAATATACCTTTTTAAGCCTCCGCAGCGTTGCCACAAATCTTGAAATGAATGAAATTCAATAAATGTAAATACCATTATATAATGTAGGTTGAAAGGAAGGTAGGTGCATAAAATAATATGATTTTGATTAATATGAATATGCTGAATGCTGACTATTCAGTATAATATATTAGTGATACACGGAATATTATTGAGGAGGAGGCTTAGCGTCCTTAGCCGCCTTTGAATAGCCGCCCCTGAATTAGGTATATATATATATATATATATATATATATATATATATATATATATATATATATATATATATATATATATATAATCTTTTGATAATTATTAGCAATAACAGGCTTGTTGAATCTTAAAAAACTCGATTTTATTAAAAAGTTTTGATAAAGCCACGAATGTCGTGGCGAAACGTCAACTTTTTAATAAAATCGAGTTTTTTAAGATTCAACAAGCCTGTTATTGCTAATAATTATCAAGAGATTAGAAATAGTTCACAGGCAACAACAATTCGAATAAATATATATATATTTTTTTTGAATTTTTGAATAACGGCGATGAGTTTTAGTCTCGTACGGTCACCCCCACCATGCAAATCGGCAGATTAACTTACCTTCGTTATCAGAGATGATGTGAGGTGTATAAACTATTAATATCTGATGCGCTCAAGTAAATCTATATAACGATTTTTATTTTCAAACGTACAATAATAACGTCATTTCTCGATTGACAGGATCAGAAGTGGAGGAGAAGTGTTGCTATGCAACACTTTTCCGGCCGGCGGCAGGAAAAGTGTTACTATGCAAAAGATGAATTGGTAACTATGAACAAAAAATGCTCCAATTCAAACGTCATTTTCACTTTCAACCACTTCTCACCAGGTTGCGAATTATCAATCATTTTACTTAATATCTGTCAGAATCAATTTTGCGTGGCAACCGTAATTAGGCAAATGTTCCATAATTCATAACGATCGTAAGTGGATAGAATTATGTGCGTAAATGTGAATCAATCCAAAAATGGATATTCAGATTTTTATGAATTTCAAAACGTTTGAAAATAAAATAACATATTTCATTCGGAGTAGAAGTGACTTTTCATGAAAAGTGACACTTCTCCTCCGCTTATGAAATAATATACTATTTTTTTACATTCTTGAAGATCTGCACACGTTTTCCCGCCCAGTGAAATGGCATACATCATATAACCTTTTTTTCGTTTCAGCTTCCAATCTTCACAATCCAGAAGGTCCCCACGACGCTCGAGTAAATCCCCGTTTAGCATCTCGGGCTCCCCTACTATTACAAAATTATAGAAACAAGTAACTCAGCATCTACAGCAGTATTCAATAACAAGCGAAAGAAGTTATAACCCTAGTTGGAAACTTATAAGAGATTCAATAAGGAAATATATAAATGTAGAGAAAAAATTTTAAAAATAATAATATGAACAATTATCTGATAGTAGATACATTTGAAACAGTACTAATTTTCCAAAAAATACAACTCGAAGTGGAAAGCACAACATTGAATATGAATAAGTCTTAGCTGTGATTCTACAACTCGATTTAACCGCCCAATTTTTAAATGTCGGAAATTTGTAAATGATGGAGAAATAACAGAAAAATTTACTATCTTTAAGTTCATTTGAAATAATAACAGCATAATTGAAATTGATGAGCCGATAGCTGTAAAAATTTTACTAGTAGAATAATAGAAAACGTAAAAAAAAAGATTTCAGGAAACAAATGATATTCCTTTGGTTGTTTTCATTGTACCTGTACCAAATGCACCCTCTGTTAACTGTGTATTATCTTCTCTTTCGACATTTAAACGAAAATCATTTACTTTTTAAATGTGTTAAGCAGAAAAAAGACACAATTTTAATTATAGTTAGCTCAACAAGTATAATTCAAATCAGAATGGAACATACTTTATCCGCTATTATTTTAAACTTTTCAACAATTAATCAACTTTTCTACTATGAAAATAACTCAAAATTGTGACGGTTATACTCTATGTCTTAAGTGCTTAGTCTATGAAGTTGTGAATCTAAAATATTGTTAGCAGGAGCTTTGGGTTTTTTATATTAAATTTCAAATCCAAAATAAGTTTTTTCTTTATTTTCAATATATATTTTTACAAAAATAACTGTTCTTATTTTTACTCTCAAATTCACATTATTCAAAGCAATGTATCACTTGATTCATTGGTATCATTTACTTTATTTTAAACCAACTGTAACGCTACGGTCGATCTTCTTAACTGTGCCACATCAAATATCTGCTGGAAGCATTCTACCATGAACCTTTGAGTTCCTGGAATTCTCAAACGTTATGTTCATCTCGAAGATTCAATAGACTACAAACTACAAAGTCTCCTTAATTTCATTTTTATAACTTTTGTCACTTTCACAAATATTACTTAAATAAAAATGAATTGCTGTGTTTGGGGATCACTCTAATTTAAAGGTTACCACCTCAGCAACTAGGTGGCAACAAACAGTGTTGCCAACTGCACATTTCAAAAAGTCGTTAATGGACGCTTGAAAAGTCGCTAGATGTCGCTAGCTATGGACAATCAAAAGTCGCTAGAAGTCACTAAATATCAGATGATCCCAATGATTATTTCACAAATAAAAAGTCTAAAACATAATACTAAAGATGATGAAAAACTTTCTTCATTCATCGTCAGATTATCGCTAATAATCTGAAATGGTTAATATAGGTAGCTGTTTTGGAACTGGAATTAATACGTGAAGTTGATGGCTGAGGGTGCGATGTACGTTTGCCAAATGAATTGGTCCCAATTTTCTTTGGTTAATCATAGAGCAGCTTTTATTGGTTCTACTTAAAGATATTTAATCATTAAAATAGAGTTTAATGACTGCAGACTGAATATCCTTTCTCGAATGTGGATCGAAAATACTTTTTTATTTAAACTCTAAAAGTCGTTAGAATTGTCGCTTGATTTTTTTTGTCACTAGACACTTAATTTAAGCCGCTGAAGACAATGAAATGTCGCTAGATCTAGAGACAAAGTCGCTAAATTGGCAACACTGGCAACAAAAAATTCAAAGATACCGATAAATTTCTTCTTTTATTCATTTATTACGGGACTTGGATAGACACTTTGTACTTCATCAATTTTTCATAATTGTTCGGTCTAAATGAAGAGAAGTTAACTCACAGAATGGAGATTACCAGGAAACGTTATTTTTTTTCGTACGTGCTGCTATCTTATGGAAACATAACGTACTACACACGCCCATGAGAAATTAAGAATAGACGTCCCTCTCTTCTCTGTGAAAATATTCTTCACCAAATATGCCACAGTGAAAGTATTCAGCTACTTGTTTGTTACACTTACTGAAAACAATAGCAATGAATGACTTCTGAATTTAATGAACTGCAGATTCCTATAATTTTCTTTCCTAATAGAAAACTATTATAGAAATCTAGCTGATTCGTCTATTAGTATATTCTAATCTAGAGTGCGCCACGAATTTGATTTTAATTAAAATAAAAATCATTTATCACACAATCATCCAGACAGAACAATAAAATGGTGTACGATGGATCATATGTTATAGTGAATAATTTTGTTTATTGAGCGTAGATAAAGTAAGTTTGATGTGAATAAAATACACGTAAGTTACCCTGAAAAATCAATTTCTTCATTTTAACTTTTATGTATACCCAACTGGTTACAGAAACAGGTTTAAAGATTTTTGTGTTGTGTGAACGGGATTTTTTCTCGAGCTAGTTGAACAGGGAAGAGTTCACAAAAAATGACAGTCGAAGCTTCGGAATAGGCCTCTCTGTGTGTTTTGTAAATCATTTCTTTGAATTTCATTATTCATGGGCGTACATGCCCGAGAAATATCAGTATGTGCACAATAGGTACGTTATTTTTAGTTTATTTCATAATGGATTATGGCTGTAGTCAGGTACTGTTTCCCTGAAACGTCGTTAAGTCAACGTATTTTTATTACTTTTTGATATTCTATTCCGTATCCCCATAAATCGAATTAAGATTCTTAGTGTGTAGCTGTTTTAATGAAAAACGAAAAATAATGGTGCGTTAAATATAGATTTAATCACGATAGTAATATCAATACAAACCAGAGAAAAGCTGGAATTTAAACTGCATTAACCCAATAGCTTCGTTTCACTGGTGTTAAACGTATTCCTTCTATTTAAAAGTGTACCTTGTGTTTTCATCTAATTGTTAATCCTAAAGTTTTATACTTATTTGCCACCAGTAAAGAAGTGTCTTGATTTAAATTTTTTTCAGCCCCCACATAAAAATCGAGAGCTAGTTGAATAAAAAGGGAATGAGTGTCAATAGTAAATTGAAGTGCCTAGTACGCTTCGTCTATGGCAGATCCAGCTAACGTACCCGCTGCACCCAGCACAAGTCGCCGTAAACGTGTGCTGCCTTCGCAGCCACGGACTGAGGCCAAAAGACCTCGTACTTCTTTACAAGAAGATCTCAACTCTGAGATCCTTCGTCCCCATCACAAAACCTCAAATAAGGTAATAATAAAATTGCTTGGTACTACTTAAGTTCAGATCATTGTGAATTAATTTACAGAAGAACACAATATCTCCTAAATAAAAGCAGTTGTATTTATTAGTTTGTATTATTCATTATTTCGATAACTTTCTTACTTATAAATTACTCGATTGATACAGGATCTGAAGCACGATATATTATACTTTCTTATAATTTTTTTCTTGAAACTAAAACTTTTTGAAATATGCATTATAAAAATTATAATGGAACTGATTTACTCGGATTGATATTTTCATATTCGAAATGAAAATTCTGATGCATTTGATCATCGATGTGTAGTTCAAACATGAGAAATACATTATATAGATGGCAAAGCCCCTATAGAACTTTATGTTTATAGTTTTAATTGAAATTTCTGTGAGAAAAACCTATTATGTTAAAGATCAATCCTCTGTCCTATCAAATGTTATCATTCAGTATTTTTAAAATACAATAAATAAACTATGAAATAGTTGTAGTATTTTCTAAAAATTCTTAATTAAAGCAGCTGTTGTCATTATTCTCAACACACAAAAAAGCCGTAACAATTGGATATTGAAATTTACTTGCCTTAACACGAAACAATGACAGTGTCCATTCAATATTCTTTATTTATAGGTACCAGTTGTTACAACTAGAAACCGATTTTACAATATTACTCTTCAATCCCCCTAAAAAAATATGGAAAATACAATATATATTCTTCTGCTCACACTTCAGAAATCAATAAAATAAAGTAAAGCAATATTACATCGAAATCATAGAGAACCAGTGAATTGATAGCCAATTGAAATATTGGAAATATTGTTTCTTCTATTTCTTTGTGATTATTTAGTCACATATAAAGATCAAACCTTTTCAAAATTTAGAATAAAGATAGGGATACAAATAAAAAAAAAAAAACTACAGCACTATACAATGATAACATCTTGGAGAAACACATTTACAATTATAAATAAAAATATTAGAAATAGAAAAATATTATGCATGTACAGGCGTTTTAGGAATTGTATACATTTGCAAAGTTAATTTTTTAATCCTATCAAACATCGAAAATAGCGTTGAAACAACAACAACGTACACAAACCGGCATCCTATAATTATAATAGTTAACATTTGAAATAAGTAGGCTGAAACTTGGTGAAAATTGATAAACGTTGTAATAAATGAAATATTTATCAAATTTTTACTAATTTTTCATCATTAGTAATATTTAACTTATTGCAATAACAGATAATTTAGTATTTCAGGGACAGCAAATAACATAAACCATATAAAAATATACAGAAAAATCTTGTCAAAAATTTGACTGTTACATATTTCATTGGTCGTATATAGTTTTTGGCAGAAAATTGTTGCAGATCATCCTTTAATAACGGAAAGTCAACAATTCTTTAACAAATTTTGTCATTATTTATTTCATTTTACTTCATGTTTCTCTAAATAATGCAGATCAAAACTATCAAATTTTGGTATCTTTTAAACTTGGGGCGTTGGACTGGCAAGAAAGTGCCTAAACAGAAAATTTTCAAATCGGTTTTCGGAGGATTTTTAAAGCCCCAAACCTCTTCTAAATTGAGTTAGGGGATTGAAAAAATTTTTGCTTGGATTGAGTTGATGTTGAGGAATTGCTTTTTGGCCTTATAAACTTTTTTTGTAACCTCCACCATTTCTAGTTTTTGAGATTTTGCGAACCTCCAGTAGTGGTTTTAACTATTCTCATTTTAATGTAAAGATTTCATGATTTTTGAGGTTTTGCGCACCTCCACTTCTACTAATTGGGTTAGGGCAGCCATACTCAAACTTTTTTTTTCTTGGGACACTTTCAGATTTTAGTTGTGTCGTGCGGGTCGCTACCTACATAAATCACATCTGTTATTTAGGTGTTGGTAAAAAACCTATTACGTTTAATTGTTTATGTATTATATTGGCAACATTTTAATGTCATCGAAATGAGAATCCGTAAGTCGGTTTCTATATACAGTAGTGTGCGTATTAATGTGAACAGATCATAATTTTCGAAATTTTATTGTTTTTCGCAGTCGGCAACACGTTTATGTCATTCTAGCGGCCATTTGGTTTCATAGTTCTGACAGTCAGTGAGTATGAAGACGTGTCACGCTACAGACGCGTTGTATTTTGGTCGTTTTTTGAATTAATTTATTGTTGGTGGAGTAAGCTGAACTAGGACCGCACTAGATTGAAATTTTTGAGGATGGATATTAGTCCCAGAAAGCGCACTAAGATTGTTACCTTGAATGACACATCAATGACTCAAAGAGATATTGCCAATGAGTGCAATGTGAGTTTAGGAACCGTGAATAAGATTTTGAAGCAAAAAAAGACACTGGGACTCTTCAGGTGAACAGAAAAGGAAAATGTGGAAGAAAAAGAAAGACCACAGCAAGGGATGAAGGTTTTTCAATAAGAGAAAGTAAATTGAACCCTAGAAAAACAAGCCAACAACTTCAGAAAGACTTAGCACACGCTGGAGTTATCATTCATGACTCCACTGTTCGAAAACGACTAATAGAAGGTGGAAAAAAATCAATTAGACCTCAAATGAAACAGTTCTTGACAGCTCCTATGATGGAAAAACGATTTGATTGGGCAAAAAAATTCAAGAGCTGGACTGTCCAAGATTGGAGGATTGTGTTGTTTTCAGATGAGAGCCATTTCTCAGTACAAGGGTAGCGATCTCGTTACGTAAGAAAGAGTGACAACGAAAACTTACTGCAGCTCATATTGACCAAACAGTTAAACATCCTTTAAAGAAGATGTTCTGGGTTTGCTTTTCTTATAAAGGTACTGGATCCCTTGTGCCAATCGAAGTTATGATGAACTCGCAAAAATACAAAAGCTTATTAGATCATAGATTGGAAGTTGAACTGAGAAAAGTTGATGCTGATGGTCAAGCAGTTTTTCAACAAGACTCTGCTCCTTGTCACGTGTCCAAGATGATGTTGAAATATTTCAAGAATAAAAAAATATCATGCCTTGAATGGCCACGAAACTCACCGGATCTTAATCCGATTGAAAATTTGTGGGCAATCTTGAAAGCTAGACTACGTAAAATAGATTGTACAACAAAAATCAAACTCATTGAGGCTGTCATCCAGATATGGTTTCGGGACTAGCAAATAACTGAAAATTGTAAAAAACCTATTGATTCCATGTCAAAACGTGTCCAAGAAGTTATTGGAGCTAAGGGAGGACATATTTCATACTGAAACAATCTGAATTGTATTGATTTTTCGATTGCATTTAAATGTAACCAATAAATATTTATTTTTTCGAATTATTGTTTGTGTTCACATTAATTCGCATACTACTGTACGTTCTTTGCATATTTCATTTTGGAATGAGATGATTCACAAAGGTATGTCGATGCAAAACAACGTAAGCAGAATTGGATCACATTTTTTCAGTCTTAAATTGTTCGGGCACTATTGTCCAAAATTCATCGTACCTACTCCATCTTCTCTCTCGTCTCTTTAAAAATAACTTTGTATCATTCTTCATCTCAATGAACTCGTCAAACAAGTCTGCATAATTACAATCCAAAACTGAAGCCAATTGTGAAATACTTATCGGCTCTACGTACCATAATTTTTCTACAAGCAGTAGCAAATTTTAAATTTTTCTTAAATCTCCCTTTAAATTCGTCAGATAGTGCAGATATATAATTTGAAATTCAACAAACAGTTTTCTTCGAAAATATCAATACAGTCCTGTGTAACACTTGTAAGTGTTCGAAAATTTTGAAGTACTTTGTTTTGAATTTCTTCGTAATAAATACTCAGTATTTTTCTATGAAAGCAAATATTGTATTTGCCATTTGTGAAATTATTTTGTTTTTACCTTCGCTTCGATTAAGGCTGTGAGTTTCTCAGTTATATTGCATAGATAAGCTAACAAATGATGGTGTTGTTATTTTGCAGTTCAGGATAATTTTTATCATTTTGCTGTAAAAACAGCATTATTTCTTGACGTAAAGAAAAAACTGCACCTATTATTCCCTCGGAAATTTAAATAGTTAATAGGTTAATAGAATTTGGAGTTAAAACGGGTGGGCCACTTTCAAAAGCCTGGCGGGCCGCAGTTTGAGTATCGCTGGGTTAGGGGGAATTTTCTTATGTGGATTGAGTTGATGTTAGAGATGTGCCCTGAGTTGGTTACTATTTTCCTTGACCGCTGCCATTTTAAGGAAAAGGAAACACACGTGTTTCATTCCTCCCTGAAGTATGTGTCGGGGAGGCGGGCAGCTTGAGTTTGGGATTAACTCCTTCAGCCAGATCAGAGGATACACTTGTATGTACAAGTGCATTAAGGATAGGTGAGACTGGATATTTATGGAACATAGGAAGTGTGGGTAGGGCTCAGAGGATTAATACTTGCCCAGCATTCGCCTTATAAGTTTGCAAGCAGTGACTTACATTACCATGAGGAAACCTCTGAAAAAACTCATGGCAGACCAGTCGGCCCCAGGGTTTGAACCCGAGACCTCCCAAATACTAGCCAGCGTACCTAACGTACTCAACTAACTAGCTTGGTCACCACCATTTTAAGGTAGATATTTCATGTTTTATAGGTTTTGCTCATCTCCATAGATTCTGCTGATTGATCTAGACTTAGAAGGTTGAAATTTCTTACTTGGGCTGAGATGATGTTTGCGTGATTTGATTTCTTTTAGCGCTGCAATTTTATGTTAACTTTCAAGCATTTTTGAGGATTTTCTAGCCTTGCAAATCTCTACAGCCATTCAAAATTCAGCTAGAGGGCCGACAATTTATACTTGAATCGGTTGATGTTAGGGAGGTGCTACCTGTGGATTTCAAGTGCCTTCTTTCGCCTTTGCAATTTTTATGTACTAAATTTAATGGGTTTGTTGCAAATTTTCAATCTTTGTTTATTTCTTCAGCTGCTCCAAATTTACTTAGGGGGTTAAGAATTTGTATGTAAAAAGGAACAAAAATAAGGGCAAAGCTGATATTCGTTATTGAATAATAGTATTTAAAAGCTATATTAAAAGTATGATCCTACAGGTTTTCGCCTAAGATACTTAAACTAGATTGCTTTTTCCAGCATTGAAACTTGTAATAGTATATATGAGTTATCTTCAAATTCTTGAATTTTGTCAATTCTTTATTGTTACTTATCGTGTTAGTCCATTGTTTATCTAGTCAGAATGAGATTAATACTGGTTTTAATGACACAGCTAGTTTTCCTTTCAATTTATTCAAACAATTTTTTTAGATTACATTGAAACAAGTTTACAATTTTCATATTTTAAATATATCCAAGTAGCAACAAAACACCTATGTGAAAACACCTGTATGTGCATAATAATCTAATTATTGTAAATTATAGTAAGTACTTATTTAAGGTAATTATGACACTTAAGTATTCACAGCCTTGCAGTCTATTAAATTGATTTTTTCTGTTTTTTTTTATCGCAGAAAATACACACATCCTAAAAATACAACCCTAAAATAAACACGTAAATAAATCCATATTTGAAAACAGGTAGTCTTTAAATAAATTACTGAAGCGACTGATATTTTTTATATTTCTTATGTGAAAAGGAATTACATTATAAAATTTAGGAGCCAAATAGTTTATAAAGCGCCGATTTATATTTCTTCTTGAATCCGGGATATTCAATTTGTGTTCAATATTACCCCTGGTCATATAGCCATGGGCAATACAGTTGGACTTCAAACTTTCATGAGATTGCACAAAACAACACACTGCAAGGATATATAATGTTCAAATGTTATATATAAATCTGATGAGTACAGCATACTTGTGTGACACAGTCTGGGTTTCTTTAGAATTATCTTCACAATGTAATTCTGCACAGTTTTTAATTGACGCAAATGAATACTATACATACCCCCCAAATAATATTTCCATATCCAAGTAAGGGTTCAACAAGTGCCTTGTAAATTGTAATAAGGAGTTTTTTATCTAATATTTCGCGGAGTATGTAAAACTTGTGGATCAAGCATCGAATCTTTTTACATAGATAGAGCACATGTTGGTCCCATTTTAGATTTTTATCGATAATTACCCCTAAATACCTCACACAATCAGCTTCTTTTAAAGTTTCATTTAGTTCATCAAATTGTATTTGATCAAAGTCAGGTCTGTTTGCTGATGTAATTGAAAAAGCAACGTAGCATGATTTCTGAATATTCAATGTCAGTTTGAAAGTGTCCAAAAAGTTTTTGATTTTTATAAAACCAGACTTCAATTTTTCTCTTGCCAAATGCCATGTTTTTTCATGAAAACAAACCACAGTATCGTCCGCATAGGCAACTAATTTTCCCCCCACAAGACTAAATAAGTAATTCAAATAGATGTTAAACAATATTGGTCCAATTACCGTACCTTGCGGCACACCATACTGTACTGCTTTCGGACTACTGATCACGTTCCCGATCCTAACTCTTTGAGGTCGATCCGCTAGATAATTTATAAAAACGTTAAAAGTAAGAGGACATATTCAGCTTTTGGAAGTTATCATTTGGATATAAACAGATATTGAAAGTATTTCCTTTAATTTCAAAGTTTGATTACTAAAATAAGTGACAAAGTAAAAAAAATTAAAAATTATGAAGCGTGAATAATAACAGAAGAGAATAACGATATTTACAGAGTCGATTAATGAGTCCTGTTTCCATCGGAGAAACGGGGGAAAATACTAATGTATAAACCTGCTCATTGTAAATTGGATTTCTCATGCTATCTTCATTAAACGGTTGAATTATAGGCTTATTGAAATAATAGTTACTCATTTTTCTAGAGAACAACACATTGAGTCATTCACATTCTGTAATATTGGTCTAGTGTTTGTTTAAGAAGCGACAAATATATACGTCTTAAGTTGAAAGATTCCAAACTTAGGACAGAACATTGAAATTGCTGCTATTCATAAGTAAAAACAGACGGAACAGTCAATTTGTTCTAAGAATTTGTAAATTTAAAAAATACATGACAATGTCATAGATTCCGCTTATGTACTTGTGATATATTTTTTTATGTGTAAAATGAGCCTTGTATTACAAACTTTTCACCTTCACATTTTGCGAAAATGGTTATAGTTAATTCCGAAATATAGAATTGTCTCATATTTCTATGAATCAAGAAATGATTGATCTATAATCAACATTTTTCCATGATCAAGTATTGTCAAAAATGGGTCAGATAAAAATTTTAACTGAAACCAAGCCTACATTTCCATTTACCAAAAATCTTCATTAAGATATTCTGTACTGAATCCATGATGCTCATACACATCTTTGAAGGTTTTTAAAGCACGTTAATACTACTCCCATCAAATTTGACGTATATGACATTTAATTTGGAAGGTTAATCGAAAATATGTGAACAGTCAAGTTAAAATTCTGCAACAACAATGTCGACCTTTGGTGAATTAACCTCTACATTTGAGGTATGTATAAAAGTACTCTTGTTGTATAATTAACCTTCCAGTTATTGTTAATTGAGAAAAAGTTTCATGAGAAAATCTCAAACTAATTTCTTATACTTGT
The DNA here is from genome assembly GCA_030704885.1 of Cynegetis impunctata. Classification (NCBI taxonomy): domain Eukaryota; kingdom Metazoa; phylum Arthropoda; class Insecta; order Coleoptera; family Coccinellidae; genus Cynegetis; species Cynegetis impunctata. Next base: position 461,999 of record JARQZK010001490.1, on the reverse strand, counting down.
CAAATTTGAGACAAAACTCAGATGCCATTACGTAACTTCCATAAAAATATTACTCTCTGAGAGTATTGTATGCTACAAAATTGTTACTGTAATTTTGAAACTTCATTATTATACCAATTTTAAATAAATTCAAATGCAACATGTTGATATAATATAGGTTCACAGTATGCAGTCAGTTTTGATTTATTTTAAATTCCTGAATTCGTTTTTCTGGTAATACCTGTATTTACTTCTCTATTTATATATATATATATATATATATATATATATATATATATATATATATATATATATATACAAAGGCGCCGACTTATAAAAAAAATATTACCGGGGATCTTAATTTTAGATGAAAAATAGTGAGTTTTTTAAGCATTTTAGAGTCATATTATCAACATTAGAAACTCGACACTCCGGGAAACTCGACAAGCCTGATACATTTTTTGGCTTTGAAAACCGAAACAAAACATAAAAATCCAATTTAATTTACAGTAATAATCATGCTTATAGACTATTAGAGAGCAGTGAATATATATAGCTCTGAAAAGACTGAAATTATATTTAAATAAATCCTAAACTATGATTAAAATGATAAAATAGAATATTGCTTTCGCACAGTAATAGCACTTCATTGATTATTAAGTAAAATAGCTTTATTATTATTAAGCTTATTTTGAATGGCGCTCAGGGTTCATTAAATAAAAACAATACCTCAGAGTTAATGATTTGAAAATATTTAAGTATAACAAAATAATAAATATAAAAATACTAAAATTGATAAAAAAATCTAGAGGCTCATATTTAAAAAAATAAAGCTGATGATGGAATCTAATGAACGAAACGTCGCATTGAAATTTGGTGCATATCAGATTATAACGAATGTGAAACATTATCGAAACTCCCCTGACTTTTTCTTATATCATTCGAAATGAAGGCGGTAGAGCCAAAAAACGAAATTCGACTATTTTAGTTTTTGACGAATATCTCAAAAACAAACATCGATATTTAAGGTCTTAAAAAGGCTTATTATTGCTCCCCAAAATTGGAAAATATTATCCAATTTAACCGACCTTGTAGGTCTCACCATTTCCGAGATAGCAATAGTGGGATCAGCTACAAAAAAAACGGCCTGTATATATATATATATATATATATATATATATATATATATATATATATATATATATATATATATATATATATATATATATATATATATATATATATAAAAATATATATATATATATATATATATATATATATATATATATATATATATATATATATATATATATTTATATTTATATATTCATATATATACTTTATTTGAAATAAAGATTATCCTTCGAAACTTATGTTGAAATAGTGGTTGGCGATGATAGTTATGTTTATTCATTCTTGCAGTGTTGAATGCACATTACCGTTTATCGTTAGTCCTCAGAACTGAATAAGAAGCTGATTGCTTTATAATCTGTAGTGATACACCATTAAAATGTTAATTATGATGAGTCGTTAAAATTCGAAAGAACAATCGTATCAGACTTCATTGAAAACAAGTTTGTAGTATAAATATTCAAAGAAATTGTAGACGATAAATTCGTTAAATAGAGTTATCTCCGTTTTACCCCATTCCGAAGGTCTCCCAATGAATGACTATACACTATACCTGCTGTTCAGTATTGGCCAGGGTCTTTCCGCAATTTCTTGTCTTATCGTATAGGCCGGTCAGTTGAGATAATCAATTGACAATAATTCCAAAAGTTTTCAAACTTTAATTTTGGATCGGGAAAGAGATAAAAACAAACTATGAAATTTTGCAACCTTTTCCGAAGTCCGGACAATTTTTAGAATTGCAATATCATTGAATTTTGCTGTATGCTCGTAAAAAAACTTCCAAAAGTTCTGCAAACTTGACAGATACCTAGGAAAAATATACCGAACAGTTGTATAAATTTGCAACCATTTACGTTTACCGGAACATGTGTGTTTATAATTTTTTTAATTCGTGTCGTTTTTTCGGGCAAGATGATCTCGAAATAATTACAAAAGTTTTGAAACTTGGTTGCAAATTCAGAAAACATCTCTTCTGGTGCATTTGCAAATTTGCAAACTTGTACGCGGTCCGGAACTTCATGCAATTTGCAAAAATATAAAAATCCAAAAATCATATTTTTTCAAATTGCTTAAAGTTCCGGACCGCGTACAAGGTTGCAAATGCATCAGAATATATGTTTTCTGAAGTTGCAACCAAGTTCCGAAACTTTTGTAATTATTTCGACATCATCTTGACCGAAAAAATGACAGGAATTAAAAAAATTATAAACAAACATGTTCCGGTGAACGTAAATGGTTGCAAATTTATACAACTTCTTAGAAGTTGACCGAAAAAATGACAGGAATTAAAAAAATAATAAACAAACATGTTCCGGTGAACGTAAATGGTTGCAAATTTATAAAACTTCTTAGAAGTTTATAAAATTATAAACAAACATGTTCCGGTGAACGTAAATGGTTGCAAATTTATAAAACTTCTCAGAAGTTTTATAAATTTGCAACCATTTACGTTCACCGGAACATGTTTGTTTATAATTTTTTTTAATTCCTGTCATTTTTTCGGTCAAGTTTGCAGAACTTTTGGAATTTTTTTTAGGTCAGTTTATCAAAGAAAAACGTTAATTTTGAATTTAAAAAATGTTCCGTACCCTTAAATTGGTTGCAAACTTGATACATGATATGAAATAATATATTTAATACTAATCCAAGTTTGCAGAACTTTTGGAATTTTTTTTCACGAGCATACAGCAAAATGAGATTTGTTCCTTTCTCCATATAGCATTCACTTGACTGAAGTTTAAAAACTTTTGGAATTATTGTTAGATTTTCGATTTTCAATGTCTTAACTGACTGACCTAGTAGGTCATGTTTATTGCATTCGTCTTAGCAAATTGAAAGGCAATAATTATTATTTTATATACATATTTATCTTATACAATATACATTATAGTAAACCACTCAATGTCTAGTTTTATTGAAAAAAAAAATTAATATTTTCGTCGGGGCGTTGCCAAAAAGTTGATACCCTAAATTCCCCTTTAATTTTTCTAGTTTCACAATTACATGGTTCTTAGAATTAATGAATGCTGTCAGTCGCAAGAACACATTCTATATGAAGATAAATGTTCAATAAATAAACGATACGCTATACTGGAACTATTCGATATAATTTGTTTAGTTACAATTCGGAGAAAATCGATATTACTCTTATAAAATCTTGTAAAATTTTTGATTTACTCTAATAAGCAATATTTTGTTTTTTTACCCGGCTATCAAAAAAATTATTAACGTATTTATCTTTTCTGTATGTTCAGCATAATGTCTGATATGGATTTTTTTGAGGTTGAGGAAGAAAAGTTATGAACGTCATGTTGAATTTGTTTATCGGAACCAGCACTTTAACTATAATTTCTAGAAGATATTGTTAAACTATTTGTTAATTGTAATTATGTTATATATTCTGTATGACTGCAATATGACGTAATCATATCGTCAAAGAACACATCTACAAAAACTATTTTATCTACTTCTATTGAATAATATATTCATTATTCATCTGCGTTTTAGCAATTAATAGTATCTATTACCGAAAAAAAAATTATTATTAGCGTGAGTAATAATAACTCACTGCTATAACTCACTATATAGTCTACTAAGATCCCAAGTAGGATCGACCGTCACTGATCTGCTAATGTCACTTGAATAATTCTGACGTTTTTCAAATTGAGTTAATACTACCTAATTATTGTGAATTTGTATTTGTATCTGAGTACTTATTGTTATAGTCGTAGATAATGTATAGTATTCAACTTGCGGTAATGGTCATAACTCACTTGATGAATTACAGCACTCGCTTGCAGCTCGTGCTGCAAACTTCATCTGCGTGAGTTATGACCTACATTACCGCTCGTTGAATAATATACTATTGATGTATTTCTAAATACTATCAATCATTCATGAAATATTTGAAAGGCACAATTTTGCCCACAGAAACTAATCTATTCAATTTTGCATGATAATTATTGTTTCTTCTATCTCCGGTATTTTCACAGATTAATTATTTCTTTTTAGAAAGTTTTCATTTTTTATTATTATTTTCTTACTTTCTTTGTTGTTTCAATTACATTTAATGTTACTTCTTTTCCAAGGAGAAAAGCTCCGAAGCAAATCTGGGAAATCTACAGGCAGATACATTAATAAAACAGCAGCAAACCTCAATCCCCAGGTCAAAATCGCACAGCGAACTTTCATCTGTAATTCCCTTGAACAAAGAGAAGAAACACTCGAACAAGAGTCTCAATAAATCAAAAACCAATTCGAAATCCAACGCTGCGCAGTCTCTTGAGATTGAAGTTACCGAAGACAAGAAGGGAAATAGCCATTATTTGGATAATAACTATAAGTGCAATAACAGTACCACGGAGCTAGATCAGTCATTAGCTAGTACCAGCAAAAAATCACATTTCATTCTCAACCAGGTAATGCAGATTATTTCATTAAGCTACAGTTCCACGTCGGAGTAACATTGTGGAGAATTTTTGTTGCTGTTGCGTGTTTCCGAAAATGTTCCTAAATGTTCCTTAAAATTTATTTATGTTTCGGCAACAAATGTTAACTGTTTCTTGTTGTCACCCTTCAAGCTACGATTCCACCGGAGGAACATTTCTGTTGCTATTGCGTGTTTCCGTAAATGTTCCCAAATGTTCCTTATTTTCTTTATTTTTCGGCAATAAATTGACTGTTCCTACTTGTCGCCGGTTTCCATTTTGAGCGGTAAACTTCAAAAGAAAATAGGAAACATGTGTAAACAAATCCGTGTTGCTATCGCAGTGGAAACGTATCGAGAACGCAACTAGTAAACATTCGTGTCGCAGATTTTCAGTGTGCAGTGAAGTACGAAAACTAATGAAATAAATATATAGCTACATTTTTGTTGCTGTTGCTTGTTTCCGCAAATATTCCTTAATGTTCCTTAAAATTGCATGTTCCGGCAACAAATGTTGATTGTTTCTACTAAATAATATGCAACTATTGACAACTTTAGTTGTTTCAGTGGAAAGAAGAAGTTTACGTATGTTGTCATAAGTTTCTACCCATGGTAACAAGGAGAAACATTCAGCAACAAAATGTTCATCAATGTTCCTCCGGTGGAACTGTAGCTTTAGATTTGTCATTTATTTTCAGTTATTGACTTTGTTTTTCCAATCGTCATCATTTAGTGCCCGATCAGCCATGGTTTGCATAATTCCTTGGATCCAGGATGTGCTTGGTCTTCCTCTTCTCCTCTTACTTTGAGGAACATAATTTAAAATTCTTTTTGGCCAGCGTTCGTCGGTCATTCTCATAACATGCCCGTACCATATCAATTGTCTGGACTCTATTCGATCTGAACTCGTATACACTCTTCTTGTTCGACGTCTGATGTCTTCATTTGGGATACGCTCCAGTCTTGAGACTCTGCATGCTCGTCTTAGATAGTCCATTTCTACAGTCTCCATATCCCTTTTTGTCTTTGGCCGAAAGCTGCCAACATTCCGACCCGTAAGTTAAGATTGCCTCCACTATTGATTGGTAGATTGTCATTTTCGTACTTTCTGATTTGACCATAAGGGAGTTTAATATCCTAATGCTGTTGCGACCTTGCTGCGTCCTATAGTGTTTGTCTTTCCTGAATGTTCCTTCCTTCGAAAATATGCTGCCTAGATATTTGAATTCATCACATTTTTTAATGTTTTGGTTGATTTCTAGTTCGGGATCACTTTCCACATTCCCAACAACCAGATATTCTGTTTTCTTTAAGCTTATATTTAATCCCCATTTTTTATAGGCATCTAATAATTTTTGAAACATGAAATCCATGTCATCCTCATCACCAGCCACAACTACCTGGTCGTCAGCGAAGAAAAGAGTAGTAAGGTAATCGTTGTTTATATCTATTCCCATGCCCGACACTTGTCTTCTCCATTGTGTCAATGCTTCTTGTATGTAGATTCGAAATAGCGTGGGTGATAGACAGCATCCTTGTTTAAGGCATTTGGTTATTGTTCCTGTTATTGAACTAATTTTTGAAATTTTATCAATAAATTCTAGGTGAAGAAACATTCGAAAAGGCACCACAAGAGTGCATCACCAAGCAGTAGCAAATCAAGGTGCGAGGAACCTGCCGAAACGGAAAAATCCACTACCGCGAGGTATCTGCACAAGTCGGATTTTGCGAAAGTGGCCCCGAAAAGAGAGAAACACCGCAAGAACAAGTCCAACTCTACGCATAGTTTACCGACAATCGATTCCGGAATAGAGGGGCTGGAGGCGAGCACTTCCGGCTTGAACCTTGGAATTCACAAGTATCCATTGAGGAGTCACAGTCGGGGTTCCGCGGATAGGATCCCTGTACTAGTAGTAAGGTCGAAAAACACCGCCGAATTCAGGGAGAGAGAATCGTCAGCGCTGGGGGCCAGCAGCAGTCAGGCGGCATCAAGGGAGGAGCAGGAGCCCCCTCGCCTCACTCGAAGTGGTCCCGTATTGAGGCGAAGTACAAGAAATAGCAAAGGTAAGATTATTTCATGTGGGCTATCCAAATATTTGGACTGTCTTAACTTTCCATTGAATTGAAGTAATTTAATTGTTCTTCGTCGTAAAGAAAAACTTTTACCTTTCATGTTGTTTACTCAGTGGTGGAAATCATATTTACTTCCTTATATTTACATAGTATATTTGTAATATCTTCATTATTCAGTTGTAAGCAAATTCCCTGATAATACATTTTCGATATATATATATATATATATATATATATATATATATATATATATATATATATATATATATATTCGTATTGTTGTTGCCTGTGAACTATTTCTAATCTCTTGATAATTATTAGCAATAACAGGCTTGTTGAATCTTAAAAAACTTGATTTTATTGAAAAGTTGACGTCAACTTTTCAATAAAATCAAGTTTTTTAAGATTCAACAAGCCTGTTATTGCTAATAATTATCAAGAGATTATATATATATATATATATATATATATATATATATATATATATATATATATATATACGTCTATGAAATTAACGCCGCTAAAGGGAAAATGTTACCATATGGAATGCTCATGCTCCTCTTTCGGAGGGCCTTAAGCTTCGAAAAATCGCTACTCCCAAAAGATTCACCTAATCCAAATTTATAAATCGTGGCGCAAAATCAAAATTATTCATTTTTGAAAAATCAATGACAAATGTGTTAAAGGCGGGCTGGCTACACACGGACGTCGATGTCTTAATACATCGACATGCAACCTGATTGCGTACACACGTACGTACAAAACCATAGTTTTGTTCAGTCCGCTAAAATGTTTGGCCAGATGTCTGAGCAGGAGGAATATTTAGCTCAAGTGGCAGCAAAGGAAAATTGAATGGAAATGGCATTTACTTGGTGAAAGTTCATATTCATAACTTTATAAAGAAATAAAAAAAACTAACTTTTCACAGGTTGAAATAAAAATCTATTGAGTAAACGCGTTTCGTCATAACATTGACTTCATCTCGTACTAAACTATGGTATTACAAAACAATCTATTTATACGAAAATTGAATATAACAGAGGGGTTCCTAGAGAAACTAAATAACAATAAGTAATTCATTCAGAGTTATTGGTAGATACATTGAACATATTAAGGAGAGGAGAAGGGTTTACTTCAATCTGGTCGTTAACTAAATTTCCGGAATTTTTATATTTATTGATGTATAGGGATTCCCAACAGTTGGTTTTATGGAGACTATTTTCTAATTGTAATATATTATAATTGTGATTAAAGGTATGGTTTTCTTGAATAAGATGGCACGCATAATTAGAATCAGTTTTCTGCTTAATATAGCTACGTTGGTGTTCGTGTATTCGAGTTTTGAAATTTCTAATTGTACGTCCTATATAGAATTTTTCACAATCGTTACAGTCGAGTTTATAAACACCAGTACGTTCATCTCTATCAATTTTTGATTTGTTGTTTTTAATCAATTTTCCAATGCTATTATTGGTTTTATATGAAATTTTGTTTTTGAAAAAACAATTTCAGGTTTTCGGAAGTTTTGCCCAAATATGTTAAACTGTTAAATACTCTACTTTTTTCGGATATAAGTGGGTAAATTTCTGAAATTGCCATTTTGTATTTTTTCCTCTGAATGAGGCTGTCGATCATATTAGGTGAATAACCATTATTTAACAAATGGCAGTAAATAATGGTTATTCACCTAATATGATCGACAGCCTCATTCAGAGGAAAAAATACAAAATGGCAATTTCAGAAATTTACCCACTTATATCCGAAAAAAGTAGAGTATTTAACAGTTTAACATATTTGGGCAAAACTTCCGAAAACCTGAAATTGTTTTTTCAAAAACAAAATTTCATATAAAACCAATAATAGCATTGGAAAATTGATTAAAAACAACAAATCAAAAATTGATAGAGATGTACTGGTGTTGTAACCAACCCCCTTTTTAACATATATTTATGCCCTGGCTAGCAGGGAGATTGGTTAACATTTAAAGGTTCTGGGTTCGTTCTCAGTAATAATAACGACTAAGTAAAATGAAAGGTATTTACTATCCTTCTTTACACAATTACAATGAGACTTATCTTGTTTTTACAAATATCGATTTTTTTGAGATTCTCTTGACTTCTTTACTTCTGCCCTGGTTCAGCTTCCAGTGGGAATATCAGCCCCAGATAACGTGGATTTTTCTTAAATTCCAGATACTGTGGTTTTAACTCCAGACAAAGTGGTCCTTAGCTCCTGACCAAGTAAATTTTACACTGCAACCAAGTGTTTTTAAACTCCAGAAAAAGTGGATTTCTAACCCAGACCAGGTGGCATCTATATCAGATGCCACAGATAATGAATAAATTTTAATAAACTACAATGCTATATTTAATAGATGTGAATACAATTTCAATAATTCACGATGTTAATAGTTTAATCACCAGCTGCTAAAAAGAACGAGCGAATCTTAATTCGACACTTCCTAGATGCTTCTCTCCTTCCGCGCAACTCATTAATCATAGAGAAATCGAAAGTGAAGCGTGAAACACGGTACCTAAATGAACAATTCAGTACAAAAATGCAGTGGCTACAGTCACGTGGAGTTACGTGGAGATTTAACACGTTACAGTGTTTATAAACTCGACTGTAACGATTGTGAAAAATTCTACATAGGACGTACAATTAGTAATTTCGAAACTCGAATACACGAATACCAACGTAGCTATATTAAGCAGAAAACTGATTCCAATTATGCTTGCCATCTTATTCAAGAAAACCATACCTTTAATCACAATTATAATAATATATTACAATTTGAAAATAGTCTCCATAAAACCAACTGTTGGGAATCCCTATATATCAATAAATATAAAAATTCCGGAAATTTAGTTAACGACCAGATTGAAGTAAACCCTTCTCCTCTCCTTAATCTATTCAATGTAGGTACCTACTAATGGCTCTGAATGAATTGCTTATTGTTATTTAGTTTCTCTAAGAACCCCTCTGTTATATTCAATTTTCGTATAAATAGATTGTTTTGTAATACCATAGTTTAGTACGAGATGAAGTCAATGTTATGACGAAACGCGTTTACTCAATAGATTTTTATTTCAACCTGTGAAAAGTTAGTTTTTTTTATTTCTTTATAAAGTTAGCAAAGGAAAATTAAAATCGTCGCCGAATGTTGGTTTCTAAAACGATAAAATTTTTCACACATTCACCTGTTAGAAAAATGGAGGTTTGAACTAAAGGACTCTCGTAATTACGTAAGGATGGACGAAGAAACCTATTCGTAACTCTTTGACATGGTTATTCCATTAATAAAACGTCAAGACACAATGATGAGATTGGCAATAACTGCAGAAATTACTGCAAGAAATTACCTAAATTTAAAATTCACTACTTCAATATCTCCGAAAGCCTCACCGTACCACTTCTCTTCGAGATAAAAACTTCTTCATTTTATCTCCGAACCCCACCACGAAGACTTGATTTTAGCGACAACTGTACTTTTTGTAGCATTTGGTTGAATGATTTGCAGCTTCTCTATCAATATTATATAAAATGCACTCTCCACGGTAAATTGCATCCACTCGTAGAGACTTGAATGCATTCGCTGGATTGCGCATCCAAAAATTCAAGCGATGTCAGAAAACATTAACGCGGCATTCATCGGGTTGCGCGTTTTTTACATCCACATTGACGTTATTGGTTGCACGTTCTTGGATGCAGTTTGATGTATTAAGACATGGACGCCCGATGTCTAGGGGCCTGAAGATCGTATTATTTTTTATTTCTGCAAATGTTTTAAAAATTACAATTTGTAAAGACACTTATCTCTTTGTTTCTTTTTCCATTAAAAAAATCAAGAAAAATATCCATTAACAGTATATCGACAATGAAATCTTCCAGAAATAAAGGAAAAAATATAAATGAAAATGCTGGATTTGATGAATCGCAGTACAACAATGTTTGATAACTTTTTATGGGTGCAGAGAAAGGTAGCTTATCTCACAACGCTTACCGACGAAGTTGAATTCTTAATTCTAATGCGTATTAACATCTTTATGATAGAGAGGGGTAAGCGGAGACGACAAATTTCACAACTGGACGTTTTCATGCAGCAAATGTGCATTAAGTTTACCGTGTGGACAATTAACGAAAAAATATTGAAAGAATACAAAATAAAATTAATAATTTGAAAGAACGTTCACTTGGCGTGAACATATATAAATACACAATATTAAAAAAATTAGGTTATTGATCGTTACATAAAAATTAAAAAGATTGGAAATTATCGGGTTAGCGCCATTGTTTAATATCTTCATCAGGGCAATACTGCAACAATAAAAACATAACACCATTGATAATGTACTCTCAGATATAGGATCAGTATTCTAACACTGTAAGTATAAGAATACTGACGATCCTATACCTGTAAGTACATTACCAATTGTGTTTTGTTTTTTATTATCTCAATTGTTTGTTTTAGTATTCTCCTGATGAATCTATTAAACAGGAATTTCATTTTGTTGACAGGCCGCTAACGTGATAATTTCCAATTGGACGTACCAAAATTGAAGATTAGTATTCGCCTGACGGCCCTGGCCCTTCAAGATGAAATAATTCATTAGATGAAAATAAGTTTCATCTTTCAAAATCTTATTTTGATTAACATATATTTAAAATTATACACACATAAGTAAATATTCCGAGAATTTGCGAAATGGGCAAAACCTCGTAATCATTGTGTGGAAATTAGTCATTGTTTACTGGCTAGGGATTTTCTACGATTACCTGGCGCTTCCAACATTGTCGCTGCATGTTGTCTCCTTCGGTTGTACACCTGGTAATGTGATGAATACCATTCTAGTATTAAGCTACATTTCTGAAAATAATTATCTAACTATTGATCTAGTATAATTTTCAAAACTTGAACTTATTGATTATCTTTTTTTTCTTCAAATCAAATACTTCTACACAAACTATAGATTTAGTTATAGATCTTATTTGAAAGCAACTAATTATTATTGAATATAATGCAATTAAGATGCGTTTAATTTATATTATTTGCTTTAAATGTTCCATTGCTTCTGAATTATCTGAAGAGTATATATACCTTCACCATTACGGTATTATTTTCTACTCTTACAATTTATTTGTTATGATGTGACGTCATAATCGTTTTCAAACAATGAATCGTTGAATCGTAAAAAAACGCCTGACCGTCAGTTCCTCTATGGCCCGAGCATGCGTCATTTAACGAACGTTTCATGTATTCAATTTTTGCTGTTGGAGATACCGAATGAAAATCGAGTCATCGATTTGAAATTCTGAAAGTAATTATTTTCTGAGAAATCAAAAGGAATGCAGTATACACAAATCCGAAGAAGCCTCTTAGAAGGTAATGTGTCAGTTTGTAAAGTATGAATTATATCTCGATGGAGCAAACGTTTTATTTTCTGTAAAAAATAATTCCATAAGTATAACTGTTGAACAGTTTTTTCAAAGACGTATGTAATTACATGTGTAACTATATTAAGATCAAAAAAACTGTGTGTGTAACTGAAAATATTTTATTATTTCACGCGTTTTTATATTCCAATTTCGTAAGAAAGTAAAATTTCACACAACTAAAAAATATTCATTTTGTATATTGAGTCCAGATCATAGAAAGTTGAATCGATTGTCAAAAATCAAATGTAACTTTTTCATTCCTAAGTACCTAAAACTACATATAAACTTACGCTCTTAGGCTGTGCGATTATAAAGTATGAAAAACACTATTACAGCAAGCTGCATTAGAAAAGTAGGGTTTCGTAACGTATCCTGTTTAAAGAATCTAATAATTCAATCAAGATTTTATTCCCAAATTCAAACCAGTTTTTCATCTATTTAGAATTGGTAATCTACACAATCTTCAACCCTGTTGGTTCAACATTGCGCCCTTCAGCGTGTAAACAAGATTTATTTCCTCCCCTGTGGCTCAACCTCCTAACCGATTCTTTCCAAAACCAATCCCAACCAAGATATCGCCCCTTAGTGCAACAACTAGATAACTCGAATTTTATGAATTTTGAGTTATCCAGTTAAAGCTGACCTATTTTTCATGCTCTTTTCAATGCAACATATAGATATCTAGTACGAGCAACCAAACTCGTTTAAATAGTGACCAGAAATAGATAACTCCGAAAATGCACATTCTATAACAAGACATTTTGAGCTATCTAGTTGTAGCACTGGCATTATTGAGTTAGTCGCCAGCAACTTCTTGGTCTCTATGAGATATCTAGGTGTGCTTAAAACAACAGGTGGATTTCTGGGCTACTGAATTGGTTTTACAGTGTTTTTCAAACGGTGTCAATGCAAAAATGATGTCAATCACAAAATTTCGTATCTTTGTATCAAAGTCAACTACCTCTTAAAAAAGAAAAATACGATGACCTATTGTGCCTTTTCAAAATAAAACTTCCGGCACTCCGTAGCTTGTATGAAGCATTTTATCAGAGTCTCCCATTCCAAGGAGACCAAAGTAAAAGGCTTCATAACACAGAATCTTCCGAAAGTGATGTCACTGATATTGATATTTAAGTCGTGTTAAGTGTTGAAATATTTTGTGTTTTAGTTGAACCATTCTTGTTCATTTTTCATTCTAAATAAAGTTGTATTTGATAAGTGATTTGCTTTTAAGTGCTAGTGGTTATAAATAGATAACTTTACTTTTTTTTGACTAGATTTTCAGCAACAACTAGATATCTCAAGTTTTTGATCAAATTCTGCAAATATATAAAACCTGATTGTCTATAAAATTGACAATACATAATTTGATATGCAACATATCTCTATACACATCAAATATTTTTGACTGCTTAACGGTTGTATTTTTTTGAAGTTTTGAAACTTTAAAATCGATTTTCTTGTAACTATAAATTTCAAGTTATCTAGTTGTTGCACTAAGGGGGCGATATCATACGAAACTACCGACTTACAAACTTTCGACCCTGTTGCTCCAAAATTGCGACCTTTATCGTGTAAACAAGGATAAACTACATAAACATGAGTTTTTAGTGCTAAACATCATAAAAAGTCATGAAACGAAAAACTATCTTGGTCCTAGGTCCAACATTGCTAATCGCATCCATTTTTTTTCAAAGTGAAAACCTGCTAAAAATATTTTATTTTTCACTTGTATATTATTTGTTTATTTTACCTTAGATACGGTTGCTATAAAGACACTCATTATGCCCTAGGGCGTTACAAGCGGGCATTATGGATCATAACGCCCGCTCATTGTACGAGGACAACTGAAGCAACTTTCATTGATTAAATACTTCATAATCCTTGTCGTATAGCACTCTGAATTTCTCCGGCAATAAATTATTTGCAGCTTTGGCTGCATTTTCTATGATCTTCTTGGGTAAATTCATTAATTTCCATTATTTCTTAAAGACTTCACAAAGAAAGCAGCAATGCTATTCACTTAATATAATGATGACAAAAATATTCAACACACGTTATAGTTATTAACGTAACAAGGCCGATATGTAGCAAATAACGGATGAGGTTGGATATTGTATAACTAACCGAATCCGTTATTTGCGTATCGGCCGTGTGTCGTTAAAAATTTTTCGTAATCCCGTTGAAAGATTACATTTTGATTCCGAAGAAAGAAAAAACCCCGTACCTCGCAATTCTAAAGAAAAACCCCAACGTCGTGCACTCTGTTGTCATGCAACAGTTTGACAGTTTTATAAACAACGTCAGTTTTTTGTGTTCTCAAGTTCGCTTTAACGACGACCATGGATGAAATTGAGGAACAAAATCAAATTCCTTTAGAAATATTGGGGGAATCATGTGCAGTGTAGCGAGTGTTGATTAACTGTCGAAAATAACTCAAGAGCGATATCAAAAAGAATATGAAAATTTTGAAATGTGGCGTAAAAGCAAGAATGTAAAGGTGGTTAAAAAGATGTATTATTAGCCTATGCGAAATGAAAATCAGAGGTTTATTCTCCCAACTCGCTGTGGAACAAGATTTCAATGTTGTTATTGTAAGCAGAATCATGTTTTGAAATAAATAGTTGAACAGGTGATTTCTTAACGGCCGGCGGCCGTAAACACTGACTTTTCAATTGTCATCTGAATACCGTTAAATCAAAATAACAGTATGGGATTACGAAAAAATATCAACAAATGACATGCCTATGAGAAGGAAAATGGAAAGTATAGGAGCAATGAACCGATTTTAAAATCGATTTTTCATTATAATAAAATAATTTTTCGTGAAAAATAAAAACTTGTATGCACCTCGGGCGTTACTAGATCCCAACGCCCATCGGGCAACTTTCATCTCTCGGGCCGATATTACCCTCCGGGCGTTAGGGTCTATGTAACGCACTTGGTACATAAATAATTGGTTCTGATCTGATATTGAATTTCCAATATCTATAACACCTAAAATCTTAATCGAATATAGTGGTAATGCACTTTTGTATCAGTTTTATCTTATATCTCATACATTTCGGCATTTGATAAAATTATATTATTTTCGTATTTATGTCGGATATATATAGTTCTTAAAATTAATCGAAGTATATTGTTTTCCATTAGGAAAAAGTATATCGTGTCTTGGTTATTACTAAAATTCGCGAGATTCGAAAATATTGGTAGATTGATTTTAATCTCAACCCCCAAAGTGAATTTCGTTGTACCGTAAAACCTGCCAACTTTGCCCAGCAAAATCAGAATTTTTCAATATATCTTTTTTAATGAAATGCTAAAACACATTCTACATGAATATGGAGAACAACCTAAATGATGGAAATGATTCTTAATCATCACTTTATTTATAGCACATCCATGTAATAGGAAAAAATATTAATTAGGGGTGGGCAAAGTTACCTGTCAATCTTATAACTTTACCCGGCTGTGAGAATTCCCTTTTGGAGACAATTTGGCAGAAGTTAATCAAACTTTGCCCATCAATTAAGTTCATAAAAAGGTTTGGCATGAAGCAGACGTTGAAATTATATTTTTTAAAAAAACAATATGTTAGAAAGTATTTTTATTTATATCAAAATCTTCCATTTTGTCGTCAAAATGGCAACAAAAACATAACTTCTTCAAACTAAATATTATTCTATAAAAAAATAAGGTTTTTTTTCTTAGTAATCTATCAGGTAATTAATATAATCATATAAGTAGATACAATAAGATATTATATTTCAGTATTCAAAATAATACAAATCCTTAAAGTTAAAAAAGGAACATCAACAAAAATCAAAATAAATTATATGGTTGGAGGTTTTCGTTAAAAAAATAGTAGCCTCTCCTGCTTTCAGTAGGGGCTCCTAGGCGTTCTACAATATTTAGAAATGTCACGTCTGAAATGCCATTAATATCTGGAAATTTGGAACCTTTTCCAGCCTTCCTAAGGAATTTCACAGTAAAATTGTCATCAATCTGAGAGACTTCCAAAATTGTTCCTATAAAGTGCCTTATAGAGTTTTTTGTAGGAATTTGCACCACTATATATGTCCCAGGATTTAGTACTGTACCATAGAGTCATGATTTGCATTAAACCATGCAAATTATATATGGAATACAAAAATTTTGTTTGACCTAAAATGTCTGGCAACATTGCCCATATACTTTTGTTTACTAATATAATACCTTGGGCAGTGTAACCTAAAATCAATTACTGCATTGTGAGAATCACATATCCACCTTCCCGCAATCTTAATTTCATTATCATAAACTTAGTAGACATTGAGCACTGATGCTTAGCTTTTCACCCTAAAAATACTAAAATTCAATCAAAATTTCCTTACCTGTTGTTTATTCACAGCAACCCACCTACCAAGCGTTTTGGACGATAATAACGGAAAACAAGAACCTCGCTCGGCATAACGGCCAAGCGGTGTTGTTTCACAACGTTGCCAAATTTAAAAAAAGGAATATTTCATTGGGGAAGTTACCTTATTTGCGTGAAACGTAATTTACCTTGATCATGTAAAATAAAATAGATCAAACTGTTAACGTATGCCTAATTTTATTAAATATTTCTCGAATATTCATATTTATGTGAATAACATATGAAAGACAAGAACAATTATTATTATCGATAGTTTAATACAATATATTATGGCGGTATTGATATTTACAATTCAAATAATTTATCATTATTATATCATATATAATTTTGCCAAATTTAAAATTATCCATGTTTTTATAACGCCTACATTGGGCAAAGTTGGAGCCTTTGGGCAAAGTTGGTAGGTTTTACGGTACCTATGTCGCAGTGTACTTCTCTCTTTGTAAACCAAAAATGTTAATAATTTCATTAATTTCGCAACAATACAATTGGTCACTCTACGTCGTTCGAAAGGTATCATCGAAAGGAACGTATTGAATTTTTTCCAACGAAAAATATAGAATGTGACATAACGATTGTAATGAAAATTACATACTGATTTTATAATATATCTCTTGCGGTAACTATTGGATATGTTCGTTACAGTAATTTGATAATTGCTGTACACCTCGAATGATAAACCACAAACCTTGATTCTAGAGCGACTCAAAAAAAATTATGCATCGATAAGTAATCCATTGTCTACGGTATTAACTTCCAGAAATCTAACTGTAATTTTACGTTTCATTGAACTTAATTTGTCCTTAAAAGAAACCGATTTTTTTTTGGAAGTTGTCGAAGATCGAGTCTCGATTTTTGATTGTTTGATTATTAGTTTCTCTAATCACAAGTTCAATTTTGCCCGGCGAAAATGAATCAATGGATGATAATTATGTGATAGACAAGAAAAGAGTGCGTCTTCTTTAAATCATGCTACCCTACATTGCATGAGTAAGTTAGAGGCTAGCTTATGTAGTTTTTAAACTTTCGGTGCTTAAGTTTCTTCTGCTACATCATTTGAGGAACTGTAGTTCAGTTTTAGGTAAGTGAAATAATCTTTCCATTCATCATGTGAATTTTCCACAGAAATTTTCGATTTGAATCCTCAAAATTGGAATAGGTAGCAAAACATTCTTCTTTAGCCTGTGTTTGTACACTCCTGTTCATAGGCCTCTTCCAATGACTTTCATGTCGATCTATCTTGGGCGGTCTTCATCCAATTCTTTCCCGCATGTCGGGGTCTTTTTGTTTCCTTTGGTCTCCATTGCATTAGTGTTTTCGTCCATTTTGAAGTTATTACTGCCACTTGAGCTTCGCCACCCTTTCCACTCCTGTCCTCCGCCTAATATCTACGTTTCGGATCCTGTCTCGCAAAACATTAGGTGCTTAAAGAATATATAGGAACCAATTAAACTTACTGTACATGCTAATATTTTACTGCAAAACATAAAAAGTGTCCATGCGTGGATGATGATCACCTCCTTCATCTAAAACAAAGGCATAAAATTGCTTTTTGTCGGTTTAATTTTATGGACATGAGAGCTCAGTATATGGTAAAGTAGCTAACGATATTCCCGTAAACATACAGTTTCTCTGATTATTAATCATGCTCTTTGAAATTTGCCGAATTCTATTCAAAATATGATTCAATTTTGCTTTTGAAAGCATAGAAAAGTTGTTCCGAAGATTTATGTTGTAGAGAATTTCAAAAATATTCTTGTTTTAAAAATTTACACCTACATAAGTTCGTGTATTAAACTGTCATTTGTTGTTGGAGTTTCATGATCATGAAAAAATTCATTCAAGGGTATTCAAAGATGGAAAGACATTTTCAGCAAAAAGCAGACTTATGTTTTTTCTTGTAGCAGTCCACCTCCTCAAATCAGTTAGAAATAATATTTGAAAAAATGGAATACTGAACATAGCAGCGACAGTATCGTGCAAAATTAAAAATCAATTACCGTTATTTAAAACATAAATTAAATGTTCAAAATGTAGTATTTATAAATAATGCTTCCTCCGAATCGGCTTGATTGAATATCCGGCTTGAATAACCTTGCCGATGGTAATGTGGATAAGATAGAAAAATACGATGCGTTTGTTGAATTTGAAATATGGAAATTTTTCTATTTTTTCAGGGCACACCTCAACAACGGGTTCGTGTGCAAGTTCTAGCGGGGCTAGCGGTAGCGGCAGCAGTTCAAGGCGAGCAGCACGACAGCACAAACTTGGTACATCGGCGCCCGCCCACGTGACGGCCCCCACGCCACACGCTGCCGCTGCCATGGCCGCTGAACAGCCAGACATGCCCGCCAATAGTGCCATAGGTATGAGCTTTTTTATATAATTAATATGTCTAATGATGGCAGTCTGTCAGGTCAGGTTATATATATATATATATATATATATATATATATATATATATATATATATATATATATATATATATATATATATATATATATATATATATATATATATATATATATATGCAGGGTGGACCACGACGAACTGCATCGATCGATATCTCAGAAACTGGATGTAGGAAAAATATAAAATTTTGGGAACTTGCTAGATGTCTTACAGCTAACATAATTTCATCTATTGGGCACTTCCGGTTGTACCGGAAATAGACCCTAAGTCGCTTATTTTAAATGGGATACCCTAGATATTATTACATTTTTGGATTCTTATTAAGATTCTAGGCAGATTCTATGCATCATGTCATATACCTAAGTCTAAGCGTTTTCGACATATTTAGGTTTTTATGTCAAAAACGACGATTGCAAGCCCTAATATAATTATCAATTGTTCCTATAAGGAAGCCTTTTTTTATTTACTTTGGGTTAGATTCCTTGTTGAAAAGGACCTACTTTAATAGATTTTGTATAATATTTGGATAACTAATCATACAGAGTGTTCAAAAAATAAAATCTAAAATTAGATTGAGAAAACTGACAAAAATCAATTTTTTCAAATGGAAACCCCAATTTTTCTTATTTTGTAGTATTTAGCATTTAAAAAGAAGTTAACTTTGTATGAGTTGAAGTTTTCGAAATATTGCCAATTTAATATTTTTATATGGCGACTTTGCATTTAATCCGTAAACAATTAGATCTAGGTTAGCCACGATCGTATTTGACATTTTAAATCATTGTAATGGCACCCCGGTTAAATTATACAAACGAAAATTATTCAAACTTATTCATTATTTATGGACAATGTAATAAAGTTAACTAATGTTAAAGAACTAATGCATATTCGTCTGATAGATTGAGTTTCAATAGCCTAGCCTCAAAGTTTATCGTTTGTATACCGAGGATCGTGGGCACATGTCCCATTCCTGGATATTGAGGTGTCCAATGAGGTGTAGTGATTAAAAAAAATTTTTAAAAGGATGCCTTTCGAGCGACACAAAGGTATCGATAGTTGAAACTTAATACAATTATCAAAATACTAAAATTTAAAAGAGAAGTTCTAAGATTTGCTCTGGGTATTTGGTCATAATATTACAAGTTTAAAGAAAAAAAAAAAAGGAATATTTCATTGGGGAAGTTACCTTATTTGCGTGAAACGTAATTTACCTCGATCATGTAAAATATAAATAGCTCAAACTGTTAACGTATGCCTAATTTTATTAAATATTTCTCGAATATTTATATTTATGTGTATAACATATGAAAGACAAGAACAATTATTATTATCGATATTTTAATACAATATATTATGGCAGTATTGATATTTACAATTCGAATAATTATCATTATTATATCACCTTTTCTGCAAAACATGAAATAGGAAAACTTAGCCGTTATTACTGAAGTTGAGGGACAATATACACTTTAAATGATTAAGATGCCTTCATATCTAATCACTTTGTGTAGTTCCCTTGATGCAGTGAATGTGAATGTTTTCAAATATCTATCGGATATTATTTTAATTTAACTATGTATTTCCTCTTTTTGAATTAAAATGTTGATAATAGTGATTCAGTCAGTAATTCGTTTCAATTTTACTGTAAGCAAAACACCTTTTGTTACTCAAAATGATTCAAATTTCGGGAAAAAATGTATTTTTTTATTTTCTTCTGTGTGATATAAATATTGCAAAACAATTTTCGAAGATTATTGTAAATGTCATTCGAATATTAAATATTTCTTGATGAACTGTATGTTAATATTTCCGGACGGAAAATAATACGGTATCTACGTGAAGTTTCAAAATACTACCTGGTACAAAGTGGAACATTATGAAAAATGTTGCGTTTCTTTACTTATTGTTGTCTATTGATTTTATCTGATTGTTTTGTATTCGCTTTAGCTGGAGAGGAACCTCCATCCCCACAAGACGGCCTACAAGCCACCACAACCAGTAGTGCTCCATCGGGGCCTGGAGCTGATTCGGAGAGCGATGACAGCGAAGTTGGTAGATTGCAGGCACTACTGGAAGCAAGAGGACTACCTCCTCATCTTTTTGGTGCTCTGGGGCCCAGAATGCAACATTTGTTGCACCGAAGTATGGGCAGTAACAGTTGTAAGTATTATATAGAAACACACACACACACACACACATACTAGTTACCCGGCCATGCGTTTCTGCTACAATTTTTTTTCTTTTTTTTTAATACAAAATGGCGACTACGCCACTTCAGCGTTTCACAAAATTGATTCTTTTTGAAGCCATTTTGAAGATAAAAAACTGTTTTTCTACCACCATGCCTGCCATTTTTTTTTAATTAGATCTTTTGTTTGATTCATGATTGAAGTAGTTTTTTTTCAACTCATCTTCTTGACCGCCGCCATTTGAATCTTGCGATTCATATTTTTTCGTGTGTCTTGAGGTTTTTCTCACCTCGACAGCCCCTCCAGATTTAGGAGATTAAGAATACTGAGAGAACTTTGCTGCTCATGAGTTTTTTTTTACAGTAACATACTTGCGAACGTTACTTCAAACAGTTTCCTTTTTTTTTATCAAATCATTTTTGGTGAATATTTTTTTTGACTACTACTATACTTTCAGAAGTAATGAAAATTTACCAAAATCTTGAAATGGTTGGTTAAGGTTTGTGAGGGTCCGTTAACAATTGTGTATTATTATTTAACTATATTTGGGATCAAAATTTGACCTATATTATGACCGAAATAAAGATTAGTTCCCCTCGTGTATGGGAAAGCTATCAAGCGTTTCAAGTGAATAGACCCTATTTTATCTTTAATAGAATATATAGTATATCCAGCGAGAGTTTGCGTGCACGTCATCAATTGTATATGACGTCGATAGTGAACACTGTTGCCAGACGTAATAAATAACCTTGAATCTAATAAGCTGACCCAATTTTCAACAAAAATGAGATATTCTACTATTATTCCCTACTGTGTAGGGAAGTGTCACTCTATCTATTCTATTTCACCAGGAAAGCACTGCTATACCTTACCTGTTGCAAAATTCTCGATCAAAGATTTGACCAAGCATTTTGATTGTTTGTTTAAACTGGAATCCATATTCATGTATCGATCAATCGAACTTTTACTCACAAAATCTTTGACGAACTAGGTTATCTCGGCGACTGTCAAACGTGAAATGCTGATTGATCGTGAGGGTCCGACAACATTACAAATTTTAAAATAAAATGAGAACTTATCAACCATTCAACTTATTTTCATTACTCAGAATGTTCATTTTTCTTGAGAGATACATACGATTTAATATGTTGAGGACAGAATATTTGTCGAAATGGATGATCCTATCACTATCACCATATAACTACTTTTTCAGAAAATTACTAACGGCAGATATGAATTTAGGGTAGGCAGCATTGGGTTGTTATTTGCGCATGACTGTGACGTGCACGCCAACTCTCGCTGGACAGACTATATCAAATATATAATAGTGCAATTTTCTTATCAAGTGATAAAATTCTACGTGTCGGAAAGAATCGATTATATGTATAGTATATTATATCTAATAATATAGATTAATTAAAAAAACTTTGGTACAGTTACGTTCTATTATATTGAATCAATTTTAGATTACTATTTTTTCTGAGTAGAAAACTTTCAGAAGTAATGAAAATCGACAATAATCCTGAAAAGAATAATTACAAACCGATTACCAAGGTTATTTACAATTTGCCTATGTATTTGGGATCAGAATTTTACCTGAATTATGAATCCATTTAAAGATCCTTCATACTACAATCTAACCCTTGCCCAATGGCCTAGTGGTCAGTCCAGTCGTTATCGAGCGTTTCAAGTGAATAGATCTTATTTTATGTTCAGTTGTAGTATATTTGATGATATTTAATTTAGTTATGAGATATGATTTGAAATTATTTACGTGCACAAAAGAATGGATTATTTGTACGAGTATAGTAGTGAGTATTTAGTAATACTGATTAATCAAGGTAACTTCACTTTGTGGAATACAATTATTGTGCGGTGAATATTTTTCATATCGTAATTATTTTTCATTCGTAAATTTTTGGACTTCTGTCCAAATCAATATATTGCGATAAAATAATTGTACTGAAAAATTTGAACATTTGTTGAATGAATAATCTGAAATAATAACAATAAGAGCTGAAAAATATATTTTAAATCAGAAAAATTATTGAATTGAATGGTATCTACATTAATTGTATAGGTAATTACCGGAAAAAATTCAACTGAGATCAGTAAATAAATGACAAATTAATGTTTTTCTCTTTATAAAAAATTTGAATTAAATATAAATCTAATAATTACGAATAATGAATTATTAAATACTTTTAAGGAAAAAATAATTTAATTCAGGATCGATTTGTAACGCTTGAAAATGGGGTAGAAAAAAAAATTCAAATTGGACAATGAAAAAATTGAACTGAAAATTGCGCGTTTTCGAAAAAATATATAAAGTGAGATTAGTTATTAAATGATAGTCAAACAAAAATAAAATCAAACAGGACGTTTCGTTCCGTTGAGTATTTCTAACCGATCTTCAGTGAATTATTAATTTATCATTTAAAACTCGTCACAGTTCGTTTTTTTCGAAACATGGAATCTTAGAGAATATTGATGATGTATATGTATATACATTTAAATTTTTATCAATAAACAGTTCAGTAATTTCAGAGCACAACTGATTATCCAGATATAATTAACAAATATATTTTGTTGAACTCGTCGTATTTTGTTTGTTATTCTTCATGTTATTGTGCCAGTAAAATTATTGTAATTGATTAAATATGAATCAGATGTACAAAATGGTATACTTAGTTTTGTTAATTAAGTTGCACCGGTGTTGTTATTTGGTAGTTATGAATTATGAAATAGTCGAGATTTTTTTTAATAAAAGCTATTGGTTTTCAAGCAGTAGCAAAGGCTCAGGCGTTGCTCCCCGGTTTACAAGCAACTGGGGACGAAGGACAACAGTTACAAGCAGTGATAGAGATGTGCCAAGTTCTCGTTATGGGCAACGAAGAAATTTTAACAGGTTTTCCCGTCAAGCATGTCGTCCCGGCCCTTATTACCCTCCTGAGTATGGAGCACAATTTCGATATCGTAAGCAATCCCGATGATCATTTTTGAAAGAGTGTTGTTTAACGATTTCGGGTTCCACTTTCAGATGAATCATGCGTGCCGCGCTCTGACTTACATGATGGAAGCTCTGCCGCGTTCCTCCGCCGTTGTGGTAGATGCAGTACCAGTGTTCTTAGAAAAACTGCAAGTGATACAATGCATGGACGTAGCAGAACAGTCTCTAACGGCCTTAGACATGTTGTCCAGGAGACATTCGAAAGCCATTCTTCAAGCAGTGAGTATTTAACGATGTTACCTTTCGATTTCCGGCCAAAGGAAATTTTTATTTATTTACTGTTTGGTTTTATTTAAGTCTATCAAATGATTCGAATTAATTTACTGTTTCTGGGAATTATTCATGTTTTTAGTGAAAAGATTGAATTTTTGTGTTATTCTACTCGAGTTTAGAAAAGAATCAAAGCGAGTAAAATAACTTCGGCAAAATTACTACTGGTTTGTATATTCAGGTAATAAAGGCAAACGCCTCTATCTTTTGGAAATTTTAGAGGTCAGTGTTTCGAATGAAAGTAAATTCCCAATTGTGGTGACCACCTGTATTGACAACTTAAAAATGTACGAACTTGACATATCTAGCAGATGACGTCGTGTTATGTTTCAACTTACAGAGAAGTTCTGTCTTTAAATGATCAGTTAGGTAAATTTATCTTATAAACAATACTGACGAGATATGACCGACATAGCTATCTAGAGTCAATTTTTTTGTGATAACAGTCTAGAACTAGATCTTTCTGAAATTCACCCTCTTGTACTAAATGGGAACAATCAAGTGGTCGCAATTTGGATAGCCAGCTTCTTCAGGGTTATCATTTGATAAATTTTCATTTTTTTGTGAGAATTGTCCTGGTATTCTATATATATATATATATATATATATATATATATATATATATATATATATATATATATATATATATATATATATATATATATATATATATATATATATATATATATATATATGTATATATATAAATAATGATATGATAAGGTGATAAGGGTTTGGAACGGATAAAAAAGGCCTTTTAATAAGTGTACTTCATTTATTCCTGTCGACGTTTCGACTACAATTTCGCAATCTTCATCGGGACACTGCAATTATGAGCTTACTGTTACACAATTTCAGAAATAACTGTCTTAAGACTTACCAAATAGTTGAGGTTAATAAGTAAGCAACATGGCAAGGAACAGAATCATAGTTATAACTGTTTGAAAACTTGTCAAACATTTACGAAATTTGTAAAACATGGACCACAAACTGAGTGGACAACACCACGACAATAATTTTTTACTTTAACAGCAAGAATCAACAATTTTTATCACTCACAATTTTCTTATACCAAGTATCAGCCAACATTAAAAAGTTTGGTTAGAGTTCGCAGTCATTGGCACTTTGACAGCTAAATAATTTTTGGATACTTTTTCTTTTTTTTTTACAATTTTATGTTCAGTCTACTAATCTAAATTAGCCGACACCTGATGTTGGTCGATCTTATTGTGACATATCAAATATGAATAAATACTGCTTATATTTTTAATGTCAGACCGTGAATTCATCGTTAAGGGGTTACTTTTTTTATGTGCTGTATTTCTAAGATTGCCACATCCTCAAAATCTACGTCATGACCTGTATTCCTAATATGTTCTGCTGAAGCACATATTTTGTTAGGATATTTTGCATCACTTTTGTGTTGTGTTAAACGTTTTTTTAGCTGTTGCGAAGTTATATTATATATATATATATATATATATATATATATATATATATATATATATATATATATATATATATATAATACTTGATGTATTGAACAGAATTGTAGAAAACAAAAATAAAGATCAGCGAAAATACACCGTCCAAGGTCTCGTAACATTTAAGAATCATCAGGATCTCTTGGATGCTATGACATCTTGGTCTGCCTATGTTATTCTCATTTTTGATAATTATCGTTAATATAAAAACATCATACATGTAGATGATGCTCTTATAGGCAACACAACTGGTTGTGTGTTGTGAGGAAGTTTCTGTTAATTTATTCTTCTTGCTTTCTAAACATGGAGAAACTATAATTAATAATATAATGTTATAATATTTTTTAGTAATATTATCGTAATGCAAAATCCATTCCAATCTCGTTCATAAACTTATTATTGTTTCTGTTATTCCAGAGAGGAGTTTCAGCATGTCTTATGTACCTGGACTTCTTCTCCATCAACGCACAACGTAACGCCCTCTCCATTACAGCCAACTGTTGCTTGAACCTGTCTAACGAGGAATTTCAGTACGTTCACGACTCGTTGTCGCTGTTGGCTAGCCGCCTAACTCAACAGGACAAGAAGTGCGTGGAGAGCGTGTGTTTGGCATTCTCGCGCCTAATTGACAGTTTCCAGTTAGAACCCGCCAAATTGCAGGAGATCTCCAGCGCGGAACTACTGACGAACCTACAACAGCTCCTTGCGCTAACCCCGCCAATAATTAGCACCGGTACTTTTATCACCGTCTTGAGAATGCTTTCGGTGATGTGCACCAATTGTCCGGATCTGGCACTCACGTTGTTGAAGCAGAACATCGCCGAGACGCTGTTATATTTGCTTACGGGATCAGTGGAAGTTAATCAGGACGAGGTGGATCTGATACCCAGGTGAGTTTTTTTACGTATTTTATGATTAAATGGCTTGAAAGTGAACATTGCTAGGTCAGAGATTGATTTCGCTCACAACGTTTTTTCTTGGACATGGAATTTCCATTTATTCTCCAAGGGATACATGTTAGGATATTCGACGTCGGCACCACACACAATGGAAACACTAGACACTATTTCGCTCTGCGTTATAAATTATTCGCATGGGAAGGTGGTTATTTGAATTCGGGGTCGTTGCACACGGCCTGTGGACGGGACACTACCGATGAACTCGTTGCAGAGTGTAACAGACTGTCTAGTATTTCCATCGTGTGATGGTGCCGACGTCGAATGTCGTAACATTTCTCCCTTGAAGGATTAATTGGAATTTCATGTCGTCAGATCTTATGAAACTGTGGAATCATAAAACAATCTCAAACTAGCGGCATCAACATTTAAATCATGTTCAATACTACCACAAGATTGTACTGCTGAAGAGTAAAAATAGTAACAGCTAAGACTATTCAACACTCCTGACAGGGCAGCTGAAGAAGTACTGTAGTACTTTAGTAAATCGTGACTGTTTAAAATGTATCGACAATTCGTACATGTCTACCAGTTCCAAAATAACTGTTAGTTATTACTTTATTTTCAGACAACCTCAAGAGCAATTCGAAATAACCGCTCTGATTGGCGAACTGATGCCAAAACTTCCCACAGACGGCCTTTTTGCGGTAGACGCCCTCCTGGAACGGCCCGCGAACCAACTCAAAGATCAACCGATATGGCAATGGAGAGACGACCGCGGACTTTGGAGACCTTACGGTGCTGTAGACAGTCGTATCATCGAGGCAGCTCACATGACCGGCGACGACGAAGTCAGCTTGAATACTTTGGGTCGAATTTACACTGTAGATTTCCATTCCATGTCGCAGATCAACGAAGATACTGGTACTTCCAGGTTAGTTTTGTTTTCAACACTTCAAGAATTCTGTTGTTACTTACATGTGACATATATCACCTCTGTCGTTCGTATCAAATGTTCTCTGACTTGCGCAGTTACGATTGTTTGGTTACAATTACTAAACAATCATGAATGCGCAAGTCTCGAACTTACGGTTCTAGTTTGATTCTTAGAACCAATTATTAATCGATTCTGGAACAGTTCGAATTATTCCGCGAACGCAGAACTCGCATGCGAATAATTCCGAAGTCTGTCTAAATCCTTATTGTCCAAGATCCCAGTGCCGCCAGACGTTACTTATTTTCTCAGTAATAATATGTGTAGGTTGAAGTAGTGTTCTTACGTACTTTCAGTGTATGGATACCTGCTACCTTGTGCCGACGGCCAATTTCCAGGTATCAGGCGCGAAAAATGGAAAAAAACTCAACTCACTTTTCTTTTTTTCTCAGTCTTGATTTTTATATATAATACTCAGGGAGCTTTTTCAATACCTTATGCAAGCAGCCAGACCGATCGTATGGGCCAAAATCTCGCCAGGCACAAATAAATTGTCCCTATAAGTATGACAGTATGAGCGAAATGTCATGACAGTAAGTCTAGAAGGGAGATAATCACTATCGCGCTTAAATGAGTGAATCATGACATTTCGCTCATACTGTCATACTCATAGGGACACTTTATTTGTGACTGGTGAGATGTTTAGCCCATACGATCGGTCTGGCTGCTTGCATAATGTATTGAAATATTGCCCAGAGTATCATATATAAAAATCAAGACTGAGAAAATAAGAAAAGTGAGTTGAGTTTTTTTTCCCATTTTTCGCGCCTGATACCTGGAAATTGGCGGTCGGCACAAGGTAGCAGTTATCCATACACTGAAAGTACATACGAGCACTATTTGATCCCACAAATATTATTTCTGAGAAAATAAGTAACGTCTGGCGGCTCTGGGATCTTGTTCTATTACCGGGAACATAGCTATTGGCAGTTTTTAATTTTCAAATTCAACTGAAGCTCCTGGAAAATAGTGCTTTGAGAGTCTTTCTGCATTTTTATGAACATATTTGCCCAATATGTTCAAATGGTTCTATTGATAATTTCCTGTGTGTCCTTAAACACATTGTTCCCTATTACCGTTTCGATTATGCTGTTCGTGAGATTCTATGATAAAATAGTTCCTGTTTTAATTTTCATGTGATAATCTCATAGAGATATTACAGATAGAGGCGACAAGCCATAGGCCGCTCTGTAAGTGGCAACGTCAGTCTCGAAACTCAGTGGGAGCGAAAGAGAGAGACGATCACAGGGTTTTTCTGTCCTTGTCTACGCATACCACGCGTATTATTATTAGAGAGAGACAGCCTAACATTCAGATTCTCCCTCGCCCGAGCTAACAAGTTTCAGGCTGGCTTGTCACCTCTATCTGTAATATCTCTATGGATAATCTACCATTAAGCTTGAGCCACACCATGTCCGCACCGAGACACAACCGTGCTACGGCCGTGTCTCGGTGATGAATTGCCCCGTGCTTTCTTATGTGGCTGTTCACATCTCCGCACCGTTCATGTTTTATTTTTGACGGACACGGTGCGTTGTCTAATGGATTCTCGGCATATAGTAGAAATGGAGACTAGAGCGTAGCTAGTGGGTGGGCAATTTTTCTGTTCGCCCTAGAAAAATCGATAGAAATGAAATTTTTTTTACTGTTCAATCTTTAATTCTCAAGTTCAGCCATTCAAATAAAGACATGTTGTATGTTGTGCATCTGTTGTTCTTACTATTGTTGTTCTTACTATTGTACCTTTTGGTACCCTACAAAAACATAAGTCTAGAAGAGATTGATTATAGACTAGAGAACAATATGATCTGGGATTCTGATATGGCACGTATTTCGAAAGAGATGTTTTATCACAGGATATCAGTGAACTCAATTTTAGATAGAGTTCACTGCAGGACACCGACCATATAATATTCCTATGACACCGGCAAACACAATTAGAAACCTAAATCGCTCTCAATCAGTGTGATTTCGAATGAATGACGTTCAAAGTTCCAATGGATCCATCCTCAGTTCCTTCGTTTTCATCCCAATAGTTTTTTCTTATAATAAGAAATATCAATAAGGAGAGTACAGTTTTTTCTTTATATCTCTATTACGAGTATACTACGACGAAGAAAGAGTACTACATTGTCTTATAGTTCTTGCGCTCGTAGTACGGCCGTCATGCGGCCGTGTGACGGAAATGTGTAGCTTTGAACTTATTGACCGTGTCTCGGTACGGATATGTGTGGCTCAACCTTTATGCGGTCAATATTTTAGCATTTCAATAATTGAACAAGATTAACTGCTATTTCTATTCTGCTGTTACTGGAGTAGTAATCTTATAATTTCATTGAATATAACCCTTTGCCTTCAGACCGGTCCAGAGGCGTTTCACGCCGACAAGCGCGCAAGTGAGCCCTTCGGAACCGCAGCCCACCAACACCAGGTCGTCGTCGACCAGCCGCGACGCCAGGGTGGCCTGCCTTCGCGAGGAGCGAGGTCTCGCGGCCGCCTTCATCCGTTCGCTATTCACGGTACTGTACGAGGTGTACTCATCCAGCGCCGGTCCCGCCGTTCGTTGCAAGTGCCTGAAGGCGCTTCTTCGAATGGTATACTACGCGAACGCCGAACTACTCAGGGAGGTACTCAAGAACCAGCTGGTTAGCAGTCACATCGCGGGTATGATGGCGTCAAGTGATCTCAGGATTGTTGTGGGTGCTTTGCAAATGGCCGAAATACTGATGAACAAGTTACCCGACGACTTTGGCGTTCATTTCCGGAGAGAGGGCGTTATCCATCAGATCAATAGACTAGCAGATCCAGACGTGAGTATATTATAGATAATCTTGAACTGTTTATACATTGAATGAGCGTCACTGGCAAAAAGTTATGATTCTGCCATATCAAGTGATTTTTCATTATCTTGTACTTGATAATTCAAAAACAAACCAAACACAATAATTTGCTTTGTTCTTCAGAATTTTACTTTTTAGATTTTAAATTCTTGAAAAACAGCTATTTATTATAAGGCTTTATTTATAAATTCTTTCATTTATAGTTTAAATAATAATAATAGTAGGGGAGCCCAAGATGCTAAATGGAGATTTACTCGAGCGTCGTGAAGGACCTTTTGGATTTTGAAGATTAGATGCTAAAATGAAAAAAAGGTTATATGATGTATGCCATTTCACTGGGGGGGAAAACGAGTGCAAAATGTTCAAAAATGTAAAAAAAAATCGTTATATAGATTTACTAGAGCGCGTCAGATATTAATAGTTTATTCACCCCACTTCGTCTCTGATAACGAAGGTAAGTTAATCTGCCGGTTTGCATGGTGGGGGTGACCGTACGAGACCAAAACTCAACGCCGATATCCAAAAATGCAAAAAAAAATCGTGACATTTCCTTCAAAATAAAAATGAAAATTTAACCGTGCTCGAGAATGTCAAGGTGACGTTTTCTTTTTGCAACCTTTTTTAGTCTCTCATTTCCTTATGCCACGTGCGAATCGTCAGATTAGTGAAATGCATACTCTTCTGCATGTAATTAACTCACCTTGCCTTAATCTGACGCGCTCGAGTTTTTCGAACGAACGATTTTTTTTTACTAATCTGATCGGCTGCCCTAGACGAACGCCCCCATATTGAGGGTTCATGTATGGTGGGGATACTCTACAGGGTGCACGGTTTCCCCCAATATGTTATTCTGCCGCGCTCGAGTAAATCCCAAAATCCCCGCTTGGGCTCCCCTACTATAAGGAAATCACTACTTACAAGCTTACACTAAATAATTAAATTTTAATTTTTGTTAGGTCCCTCTTGGTGTCAGTCCACCGAAAACTAGTTGTAGTTCGTCATCTTTCTCGCCAAGTGTGAACGATTCTCAGCCAGGAACTTCACAAACACCCAGCAGTACTAGCCTAAATGGTTCCACTCCCGTTACCCCTATCAGTACTTCGTTAGCATCAACTCTTTATGTTTCATCCGTCGATAGCCAGAGGTTGCAGGACTCTGAGGTAAGTTTGAATGAGCATTCCGCGGATTCCATGGAATGTTGAAATCATTTCGGGTTCTCCTCAGGCTCGATCTCCAAGTCCATCGCATGTTCGTCTCACTGACGTACTGAAAAGAAAGAGAGTAGGGAAGAGAAGTGGATTTTCCACTCGTGCCAAAGCAAAGCAGGACGAGCTGCCGCTACCCCCCACGCTCATGCAAGATTTGTTCTCCAAAGCTTCGATAGGTGGATCAACCCCTGGGTAAGTAATTCTTTATGGAGGGTAGAGGTAAGGAGGACCATATCTGTGTATGGGAAAAGTGTCAAATTAGTGACGCTACAATAGTGGGTACATTTTAAATAACGAGCCACTTCAGCGGTGCCGCGCGCTGTTGTCATATTTCTTTAAAGAGATGGGTTTAAAGGCGGGTCATTTAAATATTCCTTTAATCAACAAACAAGTAGATAATTATTGATTACAGCTAGATTTATTTTCTGTGAATTTCAGTCTTAAGAAACTTCAATAGATAGAAAGAGAAAGAAAGAAAGAAATTTATTCATCATTGAAAATCCTACAACTGTAGTACATACATTTATAAAATTTTATCAGACTAGTCAAAATACAGACACAAACAGTTCAAAATACATTTAAAATTTGATTACTGGTAATACTAAATATAGATAAAAATATAAAATTGAGCAGATAAAATACTCCAGTAAATGAAACTTCTACACTGGAAAAGATTTTAAATAGATATACAAATATAAAAGGTATAAAGATCCTTAGGAACCACCATTTATCTTTGGAGGTATATTGAGAAATCATTGGGATAGTAGAAATTCCTCAACAGAGTTAAAAGAATTTTGTATGAGATGATTGTATAGAGCTGATTTGAAGCTTCTCAGGCTACATGTGTATCCAAATAGTTTGAGTGCATGGTTGTAGCAGATGATACCTTGATAATTTGCAGAGTCTTGTCCCAGAGCTAGACGAGAATAGGTTAATCGTAGTTCATTACCTCTTCTGGTATAGTAGTTGTGAATCAAATTATTTTTGGTATAGTGTGTTTCATTTTTTCTAATATTCATGGTGATCATGTAAATGTACAGGCTGGGCAGGGTCATTATGTCTAACTCAATGAATGTACTCTTACATGATTCTTTATAATGTAGTCCAGCTAGACATCTTATTACTTTTTTTTTGTTTTTTGAAAACTTTTATTGTATGGGCTGAGTTCTCCCAGAAAGGTAGTCCATAGGATAGGATGGATTGCACAAGTCCATAGTAGATCAGCTTAAGAACATGTAGTGAAACTGTTCCACGTAATTGCTTTAGTACAAAACACATACAGCTCATTTTTGAAACAAGGTTTTCTATGTGTACCTCCCATGTTAATTTCTGATCTACAGTCAGGCCTAGATACTTGAACAGATTCACTTGCTCTATGGATTTGTGATTAACCTTTATCAGAGGACAGTAGTCATACGAAATGTTTTTTTTGTTGGAAAACCATGAAGACTGTTTTACTGATGTTAATTATTAAACCACTATTTTCACACCATCTGGCGAATTCATCTGCAGCTGAATTTGCTGCTTTTATAGATAGCGGGAGCTTATTCTGAGCCAATATTTCACTAGTATCATCTGCATAGATGATCATTTTCTTCTGGACCATACTGGAGAGTTCTATGTCATTCATAAATATTATAAAGAAAAGAGGAGCCTAAGTTGAACCTTGAGGAACCCCCATTGAAACAGAAGCAGGTATCGATTTCACAGAGTCAATAACCACTATCTGAGATCTGTTTTTTAGGTATGATGCCACCCAAACTCCTCTGATAGGCATATTAAAGTCGTTTTTACTTATTAACCTCATTAGCAAATACTCGTAGATGGCTAATAAATTATTAGATGTGTTTAAATTACACTACCTCACCTTCATCAGATTTGAAGTTCTTATTTTCACCCTTGAAATCGCTGAAACTGTGCTGGTTATTTAAATGACGGCGTAATTCACTGCTACACTTCAACGAAAGTTCATCAAAGACCAACAGATTCATCGTACTCTATGGATTTAGGTTCAATATTATGTACATTTCTTATATGATGATTTAAAGTGGACTGAGTAAAATATAATTTTTCACATTTAAACTAGTAGGTAGCTTTATAATAATTTAGGAAAACGAACCGAGTTACATAGAAAGAAAAATCAGTGACTCAAAAATAAACTGATAATAAATAATAATAGCACTATATTAAAAATAAACTACATAACCTTTCAAACTTCAAAATCACATATGGTTTATGAATTGTAATTAGCTTCTTACAGGCACTTTTTCAACTTGTCCCTCATATAAGACGGTCCTCCTTCTACCATCCATAGTTCTTCTTGCAACTAATACTAATTTCATTATCGTTGAAATTTGAAATGGTGGCTGAGTAATCTCCAAATATAAACATAGTATATTGAATTTATTGAGCGTATCTTATAGTAGTAGCCAGTGGGCTGAATAATTTTTTAAATTGCGTATTTAGATGCTATGCATCATTATGCATTGCATCTAAACTCGATTTGAAGTAAAATTTTCTTGAGAATATTGAAGTCTGGCATTGATATACATACTGATTTATACTCGTTCGAAATATTAATCAGAATTTCCAATTCTAAAAAGCTGAAGTGGCTACTTGTCTTCAGTACGCACATTTTCATTTCTCAATGCTGTAAACATGATATTTGGTCATTTTCACTCAACTTGAACAGCTTCATCAATATTTATAACCAAGTGAATGTCACTTAATTGCAACTGATTAGAAATTCATTCATTTTTACACTACGAATATTGGTTATACAAATATTTAAAAAATTTACGAATTTTCAATGTTGTGAAATTTATGAAGAAATTGACATATTCTTCGAAATGAAGTAAATAATTAAATGGTTGCATAAATTTCTATTATCATTTGAGTTGTAGTCGTTAAATTGAAATGTATATTATGTTCTAGGAACTCCAGTCGACCTAGATATTCGGGTTCGTCTTCAAAAACAAGTTTCCTTCAAAGTTTGAATCCAGCCCGCTGGGGCAGGAACATGAACTCCTCCCACGAAAGGAATTATAGCAAAGACTCTCTGAATAATTTAGCAAAATCAGTTTCAAATTCGCATATCACTGCAGGAAACAAGGAAAAAACTAGAACTTGGATAAGAGATCAGGTGAGAATTGATAATTCCAAGAAATGAACATTCGTAAATTGATTTAATAGTCCCAGAGCCGCCAGAAGTCACTTATTTTCTCAGCAATAATATGTATGGGATGAAGTGGTGTTCTTATGTATTTTTATTGTATGAATACCTGCTACCTTATGCCGACGACCAATTTCCAGGTATCAGGTGCTAAAGATGGAAAAAAAACTCAACTCACTCAGTCTTGATTTTTATATATGATACTTAGGGAACTATTTCAATACCAAAAAAAGTGTCCTTATGAGTATGACAATATGAGCCAAATGTCATGACACTAAGTAGGTATAGAAGGGAGATTGACGAGGATAGATAATCTCTATCTAAATGAGCAAATCATGACATTTCGATCATACTGTCATACTCATAGGGACACTTTATTTGTGTCTGGCGGGATGTTTGGCACATACGATCGGTCTGGCTGTTTGCACGAGGTATTGAAATAGTTCCCAGAGTATCATATATAAAAATCAAGATTGAGAAAATAAGAAAAGTGAGTTGAGTTTTTTTCCCCATCTTTAGCACCTTATACCTGGAAATTGGCTGTTGGCACAAGGTAGCAGGTATCCATACACTGAAAGTACATACGAGCACTACTTCATCCCACAAATATTATAGGCGTCCAAAATTAAGATCGTAGCGCCGGAACGGCTAATATCGGTATCGTCGTAATTTGTGTTTTTTTTGGACTTTGTATTTTCCTGTGATATATTGTGTTTGGATTGAGGACAATATTATCTCTGTTCAATAGTAGATAACCTACCTACATCAAGTTGAAATTTACACTGAGTTTTTATCATTGAACATGAAAATCAATAATAAAATAAAGTAGAGGACGAATAAATTAGTTGGTTAAAGGAACTACGTATTCCTCATGAAAAGGCTGTATGATAGAACATTTATTTATTTAAAAAATGAAAAAACTTTCAAAAGTTTCAAGAAAACATCTCTGACATGTCTACTTTCATTACGAACTGAAGAATTTTTGAGTATAATGGACAAAACTAAGTACTTACCAGCTAAACTGAAAGAAGCAACATGAAATAAAAGAAGAATTAATATGAATACTCTGCTTGAATGGTTTGAACGTAATAAGTTATTATATTTTTTGAATTTTCCTGACGTATAACAGCTATCCTAAAAGTACGGTGGACTTCTGAGAGTCTGGTTTTTTTGATAGAATCTCTGTTTTCCTGATTATATAATTGAATATTTTATTTTTTACCTAGCTATAGAGTCCAGATTTATTTCATATTCTTGATGTTATGATGAACTGTTATTTTGGTTGTGCAAATAAACATCATTTGTTATTATTATTTTAATAGTATCTCTGGTTGGTTAATCTAGAATCTCTGGATGATGGCCCAGGTTCAGATTCCGATAAAAGTGGAAGATTTTTCGTTGGAATAGCATTGGACTTCAAAAACTCTACGTTTTCGGTTACCTGAAAATTGCACATCATTAGTTGGTATAATTCTATATGGAAAAATCCACAAACTTACTGCAGGGAAAATAATTATTCTCAGTAAACTGTAAAGAACAACTCTCTTAAGTTCAGACATTTTTTTTCAATCTTCAAGTTATGAATCCACACCTTTCTTCTGTCCATTATTTCCTTGTTTCCCAACTTTGTTTGGAATGCAACTTTGAATTGTCCAGCTTTCGGAAAGGTATGTAAGCTATATTCGTTTCTTTTTTGCCCAATATGAACAATAGAATACACAACAATAGTGATTCATCTCTTCTGAACGTTTGTAAACGATCCAAAATACAATTAAAACTCAACAACTTCTCATATAAAATACACGTAAACAGATGTAAACAAAGCAATCTATCTCCCATGCTCTAGTAATATTCGACACCGGTAGGGGGCGTATCGCTTATTATGTTTTCCCTATTGCTGAGAAAATAAGTAACGTCAGGCGGCGGCTCTGGGATCTTGCTCTATAAGGTCTCTCTCTCACACGAAGATTTCCGGTATGTCTCAATGAAGACCTAATTTTGTTTTCAGGCCACTAAGTTCATAGACACATATTCGGGCAGCGATGACGACCAACATCCGGCCACGACCGTCATAACTCGCCTAAAACAAGCCATTGAGAAACTGTCGACGACGAAGTGCCGCGAAGCCCTGG
The DNA here is from genome assembly GCA_030704885.1 of Cynegetis impunctata. Lineage (NCBI taxonomy): Eukaryota > Metazoa > Arthropoda > Insecta > Coleoptera > Coccinellidae > Cynegetis > Cynegetis impunctata. The sequence goes on along the minus strand of JARQZK010001490.1, from coordinate 424,929 downwards.
TCGAACTCAGAGACATACTCATCGAATCCGACATTTCCCCGTTCGAGGTCAACTATTCCGGTCTGATCAAGTCGCTGCTCGCCTATCTGGCCGATCCGATAGGCCCGTACGACCGCGATCAGAGGCTGCGCATAATGCTGAACGTGTTCTCGAATTGCCCGCTAGAGGCGGGCGTGTTCCAGTCGGGCGAGGAGGAGCTTAACTCCTCGTGGATGAGCGCGCTCGTGGCCAAGCTAAACGGCTGCGTGTCGCAGCTCGAACAGTTTCCGGTCAAGGTGCACGATCTGCCCGCGGGCAGCGGCACCGGCAGGGGCGGCACTAGCGCTCTGAAATTCTTCAACACGCATCAACTCAAGGTTAGTATTCCTTTCTTTTCGTTAATGAGCTGATGTCGAAATAATTTGAATTTAATATACTTGCAAATGTCATTGGCTATTTTGAAATGTTTACTACGTATGGGCGATGATCATTTCTTCTTCTTCCCATTTTATTCACTAACTGTCACTTCTTTCCAACTCACATACTTTGAGCCCATTATCAAATGTAGGTACTGCTATGACTGATTATAGTTTCCAAAATAGTGTGTTATAGATAATGTACAATTATTTAATGGTTAAAAGGAGAGAGCAATTAATAAGAGTGCGTAAAGGACGCTCAGGGGATGGATTATGCCCCCTGCTAATGAGTTATGTTTTCATTAATATATATATATATATATATATATATATATATATATATATATATATATATATATATATATATATATATATATATATATATATATATATATATATATATATATATATAAATATAAATATATATATATAATATAAATATATAATAATATATATATATATATATATATATATATATATATATATATATATATATATATATATATATATATATATATATATATATATATATATATATATATATATATATAATATATATATATATATATATTATATATATATATATATATATTATATATATATATATATATATATATATATATATATATATATATATATATATATATATATATATATATATATATATAATATATATATATATATATATATATATATAATATATATATATATATATATATATATATATATATATATATATATATATATATATATATATATATATATATATATATATATAATATATATATATATATATATATATATATATATATATATATATATATATATATATATATATATATATATATATATATATATATATATATATATATATATATATATATATATAATATATATATAATATATATATATATATATAATATATATATATATATATATATATATATATATATATATATATATAGATAGATAGATATACCGGGTGTAAATGAGTGATGGGCCACCCCTATAACTTTTTAATGGATTCTTCGATTTTATTGAAATTTGGGTGGTTTATCTCACACATAATTTTGAATTTTTTCACATACAAAATCAGTATGGCTGACTTCCGGTTTCACAGAAAACGATATAAAAATTTAAATGGAATACCCTATAAATTTTTACATATTTTAATTCTGAGGCTTCAAATACATACATTCCATCTGTCAAATGTCAATTCTAGCGCCGTTTCAATTTTCTTTTTAATTTTGTTTTTTTTTATCGTAGATGGCTGCGACGTCGTCTAAATCATAGATAATTGATTTAAAATATCGCTCAAAGTAATAATTTTTCAAAAAATTCATTTTCGTGAAGTTTGTTAACGATTAAATTCTTTTTCGAACCAAAACTCAGTTTTTTAAATAGAAACATATATGGGCCATCCTGTATATCAAAAAGCTCCTTCAAAATGATTCACGCATCAGTTTTCTCAATTCCTAAATAACGAAGTAATTATTCAAAATCTTATTGTTATTAGTTCCCTTTGCCCCTGAGACCGACCCTATTTACGAAATATGAAAAAAAATTTGACTGATGAAATGTATGTATTTGAAGCCTCAGAATTAAAATATGTAAAAATATACAGAGTCTTCCATTTGAATTTTTAATTTTTATATAGTTTTCTGTGAAACCGGAAGTCAGCCATATTGATTTTGTATGTGAAAAAACTCAAAATTATGTCTGAGATAAACCAACCAAATTTCAATAAAATCGAAGAATACATTAAAAAGTTATAGGGGTGGCTCATCACTCATTTACACCCGGTATATAATTTTTTTACGAGTAAAAGTTTTGCGACAATCTACAGCTATCCATTAGCTATTTTATTTAGAATTTTGGAAGCTACCAAGAATAAGTCATACACGGTATGTACTAATGTTGCAACACTCTACAGTAATCTAAATATTCGATCGGCATTGGCGCGAGACGAAAATTTTAGAAGCTATCTATAGAGAAGAGGAATTAAAAAGCTCTCGGTTATTAGAAAGGCAAGGGAATATAATCAGTTTTAGGGACCGTAGTAGTTATTATTGTAGATATGTATATTTATATATTGATTGATTCTTATTATTGTATTTATGTATAGATGGGTATACATTAATTGATAAATTAGACAAATGGAAGAGTCCACGAGTAAATTGAAGTAAAGAGTAATTTATATCGAGTACCATGACTGAAATGAAATAATTATTAAATATATCAAAAATATGGCGTATCATCACGAGAGTATAGGGACGTTACACAACACGTATAGAGACTGTATTTAAAATGAATTGTTTTGAAATTGTTATTGTAATTATACTTCCAGACCGCTTCCAGGAATGGCTATGGTAATTAAACCATTCCTATGAAATTGAAAAGAATAAAATGTTTTTATTATAAATTTAGATGAAACAGAATTTTCTCCAGTAAGCTCAATAAAATTCTTTCAATTTCCCTGGGAGATATGGTGCTGCTAGTAGGTCAGTGTCAATATTGTGTATTTATTATTTGATGAAGAATGTTATATGTTTCGTACTTGTTTATGAACAAGCTACAATTACGTGAGGCCAAGGTCGCATATCCTTGGTATCTTTGTATAGTAATTATATATAAACCAGAGGGAATCTCTGATAGACAGACTTAGATAGACTTGGAGGCTCTTGCACCGTATATTATTAAACTAAGTTTAATGATAAACCGAGTTTAATTTGACATTTTCGCTTGCACCAAAATATAAACGGCGTTTAATCCGTCTTAAACACCGCATAAACCAATTTTAGTTAAACGACGTTTTATAATAAAACGGTGCAAGAGCCTTTTAGACACTCATCCCGCTGCCCGAGGGTTTAGCAAGAAGTCTAGAGTCTTTTGTAAATAAAGGCTAAAATGAAAGATGAACCTGTGTATTATTTCATAACCAGGACCAGACATTACATATCAAACCATCAATTAAATGTTAATACAGAATCATAAAGTGCATCGTTACTTATTAAGTCTACTATAGTCTACTTTCAAACAATTTTCAAATCATTTATCACGTTGTGAACGGTTTTCCTTAAAAAATTCAAGCTTTTTGTTTTGCATCTACTATGGCCATTAAAGTTCAATATCAATTACGTTATAATTGTTATTGACTTTTGAAGGCCAAAATTGAATAAGCATATCAGGTGCAGAACTCTATAAAGCTTAAAGTTCTGTGTAAATTATTGCTAACAAACAAAAATTATCTAACTTCATAGTTTTATACGGTTGCGGGCATAAAATTTTGGCCACCCAAATTTCTGTCAATCACAAAAAATGAGGCGTATGGCATGCTTTATTGTCATTATGACTTTACGATTTGAAATTATATTTTAATTTATGTCAAATTGACTTTTGAAATTTTAAATATTATTTCTGTGAAATTTTAACAAAAATGCCTGCAATTACGCATTTTAATAAATGTCGAATATTAATCCATCATGAAAATGGAATGTCCAATAGACGCATTGCCCAACTGCTACAAATTCGTAGAACCACCGTCAACTGGATAGTTGGGAAATGGAGGGAAGAAAATATAGTGGAACGAAGACCGGGGTCTGGGCGACGTCGAATCTCCACTTTGGCAGAAGATGAAGCCCTGGTAAATGTAGTGCAAAATCAGCCTTTCAGCACTGCTGTTGAGGCCGTCTACAATTCAAATTTTCCTGGTTCGGTATGGACAGCACGCCGACGCTTAAGATCAAGTGGATTGAAAAATCACAGTGCGGCCAGGAAAATTCGTCCAACGCCCTATCATAGGGAAAGAAGGGTTGGATTTGCACTAGAGCATCTCGCCGGCGATGAGGCTTTCTGGAGCAGAGTGATTTTTTTCGATGAAAAAGTGTTCCAGTCGTCGCGCAATGGTCGGTTAAGAGTATACAGACCACTCATTATGATGATCAATAGGTCCAAGCTACAGACCAAAGCGGCCGTTTTTCTGTAAACATGTGGGCATGGATTTCATCTGTTAGTGCTGGGGTAATGGTCTATGTGCCAGATCGGCTCAACAGTAACGTTTATATTAGGATTCTCGAAGAAGTGATGCTCCCGTCAGTGACACCATTTTTCCCGAACGGCAATTTCATTTTTCAGCAGGACAACTGTGCTATCCACACCGCAAGCAGGAAGACGGCTTGGTTCGAGAATCATAATATAAACGTCATTGAGTGGCCGAGTCGAAGTCCTGATCTTAATCCGATTGAGAATATGTGGGGTCTGTTAGTGCGAAATTTACAACATCGTTACGTAATATTTCATAATAGAGAAGAACTTCTGACTGCGATCGATGAAGCATGGCAATCATTACCCCAGGACTATCATCGTAAATTATGCCTATCAATGCGCGGTAGATTAACCAAAGTAATTAATTCAAATGGAGCAATGACAAATTATTAGCATTTTATTGTCAATTATTATTTTTTTTATACTTTAATATCCCTGTTATTAATTTGTTTATATACCTATTAATAAATATAATTGTTCTGTTTCTGTTTGCATTATATTGTAGCCTAATATCTTGTAGTTCTATTGCACTGTTGAATTTTTTCACAAACCAACCAAATTTCTCATGGAATTTTTAAAAGACTGAAATTACAATCCAGGTTACTGTCAAAGTGACAATAAATTTGACAAAAGTTTAAAGTAAGGTTACAATATCCTTAAGCCAGATTCACATCTTACATTAATTAAATGTCTAGAAGTGGCCAAAATTTTATGCTCGCAATTGTACATTAATTCCTTCAATTAAACGTTCACTGCTTGACATACTTTTCAACAATTTCAAAAGCGTATGCCACAATATAGAAGGTTTTCCTTCATTTTAAAAACTCGAACATTTTGTTGTGCATCAACTACGGCCTTAAGGGTTTAGGGTTTCATGGCAATTTTGTTATAATTGTTACTGATTATTTAGGACCTAAATGGAAAAAGCGTATCAGGTGTAGAGCTCTATAAAGCTTCAAGTTCCTGTGTAAATTATTACTAACAAACAAAAAATTTTTATTAACTTTATAGTTTTATACCTCAATTTCTTCAATTTTTAGACAGTTTTGTTAATTCATAATGTTAATATTATTTCGTAACATTCAATTTTTATCGTGTTTTCTTTATAGTTTACATACATAGTTTCAATTATATCGATTTTTAGACATCCAGGAAGATTTGACATATTCTCCCAGAATCATGCATCTGTGTATTCATATCATCTGCTATACATACTTTTAAACAATTTCTAAATTTTCTGCCACATTATAGAAGGCATTCCTTCATTGTAAAAACTTGAGCATTTTTTTTGTGCATTGACTATGGCCATTAGGGTTCCATGACAATTTCGTTGTAATTGTTATTGACTATTCAAGGCCTAAATTGAAAAAGCGTATCAGGTGCAGAACTCTATAAAGCTTAAAGTTCTGTGTAACTTATTGCTAACAACAAAAAATTATCGCGACTTTTTTTAGATTCGATATATATTTTCCGTCAATAATCTAATTTTTATAAAGTTTTATTAATGCATAATGTTGAAATTATTTTCTAATCAGAACTGACTTTTTCGCGTTCGGTAAACTAATTACAAATTAGAATTACTTCTCAAATTTTCAATTTTAAAGGGAGGTAAGATGAAATATTGAATGATATACCCCTGTGGTAAAATATCAATTATTTATTGTTGATTGTTCTTTCGCTGAACTTTTGGTGAAACATGTTTCAATATTTATTCGATGAAAGGGTATATTCAAATTGAACATTTAACAAAATTTCACTATTTAATAACAAATTTACTTGACATTTGCGGCGGGTTGCTAGTCCATTATTTGAAATTTCTTTAACACTTTTGATTGGCTATATTATCGAGAAATTTTTATTTGAAAATACTCTCTATTTAAATAAGTATATCAAATGAAGTTGTTTTGATAACTGTGATAAGGCACTGTTAGTTATATTCCTGTCCAACGTTAAGTTACGACGAAGAATCAATGCGTTCTTAAAAATAATATAAAGACATACAATTTGTGAAAATGCAAATATTAGTTTTAGATTTAGCAGAAGCCTTCAATACAGTACTTTATGATTTATTAGTAGTCTAACATTGAAAAATCGGGGGAACTGAACTCCCAATTATTTTCGATATCTAACAAGTTAACTACCTCTACTAAATCACTTCATCTTCTTTTAAGTTGTGTAAGTTGGAATGTTTTGGACAATGTATTTTTAGCATCTGTAGAATTCTGGACTTCCATTGTCTATAAAAGTATCTGTAACAAAAATAAGATTAAATTTCTATTAGTAAATAGATGAATTGAAAAATTAAGCTGAAAGATTAGATTCCAAAATGCAATAGTGAATAATGAGTTAGAAAATAGTAATATATATATGTATATATATATATATATATATATATATATATATATATATATATATATATATATATATATATATATATATATATATATATATTTAGTTTATAATAATTTTCCTTTTTCTCTTTTACTATTTTCTAACTTATTATTTACTAATCGAAATTTCATTTTTTTTTTGTTTCATATACTCTTATAAATAATTGTTAGTTATGCTGATGACACTAACCTATTTACTATTATTATGAAAACCTATTTGTCCAAAAATTGTAATCCTGTGATACAATTCTAATAGAATATCGAAACATTTTTTCAGTGCAATTTGCAACGGCATCCCGACTGTACGAATTTAAAACAATGGAAGGGAGGCACAGTCAAAATCGACCCTCTAGCCCTAGTGCAAGCCATAGAACGATACTTGGTGGTTAGGGGTTACGGTAGGCTACGTGATAAGGACAGCGCGGATAGCGACGACGGCGACTCAGATGATGACATAGACGATACACTTGCAGCTGTGGTGATCACTCAAACTGGCACCAGGCACAAGTTGCAATTCCTGATAGGAAATAATGTTTTGCCTTACAACATGACGGTATACCAGGCTGTCCGGCAGTTCAGCCATAATGGGAACGATCAATCAGAGACTGACACAGACAATGAAACTCCATTGGGTTAGTGTTTTCATAATGAAGAGATGCGTAGTTTTGCTACTGCAATATTTTGTTTAGGTAATGCTGGCATATGGGTGCAGACACATGTAATATATTATAGACCGCTAAAGGAAGAGTTGTCCTCCAACAAGATGAGTGGAAGCAGTGGATCTTCAAGCCATTCAAGTAGAAAAGGTAAAGGATCTTCCAGTAAAAGTATATCGAGAAGAAAGGCTGATGATTTATGGAATGGTGAGTCATCTGATTTCAAAAGTTCATTTCATTGTTGTAGTTTTTTGCCACATTGAAAGAGCGAACAAAATTAGAAATATATATATATATATATATATATATATATATATATATATATATATATATATATATATATATCATTTTTTAACAATATCAATGATTTAATCTGTAATGCGCAAGTTAAAAACTATGGGGATAGTTACCTAGAAGACTATCAACATATAAGGTAAAGAAGCTGCAGTGCACTCTACAGATACACTTAATTAGGAACTTGTCTAAAACTGTAAAGGTCTCAAATTTGATCAGTATATTTCTGTACAAATCCTTCTCATATTTTGTTTGAAATTCCATTCATAATCAATCTCATGGCCAAATATTCATCACATATCAAACAATTCCAATTTGAGCCAATATTTGCATTAGAAAGATGATAAAGGTCCAAAAACAGTATCAGCAATTTTAAATATTTTATAGAGAAGATTGATCGCTTGAGTTATTTTGTTCAAATGTAATTGTTTCACGATTATGGAGGAAACATTTCTAATTTGTAAATGTATGAGCAGGTCAATTTATTTTTCCAATTTAATAAATTGAAAAGTATTCTTCGTTAGCAATAAGTGTCGTTGAGCAGGCAGATAATATCAAGTTAAACAAGAATTTTAAGATAATAACCGAATAATTGTATAATTTGTTCATAACCCTTATGGATCAAATTTGTTCGAACTTTCTTGTATCTAAAGGAAATATTCGCAATAAACATAAATTGTGAATAGTTCATAATCAAAAAGCCTTCGATATTATCTTTAGGTCGTCGTCAGTTTTCCTGATAATAAAATACTGTTTACAGAAGGGGTAACGCCCCCAACTCAATCCCCTATAACACCGTTCCTGATCACCCAACTGCCAGATTTCGTCACTGTCCAAGACGCCTCTCTGGAAGTTTTATGCCTGCTGCGCATCCTCCACGCCCTCAACATCCACTGGAACACCCTGTACCAATCGGTGGAACATCGCCTGATCTTGCCGACCGGCGATTTCCTCAATAGCAAGATTGCTGCGAAGGCGAACAGACAGCTGCAGGACCCGTTGGTGATAATGACGGGCAATCTGCCGAATTGGCTGCAACAGATAGCGACCGCTTGTCCGTTTTTGTTCCCGTTCGAGACCCGACAGTTGTTGTTCTACGCCACGTCGTTCGACAGAGACAGGGCGCTGCAGAGACTTCTCGACATGTCGCCCGAACTGAGCTCTAGCGATTCTCAGGAGAGAGTAACGCCCCGACTGGATAGAAGGAAAAGGACGATATCCAGGGAAGACATACTGAAGCAAGCTGAACAGGTATTGTAACTTTTGAAATTAATGATGAATATACTACAGGTATTTAATAATAATAATAAAGTAGTTTTATTTATGACTCCTAATGCAGTATCAAGTACTGGTTGCAGAGCCTTATCCTTTACAATAATGAAATATAAAACAAAACAATTTTAACAATATAATCATAACATAAATTTAAAAAAATTTTTCTTTCAACTTTTTTTTCCATTTCATTTCCTCAAATAATCCTGAAGGCTATGGCACATTTTCCTTATATTGGAGATGCTGGTGATTTCTTGTGGTGTGGCATTATATGAAATTATACTATTATTGACTGGATTGTTCTTAGATTTTGCTGTCCTATAGAAGCAAGTTCTCAGCTGTTGTTTCGACCTTATGGAATATTGGTGGCAGTCTTTAACTTGATTTAGTTTTACATTGGTTTTTAGATTCTTGTTTTTGATGTTATATATATATATATATATATATATATATATATATATATATATATATATATATATATATATTTATATATATATATATATATATATATATATATATATTTCACTTGTTCTAGTGTTTTTAACTTGCCAACGTCCAATATACTTGTTGATTCATAAACTTGTTCTGTTGGAGTAGATCCAGATCAAAGATTGCTTTGATGATCCTATTTTGCATTCTTTGTAGTTTTGATAGTAAGGTCTTAGATGCACTTCCCCAACATACAATCAAGTATCTAATATGTGGCTCCACAAAGGTGTTATATAATAATCTTCTTGTATTGTAGTTTATAATTTTTGTACACCTCCTAATTGCACCAACCATTGGAGCAATTTTTGTCATTACATGTTCAATGTGCTTATCCCATGATAATTTATTTGTTAAGTGTAGTCCCAGATACTTGTAATCTGTTACTTCCTTCAAATGTATATCATTTATACTCAACTTAATATCACATTTTTTTAATTTTTCGATTAAATATCATGTAAACAGTCTTACTAGTCTTAATTGTTAATTTATTTTGACACAGCCATTTGTAGTACAGTTCGAGATCAGAGTTTATACCTTTTTCCAGTTGCTTAATATCATTGTTTGACAGTATGATAACAGTATCATCAGCAAACATGAAGTATTTTGATTTCAGCATAAGGTATTTGATACTGTGTACATATAGTAGATATTCCAGGGGGCCCAACACTGATCCTTGTGGTACACCTATACTTATGTTCTCAATCTCACTATCATATCCATTTACAGTGGTATATATTTTTCTATCACAGGTATATGTTTTCAACAGTTTATAGCAAACATCTCTCATTCCCATCTTATGAAGCTTGTACAACAATATTTCCAAGTCCACGGTGTCAAAAGCTTTTTGAAGGTCTATAAATACCGCCACTACATACTTGTCATTATCAATTTCTTTAGAGATGTACTCAAGTAGGTCGACCACTGTACTCTGTGTGTTACTTTGTTTTTGGAATCCATATTCGTATGGATCAAATCCGAATTTCTTCATAATAGTCGATTACTCGTATCTTTATTATTTTCTCAATTATTTTAGAGAAAGTGCTTATTAAACATATGGGTCGGTAATTATTTACATCTTCTGGTTTTCCTTTGTTTTTATAAATTGGTATAACCTTTGACACTTTAAATTCTGTTGGGAATTCTCCTGTTGATAATATTTTATTCGTCAACTCAACCATAATGATTCCAATTATTGGAAATACTTTAATAATGTCTTCCTTAGTTATTTTGTCTGGTCCTGGTGTTGCATTGTTTCTCATTGTAGTAATTACCTTTTCCATTTCTTCAATATTCGTTGGTCTGAGGTAAATGCTATCTCTTATTTCTTGTTCAGTGAATTTAATATTTTTGGGCTTTCTTATTTTTTTGGCCATTTTTTTCCCAACCGTTGAGAAGTGCTTATTCAATTTTTCAGCTATTTCCTTGTCTTCTGTTGTACCTGTTTTTTCCGATGTTTTTTTAGTTCTACCCAAGAGATCATTCCATGTTTTTTTTGCATTTCCTTTTGCTTTTTCGAACTTCCTTTCAGTGTATTCCTTTTTCAGTTTATTTCTCATGTTATTTAATAGATTTTTTTGTCTCTTAAATGCCTGCTCTGTATATTGATTTGGTAATATTTTCCACCTGTCATATAATTTATCCCTCTGTTTCAAATTTTTTAGATATTCTGAGGTTATCCACTCATTTCCCTCTTTTCTAGTATATTTATTTTTGAATCAATTATAATGTCTGCCATCTTTTTAAAAGTGAGAGATTGTTGGTCAGCAGTTTCGAGTTGTTGATTTACTGTTTGTAACCGTTGTTCTTCGTTCAATACCTGTTTTCTTACTTTTACCTTCTTCTTAGAGTTTTTATGATTCAGAATGTCCACCATCATTATTTTATGATCAGACATATAATGATTCTCTAGTGCAATTTTGCATTCAATTTTGTTATTTGTCCAAGCATGGTCAAGAATTGGTTGTTGCAGTTAATCTAGTTGTCTCATTTATGTTCAATTCATTTTGTAGTTGAAAAGCATTTAATTCAGCTGTATGAAGGTATTCTCTTATAATGTTAGTGTTTTTCAGTAGATCCAGATTAAAATCACCTATTATAACACAGTCTTGTTAGTTATCCTTATTCTAATTAGTTTTAGCCTGAACCAGTTATAGTGAAGAAAAATTGATTATTCGAGGATGCTGAAACCAATATGAAAAATGTTACGAAAAGATTAATAACACACCTAAAAGAATTTACAAAATTTATTGAGCAACATGTTTATTTTTAGAGACGGATACATTCAATATGTGTATTAAATTATAAATATTCTTGGGAATTTTATAGATTTATTTTGATGTGAAAAATATCAATTTTAAAATTTAATTTCGATATTTCGAATAAATGTCCTAGTTTTCCATTTTGTATTAATTCACTATGTAATTCTGTAAGTGCCAGGAATATTTGATATTTCTTATATACATTTACCTATAGAATTGTTTAAATCCTTCATAATTATGATATGCATAATAATACATATATTTCAGGTAAATGTGATTAATTATTCATTGTTCCCATTATATTTTTTCATTTTAATATTGTCCCTAATTAGAATAATATTTTTGTTCTACTGAATTCTTAATTATCTTTACACTCCTGAAAATATCACTGTTTAAAAAAGATTTCGTCTGCAATCGACGTAATATATAAATCCCAATATGAAAAATTCTAATTATTTTTCATTTAAATACTCTCAATTTCGTTCCTATCGACTGCCCTACGACACCTCGTCTTTTTTGCAATTTATGATGATACTGTGTGATTTTAGCTGATCCATTCAGTCTCCCAGTTGACAAGTTTTAATTTCCATTCAATATTTTGCTATCTTTGTTGAACTCCCTAACAACTTCAAGCTTTGCGTAATTTACTAGATTTTGGTGAAGTAGTATTTTTGACTCGTTTCTTTGTTGCAGGTTATGCAAGATCTAGCAACATCCAAGGCCCTTTTAGAAGTTCAATATGAAAACGAAGTGGGCACTGGTTTGGGCCCAACGCTTGAATTTTACGCTCTAGTCTCCAAAGAATTGCAAAAAACCAATCTCGAACTATGGAATGCGCCCGACTCATCGGAAAACGAATACGTTCATAATCCGGTAGGCTTATTTCCGGCTCCTCTACCCAAAGGCGCCAAAGTCAGTCAGATCACAAAGGTAAAGAGCAAATTTAGGTTTATCGGCAAATTTATGGCGAAAGCTGTGATGGATTCGAGAATGTTAGATCTACCGTTCTCTATCACCTTCTATCGTTGGCTATTGGGACAGGAACACAGTCTCTCTCTGTCGGATCTCAGGTACGTCGCTCCAGAAGTACATCGTACCCTTCACCATTTACAGCTGTTGGTCAGGAGACGAGACTTGATTCTAGAAGACATGTCCCTGATGGCTGAAGAAAAAGAGGCTGAAGTGGAAGGGTTGATTCTAGATGGCTGTCCAGTAAGCGATCTTGGGCTAGATTTCATGCTTCCTGGTTATAATATTGGTAAGTAAATAATGCAATGGGTTGTTTATCAATGCTTCTGGTTTATTTTCAGGAATTTCTGAAAACAGGCTGTGAAAAATATTGTATTTATTTATATAGTAGTAATGAACTCATTGCTATGTTACGTCTTCTATTTCAAACACTTATCGCGAAAATTCAATCGCATAAAGTCTGGTACGTTGATCTATTATTAAGGCTGCTCTTCTGTTGAAAATTTCAAAATTACAGATCGAAATTTTTTACGCAATGAGATTTTATGAATTCACTTGCCAAATTACATTGTTTTGTTGCAAATTTTGAATAAGAATGTTTTACGGAAGCAATGGAAGTGGGTTATTAATTTTACTGAAGTATTTTTGGTTGTATCATATCAATGTTAAAAAAATTAATAAACAGAACTGATGTTGACTAAACAGAATTATATGGTAAGGAGAATTATGATCAATACAAATTTAAAGAACTGTACTAGGAATGTGTAACTATGTAACAAATGTAAATGAAACAAATCTTATGAATAATTGACTTATAATAGTAAGTGATAAAAATTTGGTTGTTGAGAGATATCTGCACATCATGAAAAAACGCCTTTTGTCATAGTGTTTTTCACTAAGAGTTAATAATGAAAGAATAGGGAAAACCAATATATTAAATTTTCAAGGGAGTTATTCATTTATAGCGTGGTAAAATTACACAAAATATCCGTAATATGCAGCAAAAAGTAAAAACCTGTTGGAAATTCAAATTCAGGTAGTTGAAAGGATTGTCTTTAATATGTGAAAATCTTTACAAATTCAGGTGAGCATTTTTCCGGAAAAACTGGTCGAAAATTTTTCTGTTTATTTTTTCACTCTTATTGTTTAAATAATCAAAATGCAGAAAAATGTTCAAATCAAAAATTGTAGGCAATGCATTTACCTACAAAATATCTGAAAAATTTTCTGATATCTTTATTAGTTTTTAAATATACCAAATTTTCCTAAGAGTATTTTTAAACATCATCAATTTTAAAGTTTTTAATTTTAAGATAGAAAATGAACAATGACATGTAGAAAAAATTATTTCATATGAAATTTGCTACAAATTGAGGTATCTACAAGTACGTAAAAAAATTAATTATCACCGATTTTCCACATAAATCTCTCCTAAAAAATCGTTTTTTTTTTACTAATTTTCCATACTAAACATTAAGAAATTAAACAACTTAAGTATCTAACATTGTGTACTTAAAACATAATGATTTAATCTAAAAAATTTATTTGAAATTTTTTTTTGTAACTAGATTTTCCGAAAAGATACGTACTATTTTCCAAATGCTCCCGTTGAAATAAGCAAGTTCCAAAAGTTTCATTTGTGGTTTCGATTAGTATTTATGCCGATAAATATTTTTTATTTGTAAGGTATTGTTGTTGATTGATTTGTTCAGAATATCCCGGGCATTTTTTATCATTGAATTTGCTTTTCATGAAAATTCTAGCAATTTTCCACGCAAACCTCCTATAACTATCATATTTTTGTCCAATATTTTTAATCAAAAAATTATAAAAGTTAAAAATATAATTACTTAATGGGCTAAGTATTAAAGACCATGATATAAGTGAATAAATAGGTTTGAAAATTTTTAACTTTTTACATTTTCTTGAAGGTTACACGAAATTTTCCAAAAGCAAGCGTTACTGCTCATAGTCTTTCGGGAGTTTTATACTTCAGGTTCAGAAATTCATTGTGAATAATTGATGAGTTAATATGTATAGACAAAAAAATTTTACTAAAAATTTAATTTGTTCTGCTTCTACACAGAGTAAGAGCATGCGCGTTGGCTCACAAACCGATGGCGCGTAGAAGCAGCTGCCAACGGCTTTGTTACCTGTTCTTTCCCCTTCATTGTATACACCTCTCTCTTTCATACCTGAGGCATAGGTGTGTTCATTTATATCGCGATCACTTCTATATACCGTTATTATTGAACTGGCAAAGATATGAATAACATTATGAGCACTAAAAAAAGTTATGTTTTCTAAAAGACACCTGATTTTAGTACTTATTGTAAATATTTGTCTATTATTTAAAAAATTTAATATATACAGAAAATCTGTATAATAGTTTTGAATGTATATACTTCAAAGTATTTATAGTTAAAGTTTCATTGAAATATATTAATTGCGAAAAAAGATATAATCAAATGAAGTTTGGAAAAAACAAGAAAAATTAAGCATGTAAAAAAAAGATTTCAAAAAAGCATTTATTTAAAAATTAAAACATTGATCACTTTGTTTTTGTAACAATAACATTCCATGATCATTTGAAATCCAAAAGGAATTTTCGCTGTGACAATAATTAATTAAATAGGAACTATAATTGTTTATTGACTTTTTACTACTCGTTTTTTTATAAATAAATGGTTTTTAGAGTTAGAACATTTATTTTTTCAAACTTGAAAGTATTTTTAATTAAATGTTCAGATTTTTCTCTACATTTTAGATTGGTTTATTTTTTTTTTCAATGCATTACAACCTCCAAATAATTAACTTTTAAATCGGGCCATTAATAAATTCGGCTCACGGAACGTTCGCGCGCACCGACGAATTGACCTCCGCTGAAATCAATTTATCTCGTAAACTTTGCAATTTACAGAAAAACTTTTCAGACATATTTTGTACATCAATGCATCAGCTACAAATTTCTATTTTGAAATTTTTCCGTGTATTTAATATTTAAACAATTAGAGTGGAAAAACAAAAACAAAAATTTCACTCGACAATTTTCCGGAAAATTGCTCACCTATTTTTGTAAAGATTCTTTTATATTAAGCACAATCCTTTTGAATACTTAAATTCGAAATTTCTAGAGGTTTTTCCTTTTCGTGAAGCTATATGTGTACTTTGACCACGCTATTATGCAAATTCAGACAGCAACTAAACTTTCTTCATAGTAGATTGATCAATATTAGAATGTTATAATAACGCAACAGAACAACTATCTGTTGCAGGCTTCTGAAACGTCTCTAGTGCCAGATAAAATTGAAGGGATATCAATAGACTATATTTTTGCAGAACATCGGTTGTTGGTAGAGAAACAAATGGTTCTTAAACTTTGGCAAATTGTTGATTTAATTATGGGCGAATTAAAGAATCTAAATCTTCTTAACTGGGTCCCCTTAAATTAAATTTTTTT
Source organism: Cynegetis impunctata (assembly GCA_030704885.1). Taxonomy (NCBI): domain Eukaryota; kingdom Metazoa; phylum Arthropoda; class Insecta; order Coleoptera; family Coccinellidae; genus Cynegetis; species Cynegetis impunctata. The sequence continues at coordinate 408,702 of JARQZK010001490.1, read as the reverse complement.
GAATTATCGGTTATTCAGTCATTAATAAATAATTTTATCGTTTTACGCAGAATTAATGAAAAATGGAAAGAATACTCACGTCACCATCCACAACCTACACCTGTATGTCCGTCTGGTGACACATTGGATGCTGGTCGAGGGAGTCTCCCGCCAGATGGAATCGCTGCGAGAAGGCTTCGAGACTGTATTTCCTCTACAAAATTTACGACTCTTCTTTCCTGACGAGCTCGAATCTGTCTTCTGCGGCAGTCCCAAAGATGCGACGTTTGGCTGGGACGTAAAGACATTGATGGAATGCTGTAGACCAGATCACGGATACAACTCCGACTCCAGAGCGATTAATTTCCTGTTCCAAGTGCTCAGCTCTTATGACAGGGAAGATCAGAGACTGTTTGTTCAGTTCCTTACAGGAAGTCCTCGTTTACCAGTTGGAGGTTAGTATCAAAAAAATATTATTTATATATACATATATATTGTTATGAATTTTTTAATTCACTACTACTTATTTATTTTATTATGAATCCTAATTTTGTATTAACTCTATATTCTCTGGGAAGGTTCTCTTTAATTTTAAATTGATTCTATATATTTTAATTATTTTATATATATATATATATATAAAAAAACTTTGACTCTAATAATTGAAAACTTCAATAAATTCGAAAATAAAATTTAACAATTTTATTTAACTCTAATTAATCAAAATACAAATTCTGTTCTAACATTAACAATAACAATCACTCTTGAAATTTTTATTATGGTACCTTTTTATATATTATATTCAATTAATCCCCCATTTAAAGTTTATATTTGCCAAATATTCATGAAATCTATTGGCCAATATGAAATTTTGTAAAAACTCACGATTGTTTATTTCACTGATGGTTGATCTTCCTTTTCCATAGGTTCAATGACTTTCCATATGTTCTTTCTTCTCTTTTCTATATTCGTTCTGCGAAACAGCAACTCTCTCTATGGTCTCGGTTAATCCTTTAGTAACCTCACTTAATTTCTATATTATTAGAAATCATATCACCATTCACAGTTTTTAACACTTGACTTGATATTATTTTCAACATACAGGTATTATCAGCTTTTTTAATTTGCTTATATCGATGTTTTTATTATTACTTTATACTTTCAGCTATCATTCTACTTTTAATTATTCAATATGGAGACAAAAACAAAAGAATCAGATCGTAAACAGACGATGTTTTATCTCTTGAAATCAAAATCAGGAACTCCTGAAGCCGGATGTTATATCTCTCTATATATAACCTTCTATTAAATTTTTCAATATCAAGGAATCTGATGGTTTTTTCTAGAATAATCTCAATATCCTTTTTTAATAATTTCTTTCATATTTAAAATATTATACTAGACAGGTATTGTGAATGTTTCTCTATCATATAATTTAATTAAATATACAATAATTTTGGAAATTACTTTATTTTAATAATAACAGCTTCTTTTATGATTAATTTAAAATTTTTCAATCTCAGTACTTCAATTTGATTATTTTAAATAATTAAATGACATTTGATTTGATTTTTTTTACAATTTATAATATAAACCTAATTTTGGACTGAAAATATCTATTTAAACTCATCTACAGAATATTCTGAAAATTCTGTACTAAAAATTTCCATATTCTGTTCATATTAATTAAATTCTTATTTCCCAATGAAAATTTGACATTTCGTTATATATAATTTCTGATTCTAACTTGAAATTATACTTTCTTACTTTATTCTACAATAATTTTATATATATAAACAGTTATCTAATCTCTTCTAATGCCTTTATATATGATTAACTACCTTCAATAACTTGAAATTAACTTATTATCTGATATACAAATTTCTCCAATTCTATACGATACATAAAATTTCCACAATTATGATGTATTCTACATAATTAAGTCTGTTATATTGAGAATTAATTTGTTCTAATTACTCTTTACAACGATTTTATTACTTTGTATTCTACTATATTTTTAATATTTCATGAATTTCTATTCAATTACTTGATATTTACCTTCAACGATTAATGACATTTTAAGTTTCTGACATTCTAACACAAGGTTTATCATATATTATTAATTCTAAAATCTATTCTTGATCATTTATAATTCATATATTTACACTTGTCATCATTTTGATTCCATTTCAATCATTTAAATTCACATTTATTGATTTATTATTTACTAATTCTATTTTAATTCATTGAAGTTTTCCTTTTCTTGATTCAATCTCATTTACTATTGTACCATATATTTTAATTTAATATTGCAAATAAATTAAACCATATGCAATATATTATATATATATATATATATATAGTTATATATATATATATATATATATATATATATATATATACGTATATATATTTATATATATATATATATATATATATATATATATATATATATATATATTTATATATATATAAATCTATTTATATATATATATATATAATCTCTTGATAATTATTAGCAATAACAGGCTGGTTGAAACTTAAAAAACTCGATTTTATTAAAGAGTTGACGTTACACTACGACATTCGAAAAACTTGAAATTTCTTTGACATTTATTGATTTGAAAATTTTTTTTAATAGAACAGACGACTTTGACTTGTTAAAATTTTTTTCGGATGTGGTTGTTCTTTGTTATTTATTATGTGCTATTCAGTCTAATATTAACATTTAAAATTGTTATCATTAGAAGGTAAGGGAAACTACAGAAACCTTTACCCACGTAATGTTCGAAAAAAATAATAATAGGTTACTATTTATCTAACAACAAAGAAATTAGTCGAGGGAAAATATTAAAAAAGTAGAGCAGAATTATTGGTATAGAACGCTTATATGGAAGCAGCCGTTGACACGTGTTTCGGACTCTTTGGTCCTCATCAGAACGGCGTAGCTAAGCATTGGAATGAAAATTTGGAGATGAAAATAGTATAACAAACAAAATCCTCTGTTATGGAAGACAATCACATATTTTCGAAAAAAATTTTAACAAGTCAAAGTCGTCTGTTCTATTAAAAAAATTTTTCAAATCAATAAATGTCAAAGAAATTTCAATTTTTTCGAATGTCGTAGTGTAACGTCAACTCTTTAATAAAATCGAGTTTTTTAAGTTTCAACCAGCCTGTTATTGCTAATAATTATCAAGAGATTAAAAATAGATCACAGGCAACAACAATTCAAATAAATAATTAAATATTGCAAGCTGAAAATATGGCAATGATCCCAAACTTAAACTGAGAGTTTCAAACATTGTGAGTACCTTTTTTTATTTAAAAAATTTTGAAATTCTAAATAAAAATTTCATTAAAAACAGCTACTTCCATATAAACGAGCTATACCGATAATTTTTGCTCTACTTATTTAATATTTTCCCACAACTATTTTCTTTGTTATTGTTAATTTACTCTTTCTGAGATCTCGCAGATGGAATTAATCGCCTCCGTGGCAAAGTTTGACCAAATCTCCCATACCGGAGAGTTCAAACAATAAACCACAAATATGTGATTGTCTTCCATAACAGAGGATTTTGTTTGTTATACTATTTTCATCTCCAAATTTTCATTCCAATGCTTAGCTACGCCGTTCTGATGAGGACCAAAGAGTCCGAAACACGTGTCAACGGCTGCTTCCATATAAGCGTTCTATACCAATAATTCTGCTCTACTTTTTTAATATTTTCCCTCGACTAATTTCTTTGTTGTTAGATAAATAGTAACCTATTATTATTTTTTTCGAACATTACGTGGGTAAAGGTTTCTGTAGTTTCCCTTACCTTCTAATGATAACAATTTTAAATGTTAATATTAGACTGAATAGCACATAATAAATAACAAAGAACAACCACATCCGAAAAAAATTTTAACAAGTCAAAGTCGTCTGTTCTATTTAAAAAAAATTTCAAATCAATAAATGTCAAAGAAATTTCAATTTTTTCGAATGTCGTAGTGTAACGTCAACTCTTTAATAAAATCGAGTTTTTTAAGTTTCAACCAGCCTGTTATTGCTAATAATTATCAAGAGATTAAAAATAGATCACAGGCAACAACAATTCAAATAAATAATTATATATATATATATAGTTATATATATATATATATATATATATATATATATATAATATATATATATATATATATATTATATATATATATATAATATATATATATATATATATATATATATATATATATATATATATATATATATATATATATATATATATATATATATATATATATATATATATATATATATATATATATATATATATATATATATATATATATATATATATATATATATATATATATATATATATATATATATATATATATATATATATATATGTAAGCTTGTGTACGTGACATTACTAGATAGTCATGAGAAACAATATGATTTTGACATGAACTTTCAATTTGAAGTTTGTGAATTGTTAAATTCTTAAAATATTAGTTAATTGAAAAGCTTATTGAAGAAGATAGTGAAGCATAGGCATTTAATTGTCGATTCACTGTTTTCAGGTTTGTTAATTTCTTTGAATTTGTTGGAACTTGCGAATAATAAAAGAACACTGTTTTCAGGTGAATCAATTTGTGTTTTTGCTTCAAGAAACTTAATTTATAATCTTATAAATCGACAATTTGGGTACATGCGACAAACAAATGGCAAAGCTGAGATTCCATTTTGAATTAGTAGCTGCAGAGAATGAGAAATCAAATGTCATAAGACTGAGTTCCATAACTGATGAAGATGAAAAGATATACCAAATTCCAAGCGACTTACAAGCATTGGAAAATCATTCTGAATTAGCTAAGTTACCAGAATTTAAGAGAGTCGTAAAAACACTTCAAAGAAGAGGACAGAGAAGGAATGTTTATTTCAACTTGAGTGAGGATATGTTGAAATTATACAAAGATGAGGCTGGTAATATGGCAATTGGAGAATACCTTCTTGAAGAAGTTCAAAACATGGATGAACAATGCATACACAATAAACAAACTGATGAGAACCTTATAAAAATTTTGGAAAAGTTGTCTGTAAAAGAAGAATATCCTAATAAAATAAAGAAAAATCTGGGCCATGTTGCTGGTAATTTTGTTTTAGACAAATTTAATGGAAAAAGGGTAAATGTTAAGCAGTGGCTAGATACTTATGAAACTGAATGTAAGAGATTGGAAATCACAGAAGATTCAGAAAAAATTGAGATGTTGAGGTTTTTCTTGGACGATGCGGGCAAAGATTGGTACAACTCAATGTTAATAAAAAATACATTAAACTCTGAATGGGAAGTTTGGAAAAATCATTTATCAGAAACTTTCGTAGATAAGGGATGGAATTCAATAGTCTACGCAATAAATTTTAAATATTTGAATGGCTCTTTGCTAGATTATGCTTTAAAAAAAGAGCGATTATTACTTGAAACAAATAAAAATATAGACAATATAACATTAATAAACTTGATTGCGGCTGGATTACCAATATATGTGAGAGAGAAAATAGATAGACAAAATTTGAAAAATTCTGAAGATTTATTCAATGGGTTAAGAGGTCATGAAAATATAGTTGAAAAGAAGAAGTATAACAGTAATAGGAATTTTAACCCTATAAATAAGAGCACAAAACAAGAATCGCAAGTGAAAAATTGTTATCAACCTTGCAGAATTTGTGAGAATAAAGGTAAAAATAATAGATACCATCCTCAAAGTCTCTGCTGGTACAGAGAAGAAATGAACAAGATCGAAAAAAAAACAGTGAACACAGGTGCTATACTAGAAGTAGAAGTGGATAATCATGATCCAAAAAACTCGAATTCCCCCCACTAATTGCAGTTGAAGTACTACTAAACGATGTACTGGAAGCTAAAGGTATTTATGACCCAGGTTCTAGTATAACAGTGATAAATTCAAAATTAGTACAGGTAAAGAATACGATAAAAGACAATTTTTATAACACTATAAAAACAATTAGTGGAAGGGGTAAAACTGAAGGATTAATTAAATTGAAAGCAAAAATTCTGGGAAAAGAAGATAATATTAATGCATTTATATTCGACAATGAGAATTTTGGATATGATATGATAATTGGATTAGATACCATACAGAAATTTGGGTTGACCCATGATCGGAATTTAAATATCCAGGTACATAAAGAAGATAAGCAAATTAATAAAAATAAGGCTGAAGAAGATATTAGTCAAATTGAAGAGAATAATGATTATAGTGAAAAAGAGCACAAACAAGACATAGATAATATTTTGGACGAATTGGAAGTAAATTTTAATGAGGGAATAGAAACAGACAGATTTACAGCAGACATTGAACACTTGAATGGAAATCAGAAAAAACAAATGAATGAGTTATTAGAAAATTACAAACAAATTTTTGCGAAAGATAAGTTTGATGTTGGTAAAGTAAAAAATTATGAAGCCTTCATTGATTTGCAAATAGAAAAGTATTGTTATAAAAGACCATATAGATGCACAATAGATGATAAAATTGAGATAGAAAAACAAGTATCAGAATTATTGAAGCATGGTTTGATTGAGGAATCTTACAGTCCTTTCGCGGCCCCGGTTACGTTAGCATTTAAAAGAGATGAAGAAAAAAGGAGCCGATTATGTATAGACTTTAGAGATTTGAACAAAATAATTGTTCCTCAATCTCAACCATTTCCTTTAATAGAAGATTTAATGGTGAAAACAATTGATTGCAAATTTTTCACGACACTAGATGTTAATTCAGCTTTCTGGTCTATCCCATTAAGGTTACGAGACAGGTCCAAAACAGGATTTGTAACACAAGAGGGTCACTACCAATGGACCTGTTTACCGTTTGGATTGAAAACAGCTCCAGCTATTTTCCAACGTATCTTGGGAAACATAATGAGAAAATACAAATTAACAGAATTTGCTGTTAACTACATTGACGACATATTGATTTTTTCAAAGACATTCGACGAACATATAAGACATCTAGAACTACTAATGGAAGCCATTCAAAATGAGGGATTCCGACTAAAATTCACGAAATGTAAGTTTGCAGCTAGTTCGGTTAAATATTTAGGACATGTGATAAAAGATAATACCATAACACCTCTCAGAGACAATTTAAAATCTATAAGAGATTTCCCAATTCCAAGTAACAGAAAACAAATAAGACAATTTTTAGGAAAAATAAATTTTCATCATAAATACATTCCCAATGTTACAATAGTACTAGATCCTTTACATAATTTACTTAGAAAAGAAACAAAATTTGATTGGACAGCAAAATGTCAGGATGCTTTCGAAAAAATTAAAAATTACTTATGCTCTGAACCAGTTCTAGCGATATTCAACCCTAAAGCACCAATATTTATTTACACTGATGCCAGTATTAAAGGTCTAGGAGCTGTCTTGAAACAAACACAATCGAATGGAGAACAAAAACCAGTAGCTTATTTCTCAAAAAAATTGAGTAAGGCACAGGAGCAGAAAAAGGCAGTGTTTTTAGAATGTCTAGCAATCAAAGAAAGTTTAAAATTTTGGCAACACTGGTTAATGGGTAATTATTTCACTGTCCTAACAGATCATAAACCATTGGAAAATTTAAACGTGAAGAATAGAACGGATGATGAATTAGGTGACATGACACATTACCTATCACAATACAATTTTAAGATAATGTATAAACCAGGAAGAGAGAATGCAGAAGCAGACTGTCTGAGCAGAAATCCTGTTTATGAATATTATGAAAATAATGAAGATAATCTAAAAACAGTAAACTTTATTACTTTGCAGGATATAAAAACAGATCAAGAACAAAATCAACTAATCAAAGAAAATGAAAAAAATTTTATAATGAAAAATGACATTTACTACAAAAAAAATAGAGGTAAAAATAAAAGAATAATACTGAGTGAAGACTTTAGTAAAATATTGATCAAGAAAACCCACGAAAATTATTGTCATACAGGAATAAATCAAACAGAAACAAAAATACGACCATTTTATACAGCACCTAACCTATCGAAGAATATTAAAATGATTTGCAAGAATTGCGAAATATGTATAAAAAATAAAACAAGACTCAACAGAAGATATGGATTAATGTCTCATCTAGGACCAGCTGAAAGACCTTTTCAAATAATGTCATTAGATACAGTTGGTGGATTCGGCGGACAAAGATCAACTAAGAAATATATGCATTTATTGGTAGACCATTTCACAAGATTTGCATATATTCTATGTTCAAAGAGTCAGAATGCTAAAGACTTCATTAAATTGATGGAAAAAGTGACTAAAGAGAATAAAATTGAAACATTGCTATCTGATCAATATCCTGCTTTAAACTCTATAGAATTCAAAAACTATTTGGAAGAAAATGATATAAAATTAATTTTTACTGCAGTAGATGCTGCTTTCTCAAATGGCTTAAACGAAAGATTAAACCAAACTTTAGTAAATAAGATACGATGCAGATTGAATGAAAGAGAAAAGAAATTGGCCTGGGCTAAAATTGCAGAAGAGTGCACAAACAAATATAATGAAACAAACCACACAGTGACAGGTTTTTCTCCTAAATACTTATTGAACGGAGAATCTACAGATTTATTGCCATCTGAACTAAAAGAAAAAAACAAAAGCATCGGAAATTTGGAAAAAGATAGGGAAATAGCACTACTCAGGACGAAGAAAATGCATGAGAATAACAAAGCTCGATTCGATAAATACAGAATCAATTATAATTTTGAGGAAGGAGAAATGGTTTATGTGACGAACGGAAATAGATTAAATAGAAGCAAAATGGATGAAATCAGGATAGGTCCGTTTGAGATAGAACATAAAATATCGGACTCAGTGTATAAGATCAAAGCAAGACATGGAAGTCGATCAATGGGTCTGTACCACGTCACAAAGCTTATTCCTGTATCATTTGATGATTGATGCTTAGTTTGATGAAATAAGCATTTTAAAGGGGGGAGATGTAAGCTTGTGTACGTGACATTACTAGATAGTCATGAGAAACAATATGATTTTGACATGAACTTTCAATTTGAAGTTTGTGAATTGTTAAATTCTTAAAATATTAGTTAATTGAAAAGCTTATTGAAGAAGATAGTGAAGCATAGGCATTTAATTGTCGATTCACTGTTTTCAGGTTTGTTAATTTCTTTGAATTTGTTGGAACTTGCGAATAATAAAAGAACACTGTTTTCAGGTGAATCGATCTGTGTTTTCTGTCCGAGAGACTTTGTTTATAAGCTTATATATATATATAAATATATATATATATATATATATATATATATATATATTATATATATATATATACAGGGTGTAACCAATCTTACGACAGACTTCGGTATATGGGTTATTTTAAGAGATATCAAAAAATGATATCAACAAAAATGGTAGATGTCTTTAAGGTCCATATTTTGAAATTATCTCGAACTATACAGAGTGTTGCATAACTCCGTTACAAACTAAACATATGGTTTTTCAAATGAGTACCCCTGTATATTATACCGAATTCGGAATACCCAAATTTTTTTGAATCTTTTGATTCAAGGTTTTGCTATGTTATACAGAGTATTTCAGAAGATATGGACACGTTTATATGAAAATCGTAGGTAAATCAACGCTCTTTAGCTTATTGTGCGTTGGAGAAAGAAAATTTTATTTTGCCTAACAGAGTTTCGTAATATGATGCAATATTTCCGTATTATATTAAATTTGAATTATTTTTCATTTTGTATACAGGTGGACGGAAACTCGAACCTTTCATTTTCTCTCTTATTTCAAATGGAACACCCTGTATTTTATAGCACAAATAGAATCTTCTATTATGTAACTTCAATTTTTGTGAAGCATTCCCTATACCCAAAAGTAATAAAAACAGAGTTATTTTGTAATATTTATTGTGAACCATAATTATAAACCTTAAATGTGAAAGCAATATACGTTGAATGTAACAAAAAATCCTAAATAATTTATAAATAATTTATTCTTAACAAAACAAGTCACGAAAAGTATAATTCGAACCGTAATATTAAACTAAATGTTCAAAGTGTTCATCGTTAGCATCAATTTCAACGCTAACTGAGAAAATGTAATGGTTTCCAGCATTGCATTGATGTTAACGGGAACACTTTGAACATTTAGTTTAATATTACGGTTAGAATTATACTTTTGGTGACTTGTTTTGTTAAGAATAAATTGTTTATTAAAATTTATTATTATATAGGATTTTTTGTTACATTCAACATTTATTGCTTTCACATATAAGGTTAATAATTATGGTTTACAATAAATATTACAAAATAATTCTGTTTTTATTAACTTTGGGTATAGGGAATGCTTGACAAAAAATAAAGTTATATAATAGAAAATTCTATTTGTGCTATAAAATACAGGGTGTTCCATTTGAAATAAGAGAGAAAATGAAAGGTTCGAGTATCCGTCCACCCTGTATACAAAATGAAAAATAATTCAAATTTAATATAATACGGAGATATTGCATCATATTACGAAACACTGTTAGGCAAAATAAAATTTTTTTCTTCAATAAGCTACAGAGCGTTGATTTACCTACGATTTTCATATAAACGTGTCCATATCTTTTGAAGTACTCTGTATAACATCGCAAAATCTTATATCAAAAGCTTCAAAAAAATGTGAGTAATCCGAATTCGGTATAATATATAGGGGTTCTCATTTAAAAAACCATATGTTTAGTTTGTAACGGAGTTATGCAACACTCTGTATAGTTCGAAATAATTTCAAAATATGGACCTTAAAGACATATGCCATTTTTGTTGAAAACATTTTTTGATATCTCTTAAAATATCCCAAATACCGAAGTTTGTCGTAAGATTGGTACACCCTGTATATATATATATATATATATATATATATATATATATATATATATATATATATATATATATATATATATATATATATATATATATATATATATCTATTACATTCAGTTATATAGAATTGATTCATATTTCTTCATTTTTAGGATTCAAGTCCCTTTCTCCTCCGCTGACGGTAGTACGAAAGACACTAGAGCCCAATATGAACCCCGACGATTTTCTGCCATCTGTGATGACCTGTGTCAACTACCTCAAGTTACCCGACTATTCAAGTCTCGAAGTGATGCGGCAAAAATTGAAACTAGCGGCTTCGGAAGGCCAGAATTCGTTCCATTTGTCGTAGACAGTTCACGGAATCGATAACAAGACGTACATAATGTGTGAAAATAGTGTTATTTATTATTATACAAATGGTTGCGAGCCATCTGAAACTCTGTGTATAGAGTGTCTCAAATTGACTGAATGGGGGATATTTGGTTGAATGATGTTAAAATTTTTGTGTGCAAATATTGTCAAATGTTTTTCCTACTACATATGAATTCCTCAATGGGCTTTTTGGGAAGCCTTGTATATTCAGTTATAGAGGAATCTATTATAGCCCCCCCCCCCTCAAATAATGGTGTCTTAAAAGTTAAATATAATTTTCTTTTGCAGGAACTCAAATCTTTTGTTGAATATTTTCTTAATCTAACCTATTAAAAATTAAAATTTTGAAAATAAGTTTTGTGATTTAACGATAAAAATTTTTTTATTTGTCTAAGGATTATCTTTAGTATATATATATATATATTTGCTGATTCACCAAATTGAATGATGCTTAACAGGGCGCTGAATATAAGTGGCTCTGGCTCCAAGACGAATGCTTAGATTGGAGGCCCAGATTGTGCAATGGACACTAATGGTTATATTTCAGTCAGTGTTGTGCAACGAACTGTTCATTTTATTCAGACTGCAAAATGTATTACAGTGCTGTATTGTCTGATCGACCTGGAAAACAGCCATATTTGTTTCATTATGAGAACATAGGTTTCATCTAAAACTATGTTTCAATAAATTTGTATACATTATATTTTGTTTTCAATTTCCATTGCTACCTATTCCATTGAAAATGTGTGCTATATTAATGAAATTGAAATAAATACTGATTGAAATTTTCCTTTCAGCCATTAATAAAGGCGCGTTTTCCTCCACCTTCGCCAGTCGCCGACGAATGCGACTCGCTAGCCTGCGTCAATCAGTATTTGTCCCTCGTTCTGGTCTGTTCAGCACAAGAAAAATGAATATTTCAAAAAAATCATTAATTGCAATGCTATTAAATTATCAAGTGCAGGAGGAAAATCTGCTTCTCTTGTTAACGTTAGAATCTGAAAAACAGAGAAGCGAAGAATTAGCAATGTTCCGAAATAGACGATTGGAAGGATTTCAGGCAATATTAATCCAGAACCACCTGACAGATAACGAATCAAAATTTAAAGAGTTTTTCCGAATTTCCCGGCATCAATATAACTACGTACTGCTGCTCATAGAAGATGACCTTGCGAAACCATCCTATAATCGTGTGAAATCTCCAATAACTCACGTTTTTTCACGCGTTCGAATATGAGCAGCTACTCGCGACTGGACGAACGGCGACCGGACGCTGATAGTCGCGACTGAGTAGCGGCTAGGAAAACAGGATGATTTAAAATGCATTGGAGATGTCTCGACGAATTGTTCGCCGCTACTCGGTCGCAGTTCGCGGCGAAGGTGGAGGAAAACGCGCCTTAAGGGATGCTGTAATATACAGGGTGGGCCATCCATAACTTTCCACCCCTAATTTTGAGCTTTGGGATGGAATACCGAAAAAACGCTCAGACAGGTCAAATTTTGTTGAAAGGGGGACAAATAAGGGTGTTCAAATGAGTTTGATATCACTACCCCTCTAGCCGCAACCCCTAAAAGCTCTCATTTTTGAAAAGGGGTCGAGCAGCACCTTGTTGGAAAGGCAATTCAATTTCCTGCATGAGTGTATTTTTTTTTTTCATCGCTTTATTATTATACAGAGTGACTCAGTATTTGGATCTTTGAGATGGAAAAAACGCTCGGACGGGTCAAAAAATGAATTCGATATCACTACCCCTCTAGCCGCTACCCTAACAGCAATTATTTCAATTTAAACGAAAGCGTACGATTTACTTTGTAAATATTATTGTTTTCACGTTTTCAGTTATTGTCTCGATTTCAGCATTTTCAACATGTGTTTGGCATATGCGTAGTGATCGGGAAATTGCAAAAAAAGGCGGCGATAACAGATTTCGTTGATATTGAGATGGAGAAGCTGTTTGAAAATGAGAATTCATTTAGTTATTTCAGACTTTAATTATATCAGCTTGTGATTTTCAAAATGGGTTATACCACTACACAGCGAGTGGAAATAATTTCCATTTTTTTTGCGAATATTGAATGTGCAAGAAGAACTGCTGCTTTGTTTAACGAGAGAAATGAGGACCATAATGTAAGTCACACTTACGTCCTGAACTTGGCCAGAAAGTTTAGAGAGACGGGCTCAGTTGTTAATTTGAAAAAAGAAAATTTGAATCGTGTCCGAAATTATGATGTGGATACAGGAGTTTTACGACATTTCGTCAATGACCCTACTTCAAGTACAAGAAAAATGGAAGAAATATCTGGGATTTCTTGTACCACTATTAGAAGGATACTTAAAAATTACAAGTTCCATCCATACAAGATGAGTTTGCTTCACGAAATGAACGAAGATGACTTTGATCGCCGATTACAATTTCGCGAAACAATGGGTGATATGATAAGTAATAATCCGGACTTCCTTTTTAATGTCTGCTTCTCTGATGAATGCTCTTTTTATTTGAATGGATCTGTAAATCGTCACAATTGTCGATATTGGTCTGATACCAACCCAAGGCTATTTAGAGAGATTCACACTCAATATCCTGAAAAGCTGAATGTCTGGGTCGGTATTTATGGCGACAATATTGTGGGCCCTTTTTTCATAGACGGCAATCTCAATGGTGATAATTACTTAGATCTCTTAGAAAACAATGTCGATCCTATGTTGACAGATATTTTGGAGAACGATCACCGTTATTTAGAAGCCGAACTGAGATTTCAGCAAGATGGAGCGCCTCCCCATTATGCGGCGCCCGTGAGGCACTATTTAGATGAACGATTTCCAGGGCGTTGGATTGGAAGGAGGGGTGCCATAGAATGGCCTGCTCGTTCCCCTGATCTGTCGCACCCGGATTATTTTTTATGGGGACATTTGAAAAGTAAAATTTATGCGACGGAGCCTGCAAACTTGGATGAATTACGCCAGCGCATAGCAAACGAATGTAGTTTGATAACACCCGAAATGCTAAGGAATGTGAGGAATCGCTTCGAGGAACTGCTGTATGTATGCATGGGGGAAGGTGGAGGCCAGTTTGAGCATTTACTAAATTGAAGTATTTATCATTATGTCAATTCATTTTTTTATTGTCCGTAATTCAATAAAGAGAACAGTTTTTCATTGAATTGCGCGTTCATATCCCTGCATTAAACTCGTCCAAGTGTTTTCTCGTTTTGTCATCCCGAAGGTCAAACATTGGGGTAAAAGTTTATGGATTGAAATACTGTTTCATCCTGTTTAATAGTTAAGCGATCGAAGAAAAAAAATAATATGCTCATGCAGGTAATTGAATTACCTTTTCAACAAAGCTACTCTACCTATTATCTCTATTCAAAAATAATTGCTCTAAGTGGTAGCGGCTAGAGATATCGAATTCATTTTTTGACCCGTCCGAGAGTTTTTTCCATCTCAAAGATCCAAATTCGGCGTGTCAAAGTTATTGATGCAATACTGAGTCACTCTGTATAATAATAAAGCGATGAAAAAAAAATACACTCATGGAGGAAATTGAATTGCCTTTCCAACAAGGTGCTGCTCGACCCCTTTTCCCTATTCAAAAATGAGAGCTGTTAGGGGTTGCGGCTAGAGGGGTAGTGATATCAAACTCATTTGAACACCCTTATTTGTCCCCCTGTCAACAAAATTTGACCTGTCTGAGCGTTTTTTCGTTATTCCATCCCAAAGCTCAAAATTCGGGGTGGAAAGTTATGGATGGCCCACCCTGTATATATAGACAATGTAAGTTATTATGAGACAGTTTCGATTTTTTTGGTAACACCTTAACAGCTGGTGAGAGCAAATAAAAAGTTATTATATATTTTTGGAGATTAGCGGGATTCTGCGATCTTTAACGTTAGCAAAATGATCTATAATATCCTCATGAAATTTTTTGTCTTTCGCCAAAAGTTTTACCAATTCCTTTTCAATAGACAACAAACTAATATTTTTCAAACGATCCTGGCTCATTGAATTTCGTAAATAAGTTTTAATTCTTAATTAAGAGTGGAAAACGAGGGCTCTACGGAAGCCGATGTCACCGGGATAGAAACAATTAGACACAAGAGTTTATAAACTTGGGGTAAATCTTGATTCAAATCATTATCAAAAAGGTATTTAATAGTCCTCACATGATTTTCATTTTGCCCTAAAATTTCATTGTCATTATAAACAACACACAGTTCACTTTTTATGGCCACCTTATCAAAAAAAGTGTATTTTTGACATAAATTTTCCAAAAGGTTATCTGGAAAATTAGCCGAAAATCCGGTAAACAAATTTTTATTGAGTAAGTCGAAGAAATGCAGTTCTTTCAAATCAGAGAACCTTATTTCTATTGACCCCTAATAGTATCCAAAATTTCATAAAATATTTGCTTATAGTGAAGCTCCATATCTGCGTAACTGAATTTCTTTCGTTTTGGGCTAAATTGAATCGTATCATCAGTAGTTTGAAATACAGAAAATAGATTTTTAAAATAAACTTCTGCACGAAATTCTGAAATTTTTTCCAAAAGAAACTTGAGCCGATTTCGTGAGTAAATTACATCTGGAAACTTGTGCTGTAAGATTTGAAAAACTATTTCTGTTTGTTCAAAAATTAATTTAAAGATGTTTAAAAAATATATAAATTCCTTATCTTGTAAGTAAGATATTAATCCGCGTGCTGTATTTAAAGTTACTTTATCGGTGAAAAATTCCTCACTTTCAACTAGGTATAGAATTAAATCCTCAAATCCTAAGCGGCCCCAAACAGAGACATTTTCACTAGTAAAAAGTAAACACTGCCAACAAAATAATTTATTTTTCACCTGTGATCCGGTTAGGCCAAGATGTCTCTCATAATTCCGTGTATTAAAACCGCGGTTTTGTTTTCTGTTACGCTGCACCAAATTGTTTAATTCAGGGGTAGGTTTTTTTTGTTTTTATCAAAACTTTATCCTCATAATTTAGTGCACTAAAGTTATGGGATAACAAATATTCCACTAAGTCACCATTGAAATTTTTGAAATTAACTTCAGTAACCAAACTCATTTTAGAACAATACGGGAGCAGTATAAGTAAACACGCCGGCCATTAGACAATACGATGACACTACGATTTCCAACGAAATTCACTCGATGTCAGCCAAATTCTATAGTTGTGATTGGTCGACATTGTATAAGACTGGGTTTCGATCGGTGTTGCCATTTACATGTGTTTTGCTTTTCTATTGCAATGAAGTATTCATTCCCAGTATTTGCACCGTTGTTTGCTTTTCTGTGGCAGGCATAATGAACGTTGAGAATATACCTTTCCATGCCTCCGCAGCGTTGCCACAAATCTTGAAATGAATGAAATGCAGTAAATGTAAATACCTTCTATCGTAATTAATAAATTATATTATATAATGTAGGTTGAAAGGAAGGTAGGTACATAAAATAATATGATTTTGATTGATATGAATATGCTGAATGCTGACTATTCAATATAATATATTAGTGATACACGGAATATTATTGAGGAGGCTTAGCCTCCCTAGCCTCCTTTGACTAGCCGCCCCTGATATATATATATATATATTTGTATATATATATATATATATATATATATATATATATATATATATATATATATATATATATATATATATAGTAAAGAACTATCCAGATTTGGGTGAATTCAGCCAAAATTCTCGCATCTCTTCGGCAAATGAATGGCGAGGATTTTAAGAGCAGCACAGATCCCCAAACCTTTTCAAATTGAATAAGATTATTGAAATTATGTTTTTGTATAAAGTTGATGCTACAAAAGTGACTTCTGGTGATATAAACTTCTTCACTGCCATTAATTAGGGATTTTTTATGTTTTGCGCACATGAACATTTACTGCTGATCAAGTAAGCAAGTTGGAATTTGGTAAGACTAAGAGGATCCAGTGGGGAAGCACCCATTGTGCATTTCCACAGCCACTGTAAATTCAGATAGACAGCTGAAAATTTATACTTGAATTCGGTTTTATTAAGGTGCTATTTAGGGATTTCATAGCTGATATAATATAAAACAATATGTAATAATGAAAAATTCTATATAATTAACCTTATTCTTAAGATTACCTCAACAAATTGTCGTTTCTATATTTAATTCCAAAAATTGATCACCACCTTCCCATTTTCACATGACTGGTATCATATTATTAAAATTATATTGCACATGTATTAAAACTCAAATAGTTACTGAACACTGTGAAACAAACTAAATTATATTCAAGTTTAATTATTACTTAAAATTAAAGAGCTAAAGAAAGCCAAGCTATAATTAAAATGGTTCCTCCAACAGGTGCTAATTTTCCCAACTTGTTCTCTCCAGTAAAAGCATAGTAGTAGCAAGGTCCAGAAAATAAAATAGTTCCCACCAGAAATAGAGAACCAGCCTGCAAATAAGTATTCATTTAGTTTGATGTCTTACCAATGTCTCTTATACTGTATTTTCAATTAACGTAATCTCTATATTATTTGTACACGAATTATAAAGGGTAATTCCAAGTTATTTGCAACAGAACAAAAATAATAAAAAAAACATAATAGGCATTCGTAGTTAATTAAGACATATCTTTCCTAAACTATTTGAATTATTTATATTTGATATCAATTAAATTAAGTAGAATGAAAGTAGAGCAACAATGTATAAAAGTTAATTGAAATAAACATTACATTCAACTCACCACAGCAGGGTTTCTACACATGGGAACCCCCATCAAAGCTAAACTATGGAAAAAGTGCATCCTATTAGCAGTTTCGAAAACTGGTTTCAGTATATCTGATTTTCCTTCAGGGTACTTTTTGTGGGCTCCATAAGCACCTAGTGCAACTGCTGATGCACCCATAATACTAGCCAATCTGATGAAAGAGCCATTCTCTTTAGCTAGTTTCCACAATGGTGTTTTCTCTGTAATCACTGTAACATGTTGTGGAGGAGGAACAAAACTTTTATCCTAAAATATTTCAATAATCAACAAACGGAAGATTTGAAAGAGTTATACTTACCATTACAAATGATTTCACAGATTTGGTAACTGGATTGTCAAATAATACGTATTTTGAAATGGGATTCTCGAAAAGCGCATAATTAACATACTCGTTCAATCCCATGCCCTGATTGAGTCGAGTAATAATATCGGTAATTTTACCCTAAAAAAATATTTGTAAGCATGCCGCAATAATATTCGTAATATTACTTACTTACAGCAACCTAATAACTGGTACTGACCCTAATAAATAATGGTAACAGATGAATAGAATAACAATACTAATTACGAATAGCACCTAAACAGTATAGAATATGTAAAAGTAATCACATAAACTCTGCTTCTATTTTTCGGTATTTAACTCTAGGCAGCTAGACACTGACACTTTAAAAATAACGATTACCATTACCATGGTGTTTATATCACGGTGTCAATTAAATAAATAATATTCTTTTACTCTGAAATCATAGAAATCTTAATATAAATATATATATTATATATATATATATATATATATATATATATATATATATATATATATATATATATATATATATATATATATATTATTATATATATATATATATATATATATATATATATATATATATATAATATATTTTGCATTTATCCATTTCCATTATTTGATGCCCAGAAGGGTACATTGTACATTGGATGCTATAAACACATTAGCAAACAACATTCTCGAAGCTTTCGAAAGTAAGCGATCATGTTTGACAATATTCACTGACCTGTCAAAGACTTTTGATTGTGTCAGTCATGATAGAAATTGGAATGGTATCGGATGAGAGGAGTTTCAAAAAACATCTTTCAGTCCTACCTCGAGAATATAACCCAAAGAGTTCACAATAACGAAAGTTAGGAACATTTTATCAAAAGGGGCGTACCACAGGGATCCATACTGGGGCATTTCTTGTTTCTGATTTACGTAATGACCTACCCACACATATGTTGTCCAAACATGCTGACCATATTATATGCTGATGATAAATCTTTTTCTCGTGACTTGGAATCAACTACTGATGTTGATAATATCTCAGCAGGCACCATCGCTCATGCAAAACCATGTTTTGACCACAATGAGTTATTTTTTTTTAAGCGAAGGTAGAATCGGTGAAATTTTTGGGTATAAATCTTGACCCATCTCTTGCCTGGACTGCACACATCAGCATTGTCTATGGTAAATTGGCAAAATCTGTTTTTGCCATTCGGCGCATAGCCATGACTGTGGGTGAGGAAGCGGCTTTAACAACATACCACGCAATACTTCACTCAGTAATGATCTATATGGTATACTTAATGTGTTGGAAAAATGCGAGCTCTACAAACTTACAAGTCTTTATATAGCAAAAAGGAGCTGTACGCAGCATTGCCTGGGTTGGCTATACTGAACACTGTTTCAAAAAATTGATATTATACCATTATGACTTTATTCTCAAAGATTGTCTATAAAAACATCATACACCATACACGTTAGAAAAAGCTTACACACGTTTGTAACACATTCAGATATTCACGAGTATAATACCCGAAATGGGCATAAATTGGTACCTCTTATGAAAAGATCCTCTTTTCAATTATCTTCCTAAGGATGTGAGAGAACTTCCTTTGTAACCTTTCAAAAGAATGTTAAAAAAATTCCTTATCAAAATGGGCCTCTATAGAATCAATGATTCCAGTGGGTTGCTCGAGGACCCACTTGCAGGCAGGTAGTGTTACTATTTCAGTTGAATTGATGTGATAGTGTGTTTTTTCATTGTATTTTGGTTATAATTGAATGTAAGACTTGTCCAAGATGACCAAATTATGTCATTTCATTGAATTTCACTGATTTTTCAATACACATTTGTTTGTATCTCAAATTAACTTTCTACAAATGTATTATACATAACGCGGTTAAATCAATTCTATCCTATCGTACGGTAGTATCTTCGAACGAATTGGACTGTAACCGTGTCTGGAGTGGCCGATATCCAGAAGTCTGATTGCTATTTGTAGATTAACATGCGGAATAGGGTTTTATTCATATTATTGAACAGAAATGTCGAGAAGAGCTGCTTTGAATGCCCTTATTATAAATGGAGAAGCAGGAGAACTATTAAGAATCGTTATTAACTTGATCATTTGCCAAACTTGTTTTGATTTATGTGATTTATTTATAAGGCTACCGATGTATTATATCGTCTTTTAAATACCTTATAGCTATTTAGGCAAGTTGGGTTCGATTTTGATATTGTGAATAGCTGTTTCTTCAGTTGAACTAATTTTGGGTCTTGTTTATGGTTGACGGTATGCCCTTCCTACATTGATAATTTTATATTGTAAATTTTCTTAAAAATCTTTGCATGTTCGCCGCTGAAAGCCTTCCACTTCGAGTTAATGTCGTTAGATAACATCATGTCAGCGCACATTGTATAGTTCATAACTGAAAGAGAATATTTGAGCAAGGTTATCAGAAAGGTGTGACTGAAGCACTGATAATGAACTATCTTCAACGTTAGTCAAGATATCCTGGAACAATTATGAATGTACAGTTTATGTATGTTGGCACATTTAAACGTATTTTAACATTGAAATTTTCTAATAAGGCAAGGAATTTTAGGGTTATTTTACTGTCATACATTAAATTTACATTGAAAGTCATCGCTAATAATGTAATTAGCATTTCCCTACGAAGGAAGGTGTCTAAGTCTGCAAAAGGCGAGATATTTGGTCTATAAATATTTACTATAACTATCTTCATTTCTCCTATAGTACATTCACAAGCACCAATGACGATAAAATCAGACAGGAAGTATTTAAGGGTTGCTTGTAAAAAGAGTTGGCAGAGATATAAAGAATCATAATGTATTTTCCAAAATATACTTTTACTAAATGAAAAATATAATTTAATTACAGAATTTGCATCTAAGAAGTTATAATGTAGGAACAGGGTATTATAATCACAACATTTGTTATTCTAATACCTAGTGTTCTTATTTGTTAAATTTTAAAGAGCATGCGAATCTGCTTCCTATACCTGAAATTGGAAATAATCCATAAAATACACATATATAACTTATATAGAACCTCCTTAGAAACACGTAGACTAAAAATTATTTCAACAAAGACTATTATAAAATAAACACTAAGAAATAGAGTTTGCTCTCATTTAATTCAGTGTAATGAAGTTTAAAAACTTATATTTCAGCTTGTGTAATGAACTGAAACTATATCATGTATTTCTCAACTAAATCTAATATCAAATCAATCCCTATATGATATTTTGTGAGCAAAGACTATTTATCACCAAAAAAATTGATCCGAGTTATTGATTTTGTATTTTTTGATTATCACTAATTTGGTACAAAATGATCTCGAACAGTTGCAACTACTTTGTCTAACAAATTCAACTTCCTGTTGTAGAAGTCTTCAATCAATTTTTCACCTAAAGCATTAGCTATATCAAGAAATTGTGACACAGTCATTTCATCTTCAGGAGTGTTCCCTGTAGCAAATTTGCAATGGCCCGCATGATTTATGTGTTCTTTCCAAGGATCATCATTTTTTTCCCATCCATCTAATTCTTTGCTACAAAAGAAACACTTTGCAAGATCAGGTTCCTTTCGGGATCCAATGAACACAAATCCAGCTTCAGCCATCTAGAAACAAAAATTATCTATTTTTTAGCAGCATTAATATTTTTCCATAAAAATGAGACATTTTCTTATAATGTTAACTTTTAACATTGAATAAAATAAAGATTATTTTTATTTTAATTGAAGTAATATTACACCATATTATTTGGAAATTTTGTAAATATAATATTAATTTTGATTCAATACGAAACAAATAAAGAAAAAATAAATAAATGTTAGAAGATTGTTATTGCATCAGCACTGGTTTTGATCTGAATTTTTCATCAGACTGAACACCTTTTCATTAAGTAACAGATAAAATGTCATATGAAGTGTTAACTAATGAATCAGCAACCAATTTTCAATTTTTTCTTATTAATGAAGGTAATATAGCATTAGCAACTTTGCAAACATTAGTTTCCACCACTGGCTTCATATAGTAATTTAATATACTGACACATTGTTTTAGGTTTGGGACCGTGTAACAAGATTACTACCATGCTTTATAGAAAATAATTTACAGTCTTAAAAAATACTTGATACTTTAATCCATATGAAGAATATAATTATTAAAAAAGTAGAAACCTCAGTAGCTGAAATTCTTACCTTTTGGGCACTACACTGATCTTTATTTGAATATATCCAGTTGTTAAATGTTTCAAGTCTATTTTTTTCAAAAATAAAATGAAAATCATTCATCATGGTTGAACTGCACTTCTGAAAGATAGAAAATACAACGGCTATGTAGAGATGGGCAGTAGTAGAATTTAAAAAAAGCAGTGAAGGATGCTACTGCTCCACCTACTAAATTAAATTTCGTTCCTTTCCTATTCCCAAATGAAATATTTTCTTGTTATTTGTTTTATTTATGTAACGAATATTGTGTACCTATAACGAATCGAATATAAAGCAAAAATTTATCTGAGAATATGTAATGTTTGATACCTTGTTTCCTTTCCTTATATAAAGAACTTATAAACCTTTCTCTTATAGCCTTAAGGAAATCTCTGTTATAAAAGTGATTGGTACTTTAAATATTGTTTACAATTTTATGGTACTTTTGAACAAAATTTCTGTTGCCTCAAACAAATAACGAAGGTTAAGTTTCAACAAAATTGATAGTTTTCTGTATTAGTGTTGTAGTGTTGAGCCGTTGAGCGATATTTCAGGAACCAGGTTTGCCAACCATAGAATTAATTTCCTCGTACATGGAAGCTGAAAATCTCGTACTTCGGGTTTCGAACCTCGTACATTCATTAAGCTTCTAAAAATGTAGTGTCACATTAAACTATTGAATCTTTTGAATAATTGAACTAACTTTCGCAAGTTTGCTACTGAATGAAACATCACTTTAAATTTAAAAAAATATTTAATTAATTATTTAAAATAAAACATAAATTCTTGAGAACATTTTTG
Source organism: Cynegetis impunctata (assembly GCA_030704885.1). Taxonomy (NCBI): domain Eukaryota; kingdom Metazoa; phylum Arthropoda; class Insecta; order Coleoptera; family Coccinellidae; genus Cynegetis; species Cynegetis impunctata. Next base: position 385,350 of record JARQZK010001490.1, on the reverse strand, counting down.
AGTAAGTAGCTAGTACTTGTTCAATTTGACATTTTCGCTTGCACCAAAATTTAAACGGTGTTTAAGCCGTTTTAATCCCCGCATAAACCAAGTTTACCTAAACGACATTTTATAATAAAACGGTACAAGAGCCTTTAAATAACTTCTGCAACAACACTTCACAAGTTCACACATAAAAGAACATAACACAGAATTTGTTGTTTGTTTGTTGTATCTTTTACATGTGCTCGGTTGCGTGACCATCTACACAATAAACAAATTCTTCAGCCGGGTCTCTGTTACCAGAGGTCTTGGATTTCACCAATACCCGGCCTGCTTATTCGATATTTTTTAACTTACTTTTAACACTTATTAACTTGCACACGCGTGGATTTAACCTATAAATCCAGGGATTCGGAGGTTACGCGTGTCCCTCCAAACTAGGGTTGCCATCCGTCCGGGTTTCCCCGGATTTTTCCTAGTTTAAAGGGCGTCCAGGGGTCGTCCGGATGGGGCTTTCAAAATATGTCCGGGTAAAACCCGGACAAATTTTGTTTCCGGGCGTGTGAAGTTTGAATGTCAGTGAGAAAGGAGAGAAACTTGCTAAATACACATACGCTATCTTCTCTGATCAAAATGAAGTCTAATTTTAAAGACTTGAGTTGCTCCGACTTCTATAAATTCATGCTGAAAAATAAAGACTTGTTGGGAAAAATTGGCAAGTCTGAAAAATTCCAAATTAAGTTGAATTAGTAAAAAGAACTTGATCTCGTTAAAATTAGCACTTCTTACTTACTTTTGATTTATAGTTAATAAATAATTTTGACTTTTGGGTACCTAACTTATCTAACCAAACTAGATGACCTATCCTATAATTTACTATTACAATGTAGAATCTAGTCTATTTGATTTTTGATCTACCAAAAATTAACGCCCTGAGTTGTTTTTTATTTGATGATAACAAAAAAAAGGGAAAACAGTAAACTGTGTATAATAGAATTTTATTTGTTTTTTGTTGTTCTGTTTATATGGCAAACACGCGGTTTAAAGTTTGAATAAATTAAAATATACACGATGTTTTATTTTATTAAAAAAAAAAATTTTTACGGGGTGTCCGTGGAAAAACAAAATTTCACAGAAATGTCCGGGGTTTTTAAAATTTTTGTCCGGCTTCGGCAATTTAGGTGATGGCAACCCTACTCCAAACACGCCCAATCTCCGAATCCCTAACACAGAATATAAGATAATGGCTCTGTGGCCTGTTTGTGACACAGAGGACTAATGCGAGTAATGCGACAGTTACCAGCAGTGGGACTCCGTGCACTATAGTATTCTACCTGTCGCTTTCTATAATAGAATTCTACTGTAGAAAGCGATAATCGCATTTGACGGCACTCTGTGTTACAATCGCCTTCTCTTCGGGTATTTCCGGAATTTGTAGAGTTATTTGTTATTTTAAAAGTGGCAATACTGATATTTTCATTTGATAAACGTCAATTTTATGTGTGTCATTTCTATTTTTGTGATTTTGTTGATTTCTTTGCTTCAAATTGCGACTAAAGGCGAGTTCAAACAACTTCATAACTTTAATTTTCATAATTATAATTGACGAATGTCTCGCTGTCTCGTCTAAAAAAATACTTAAAATTATTACGAACATTATTTTCCAATCCCGCCTCGTCTCCTGCAACAGATAGAAGTCTTTTCTCTAAATCCGACAAAAAAAAAATTTGGTCCTCCAACAGTTTTGTTTATTATTTTGGTAATCATTACAATTAGTTTAAATTACTCAGCTAGCTCTATAGTTTAATAAATAGCTATCGTCGCCATTCAACAAATTTTATATAAATATGCGACAAGATATGACATATCTTTCACTAAAGTTATTAATTTTATCAGTATTTCAGACATACATTATTTTTATTTATAATTCAAAAACAATATAATAAAAGTTTATTCGATAGCTGATGATAAAAGGTATTTATTTGGTACAACTTACAAAGTTCCCCATAAGTAAAATATAAAATAATATAAATATTTTCGTGTGATCTGGATAATAATAGAACAGTATTTCTCTATCCTTCTACCGATTTTTTACCAAAACCTAAACTGTTTAGTTTTTGAGGAACCGTTTGCCACAGTTTATTTTCCTTGTCTTTTCCCGCTACTCTACTGAACTTATTGGTTATTAATTGTGGCTTTTCGTCATACACATCCAGCAATAATTGTCAAATGTGCATATTTATAATTTTTAATAATTATTTACCACTTTACTAACAATCATTTATAATTGATAAGCAAAACAAACTCAAAAATGACAGAACAACGATACTGTTGGACAGGTTAATTTGTTGCCAAAATAGAATACGACACGTCTATACACCTCGCCAGAAGTCGATCGCTTTCGTCGATAGAAAGCTATTTTACTCGCGTACGGAGTGCCAGTGGTATAGAAAGAAGGCGATTAATAGAATTCTATAGGACACAGAGTCCCGCTTCAGATCATACCTAATCATAGAATATTTTTTTAAGGTTTGGTTACCTACGATTTAAGCTAAATAATGTTTCCTGCAATGAAAATCATTTCATAAATTTCCCTATAACAAAATCTCGTTCATAATTGTACGAGGATGATAGTATCCTCGTACCTCGTACGGAAGACCTAAAATCTCGTATTTGTACGAGGAACCTCGTACGGTTGGCAACACTGTCAGGAACTGTTGTTAAAGCACTGATATCAAAAAGTCACAGGTAGTCACAGTTCCTTTACGGTAATGAAAACCGTGATTTGATATCACAGTTCAAACATGTGATATCTGCTTGGCTGGAGTATTTCAATTATTTCAGGGTTAAGTCGAGTATGCTTAAACGTATGAACAAGTTGTTAACGTATGGAGCAATAAACGGAATTGGTCTAAATAGTTATTCTTATTTGTGTGTATCAACCACAGTATTTAACATTCAACCCTGTATTTAACATATATATATATATATATATATATATATATATATATATATATATATATATATATATATATATATATATATATATATATATATATATATATATATATATATATATATATATATATATGCAAACCGCATGGCTTTTAAGCATTTTTTGCAGCTTGCAGTTTTCTCGTCGTTTTTTGTAAAATATTTCCACGCACTAGACTTTGTAGGCCCCATTTTCCAGGAGGCGGTAATTGCAGGAATGCATACCAACGTTGCCGGTTCTAAGTGGATGAATCAAGTCATAGAAATATGTTGCAATAATTTCTCTATGGTTCAAGTCAAATAAATATTTTCCTTTCATAACCAAATATATTCACAGCACGATAAGTTATGGTTTATAGTTAATCAATTTTGACCGTGAGTGTGTTTATTTGTATTATTTGTGAGTTTTTTTTGAATTTTCATGATGGCTGTGTTTTGTTTTGAATGCGATAAGATTTTCGCAAATCAAAGTTCTTATAACAGACACGATAGAGAAGTGCATAAAAATAAAAGTGAAGTTAAAAGTGTGGAATATCAGCAAGATGTCTGCTTATACAAATGTTTAGATGGCTGCGAAATATCTTTCAAATACAATGCAGATTTACGTAAACATTTGGAAGAGAAACATAATATTGGGATTGAAGTTGAAGAAAAAAAGTTTGCTGTTTACGAAGGTGTATATAATTGTACAATCTGTTATTCTTTATCTTATTTTTCTTATCATTCTAGACTTTGTGTCATGGCTACAATTGGAGGAGAAAAACAACAATGTTAGATACCAAAAGTCCACTGGAACAAAGAAGTGTGGGTCTAAAACAATAGACAGGACTTACTATGATTGTGTGCTTTCTGGTAGTTATTTCCCTAATTTAAAAATTTTATTTCAATTTAAAGCCTTTCACTTGATCTTTTTAGGAAGAATTAGATCAGTTCCAGAGACTGAACTGAAACGATCAACTAAAGTACAAGGTTCATCAAAGTTGAACTCAAAATGCACAAGTCAAATTATTCTGACAAAATGCACAGAAGGATGTTCAATGGTCTATTTTAAAAGGCACTATGGTCACAGTGTAGATATTCAGCACCTAAGACTTTCGAAGTTTTCCAAACAACAAATTGCTTCCAAACTTATGATGGGCGTGTCTACACAACAGTGAGATTGTTTATGTATATTTATATAATAATTATTAGATTAATACAGCTGTCATTATTTTTTGATAATTTATATTTATCAATCAATGGATTAATTGGTTATTTCTGACAATACTGGTACTGATAACGAAATCTCGAAAGAGACATACAAATGATCTGAAACAAAAATTAATCAACAATAAAATATAGAGTCCTAACTAAGTCCCAGAAATTTTCTCTAATTACAGCACTTAGTATTAACATTTTCATTTTTATAGATATCTACATTTATAACTTTAAAATATTAGCAATTTAATCAAGGGGTTTGTTTCAGTATTATAGACAGCACTCGAGAAAATATGCAGGAACATTTGAATAGAGATGATCTTCTGAATAAGGATGATGTCAAGAATATTAAGAACACCTTCAATATTCATTTGAAAGATGGTTATCGACATCCTAATGATGCTATAAGTGTAGATTTATGGGTGAAGGAAATGAGACAAGGACATCATAACCCAATAGTTTTTTATAAGAAACAAAATGAAGTATCCTTCTTATATCAAAACTTGAGGAAAGAAGATTTTTGTCTGATATTGATGAATAATATACAGAAAGATTTGCTCCAAAAATTTGGTAATAAAATCATATGTGTAGACAGCACACATGGGTTAAACCCTTATGATTTTGAGCTAACAACAATTCTTGTGTTAGATGAATTTGGAGAAGGTTTTCCCACAGCTTTCATGTTCTCCAATCGGAAAGACACATTTATAATGGAGTTGTTTTTTGAGGAAATAAAAAAGATTTTGGGAATTATACAATCAGATGTCTTTATGACTGATATCACAAATGTATTCTGCAACGCTTGGCAACAAGTAATGGGACCACCAATGCGAGAGCTTTTTTGCTCATGGCATGTTGACAGAGCTTGGCAACAGAACCTGAGTAAGGTATCAAATAAGGATACCAGATCTTGGATTTATAAAACTCTGAAATTTCTTCAAACATTACCCAACATTGAAGAATTTGAGAAAGGGTTTGAAAGTTTCCTGTCCAAATTAAAAAGTGATGAACAAACTAAGTCCATGTATAGCTACCTTGCCTCTCATTATGCAAATAATGTTTCCAAATGGGCATATTGTTACCGGAAAAATTGTTTTATCAATACAAATATGCACATTGAAAGTATGCACAAAGTTATCAAATATGTGTACCTAAATGGAAGAAAAGTTAGAAGACTTGATAAAAGTTTGAATGCTCTACACAAATTTATTAGAGATAAAATAATCGATAGAATAAATAAAATAACGAAAGGAAAATATTCTGATCATACCCGAATCATAAATAATAGACATAGAAGTGCTATATGTTCAAAATTTTTGATTCAACGAATAGATGATACTACCGATATTTTGAAAACAGAGGCAGGTAAAGAATATTTAATACATCAAACTTCTGTCACTAAATGTTGTAACCTTTCATGTAATTTTTGTTCAATTTGTGTACATATGTATGAATGTACATGTACAGATTTTTTTATGAAACACACTATCTGTGTTCATATACATTATGTATGCATGCAAACAGTAAAATCAACAAATTTGCATGTTGGACATACAGAGCCTACAACTGAAATTGACAGTTTAGTTCAAGAAGTGAACAAAACAAGAGTGCCAAACACTAATTCTAGTGATGAAACATTAAAAAATGAAATTCTGGCAATAACATCACAAATTTCTGCTCATATCAAAACTAAAAGTGTTAAAAAAGAAATGATGAAATTAGCCTTAACGCAGTTGAGAGCGGCAGCATTACTCATTTCAAACGAACCTTCAACTGATGGAAACTTCAAAACTTCTAATACAATTGGCATGCTGAAACCAGGAAATAAAAATATAGAAAAACAAGAATTCTTTTCTACCAAGAAAAAACATGTCCAGAAGAATAGACACATCAAAAAACCAAATGAAAATGAGAAAACCATCATTAAAGAATATTTAAATACTTCCCTATGTATTTCAAGTGATCCAAATGATCATACATATACTTGAATGTTGAATGATGTAAAATATTTCTGGTTATATTAAAATTTATTAAAGTTATGTGAGAGTTTATATTTTAACAATACTTTGAGGAAATAGAGGTACTACTGATATTTATCAACTAATATTACCGTCAGCACTGAGTTAAAACTCAAATGTCTAGCTCAGAGTAGGTTTTGGTAATTTTACACCTCAATGGATGCTTATCCTACGTATTTTCTTACACTTCTGTATATCTGGAACTTATATAATTTTCCTAAAAAAATTAAATAGGTTTTCAACGCAGATTGAATTATTCCTATTGTGTTCTAAGATCCACAACTGTGGTTTGACATATGTCATTTAGTTAGACTTGATTCATCAACGTAGAACCGGCAACGTTGGTATGGATTCCTGCTATTACCGCCTCCTCCATTTTCCAATCACTCAAAAAGTTAAAATAAAATGCTTTGAACACGAAACAAACACCGATCACCGACTACTGTTGTGTTGTGTTAGGTTAGGATCAGTGTTGCCGTTTCGTTTTTGAGAAATATGCTAAAATCTCTCGGGAAAAATGCTAAAAAATGCCAAATGAAATTATTGATATGCTGAAAAAAATGCCAAACAGTTTAAAAGTATTTTTAATACAATTATATAAATTTAATTTTTATTTTGATTAATAATTAAGTGATTTTAAGCAAAATCAAAAAAATATATAATGTAGGAACATTTTGTTCTATGTAACTTCATGTTGTCCGTACTTCTACTGTCAGAAAATGTTGTCTTGCATATTTCTGATAGGTAATAGACCCTTGAAATTGCGGTATGTTCACAAAAGAATTGCAAGTGTGCTCACTTAAACGTTAATATCACACAAAAAATCGTCTTAATCGTCGCTAACTCGCTTCGGGTGCTGACTGAGCGATTCCTCTAATCGTTTCTTCGAATATTGATGAATTCCCCTATTAGATAATTATGTTGAGTTTCAGAAATGCCAATAGACTTTATCTTGATATGCATTTATTCCATAGGAAAAGTCATTCAAGTGCTAATATCCATAGCAGATTGAAAATTTTTATTATTGGTAGAAGGAGGCCAAAAAATGCTAAAAACATGCAATATGCTAAACTCAAATTTTACATGCTAACTGAGACAAAAAAATGCTAGATTTAGCATTAAAAATGCCAAAACGGCAACACTGGTTAGGATTGCATACTTAAAGTACAGAAAATGCAAGTGAGAGAACGAACCCTAGTTGGTTGACAATGGAACACCATAGAGCATAGCGCAGATCTTCTTCTTCTAATGATTACGTAGTCAATTGCACGTTGCACGTAGTTCACGGTATATACAATATGTCGTAAGAAGTACTGTAACTTAACATTTAAGATATGAAATTTTTTATCAATGTTAAAATGAAATAGTGACAATAGGATACTTATATGAGTACTTTTGACCGATACCTACTCGATACTTAATTTCAAAGTATCGATACTGAAAGTACTCAGTATCGGAGGAAAGTATCGAGTATGTACTTGTATTTACTCGTATCGTTTCATCCCTAGGGTTAAGGTGGCCCTTCACGTACACGGTTTGTAGAATAATACGGTTGCCTCGTAACTTTTAACCAATCATGACACGGCCAGTCGTGACGTCACAAGTATGCTGTTCGCAAATTCCCATCATCTCAAGTGTAATGAAAATAATGTTTTTAATAATTACAGGGCAAGTTTATTAAAATCGAGACAAAGGACAATGAATGATAACTAAAAGTATATTTTCCATTAAAATATTAAAACTTAAACGAAGGCGGTATTATATGAATTACACGATGAATGTTTATTTGTACCTATATTATAGTTATTTTGGGTCTTGAATAAGACGAAGTATTACGACAAAATATATTTATATCAAAATACAAACACAACAAAGAAAAAATGGTTTAAAATTAATTAACACACCTAAGTTATAATTGAATTGTATATGTATATTATTTATATAGAACAATGATAATAGAATAATAGATTATGTTACAGTTTTTCTCATTTTTTTATAAAATCTTCTAGCTTCATCGGTGTCACGTTTTCTTTTATTCAATGAAAGTTCTTCAGATTTCTTTAAATTAAGGTATTTTATCCTGATAAATACTTTCTGTCGAACAAATGAATAAATTAATTTTTTGGCAATAAGTGGTTCTTTTTTACATATAAAATTAGTTGTACGTTTTACAATTTTTGTTTTAATTTTGAATTGATCTTTATTTACTTTAACGAACCACTCATCCAAACGTTAAACATCACTTTGCCAAGAAGATGAGGGCTCAGTTAAGCCACCAAAGGCTTTGTACCCATGATGGCATTGCATAAGAATGAAGGTTCGTTTTTCCTCTTTCAACTTCATTCTCTTACTTCTTTCACTAATATTCTGTTCACGAGCCAATGGAAGATTAAGTGATGGAATAGCTAAAATATATACTATAAAACACTCATTTTTTACGGGCAAGATTTCATTGACAACTTACCTGTTTCTTTGAGTCTTTTTGGCAATTTATTTGTTATCTGAGCTTCAATCATGTCTTCATATTGATCCAGCGCAAAATGTTTACTGCAGACACGTTTATTTTTTGGATCAAAGGGGCCATTTCTTCGACAAAGACGAACCCGTTGTTTTAAAAACTTTTTTTTGGGGGAAAGTAAAAAATCTTATTAATTCCCCTCCTTTTTTCGCCCTTTCACTGTTACTTTTACAAGTAGCCACACTACAAATTGTTCCAGTCATTTCTACAATAGAAAATCAAAAAAGCATTTCAAATTATAGAGTAAAAATTTTTTTCATTATTACCTGACTCTCCGCGATGAAAGAAATATAGTACTTAGTTGAATTAAATTCAAAATAGTCTATAGATACATTAATAAAAATTATAAATAAAAACAACACGAAAACTTCAATTTAAACCACAATAATCAACAGTCGGTACAACAAAAGAAAACTACGGAAACTCGTAATATAACGCGTAACGGTCAGCCTCTAGCATACTGGTGACGTAGCCTGTGACGTATTACCCGCGATGTTGCCGGCAAAGTGAGGTAACCGTATTATTCTACAAACCGTGCTTCACGTACAGTTATTAGGGAGTTTTTATTTGAAGTCAACGTAATTATCGTAAACCGCTATGTTGAGTTTGCGCAGAACGGAAAATGTTATTAACGGGTTGAAGATCCAAAAAGAGTTTTTGAATTCAAATTTATTGCGAACGTCAAATAAGTATAACCTCTCTTGTGTTCTTGTATTATTTTTTGTCGGGTGATTTTTCCAATTTTCATTCACCTATTATTAGCGTTCTTTGAGTAAATTATCATGGAAGATGTAATAGACTATATAGCGATCAGGCGCGGGGGTGTGGATCATAATTTAATGAGAGGTATAATCTTACATAACATCTTTGAAGAGGAACAAGAACGTGAAAATATTGATGGAAACATACCCGGATTCGATTTGTATAATATTGAGGTTGAAGAGGTGAAAAGAAGTTTCCGTTTTCAAAGAGAGGATTTCCCACGGTTATGCCAAACTTTGCAGATACCAAACCCAATTGTCTGGACATAAAGCAACTGGTAAATGCAATAGTTTGTAGTAATAATTGTGATTAATTTGGGCAAATATATTTCTTAGGCATCGAAGGCTTATGTATTTTACTGTTCTCATTGAAAATAATTTTCCTGTTATTTATAAGGGTAATGTCATAGAAATCTTAATATATATCTGTACTCTAGAATGCCAATTCAATGGAAAGAAAGTGTTGTAAAAAGTTGAAGACAGTATTCAGTGCGCATGATCATAACTGGCTTATTTCCTACCAGGGAGGGTTTCAGGGATATTTTGAAAGATTTATTAGAGAAAATAAAAAGAATTTGATATTATTTTGGGTTCAGGTCTACAAATTTGTATGGAGCACAAAATTGCTCACAGTGGACAAATATAAAGCAGCTGATTATATCCGAGAAGTTCATCGGCTAAAGCAATAATAATAAATGCCGTGAGCAGGTAATTTTTGGTGAAATTTATGAAACATATTTTTTCTTCGATATTGCGTAGAAAGAGTTTTCCACATTGGTGAAGTTGTACTGTTTAGGTCAAATGCGTAAAGAAATGTTTAAACATTATTTAACCATTTGGTATTGTTAAAGAAGGCAGTATTTTGCGAGAATTTCAATAAGTGTATATTGAGGTGGCCGGTAAATTTATGAATTAACGTTTTACAAACAACTGAAAGAAACTAATTAAAAATTCAAAACATCAAAAACAATCTGAACGAATTCATTGAGAGTTCTGACAATCATAACTATCAGACAAGGCATGGTAATCTTCTTCGAATAAAGCCCCATTGAATAACTTTCTTTGAAAAGTCTATCTTATACTGGTATTCAGTTATTTAATTAACTACCAATCTTTATAAGAGGAATCCAAAACATCAATGTATGTATCTCTGTAGCTTTTAATATTCTTGTATATCTTCGAATATTTGTTCCTTAAAACTTTATATGTTATTTTTTAAATGTATTCTCTTTCCTTTAATGGATTAAAACAATTATTACAAATACATTTTATTCAATATATTTTGAACAATTCGAAATATACATGACCAACTATACAATGAACAATAGAATAAAAGTATATTACAATGTAATTTAATTGTATTACCCTACACCATATATAATGATATATGGAGATTTTTATAATGTTTATAAAAATATATTAATTGAGTACTCATAACTTTTATTTATGCAACATAAAATAAGAATTAAAACTATTTTATTTTATTATTTTTGTTTTATTTCAGTTCACCTTTTGCCAATATAAATGAGACAATATAAAAAATATTATACACCCAAATTTTTCTCACATAAAGATATGCTTTTGAGGATAAAAATTGAAGAGTCATGGCAAAGGTTTTCAAGTCAGCATTGAATTTATCTTTCATTTTCTTTCCATGCAATCCTTTTTTTTATGACTTCAATAGTCCTTTTCAACAAGGATAAAGGCACACCAGAAAGGGATTTTTCCAAAAATTCAATGCCACTTTCAGAAAACAAGTCTTTTCTCTTCAATGTCCCTATTATCTGCTTCAGGTTGGTGACTCTCTTCTTCAAGCGATCAACTTTAATTTTTATTACTTTTACCTTTTTCTGGGCCAAGGTTTCTCCAACATTTGCCAACTTCAGTTTTCGAGCAAGGTGTGAGGTGGAAGCACTGAAAATATCAAATTCATAATAAGTAATACACATAAAATACTTCTATGGACATTTTTTTGAGTTTGATTCAAAAAAAACAAAAAATCCTCTTTCAAATATTTTAAACCATTCAAATAGAGAAATGAATCTTGAATACAGGTAGTTTATATTCTATACAGGTAGAGGTGTAAAGGAATGACATATAGAACAAACCTTAAGAAAAATATCGCAGTAATAAAATTAAGAAGTGACTTACTTATAATTGTGCCTTATTACGATTTCTCTTCTGGCCCTTTTCAATTGTCCTTTATTACCTTCGCTGTCGGTTGACGTATCTTCAAGTGATCTCTTAACACTTCTGGGCGAGTCAGTGGATGAAGTGGCGACACTCAAGGGTGAGCTTGGATAGAATAATAATAAATTTAGATGAGAATACTAATTGAACATGCACATTATGTCAGAAATTATCTTTAATAAAAATAAAATTGCTGCTAGAAAATGATTATTGTATGTTTGTTGTAATATTATTTTGAAACCAGACTTATTTATTTCAAAAATTGGAATTGAAACACTACTGAATTTGGCAATTATATAAAATTTCTGATATTTCAGCATATAAAAAAAGATGAAATGTTTTCTCGAAGAAACCTTGAATAAATCAATATTATGAAATAATCTCAATTAAGTAACTTACCATTGGCAAATTTCATGAATAATTATCTTACCTTTCTCCAATTTCAATAGTAGGAGTGCAAGAAATATGATGACCAACACCAGAAGAATTTTCTTTGTTTTCAACAAAAACTACCTCCAGGTCATCATTCATTTCTATGAGAGAAGGATTCACCTTTTGCATTTTATTACCATGCAATTCTTGAAGAGTCCTGAAAATAATTGTAAAATAGTTAGTTGGTATGAATAACAGAGTTTGCTTGCAGAACAAAGTTTCACGAAATGATTATAGTTAAATTATATAGTATTGAAACTATTAATTTTCTTAGACTTTGCGCACGGAACTTTTACCTTGTACTTATTCAAAAAATATGGAAGAAACTCAACCTTAAAACTTAATTCGCAAGATAAGAAAAAAGTGGCTTGGTCGACTTTCAAATTCAATTTATGTTTACAAAAATTGAATGTTTTTACTTATACTGGCCTTCGTTGGATTGAATCCTGATTCTTTTTGTTTAAAAAAAGTCTTGGAACTGGGGAATAATGTTCACTGCAAATTACGTTTTTTGAACTCAGGAGCTCCACAGTAGGATCCCTTCCCAATGCTCTCATCCAGATGTCATGCCTCGCTTTCGTCAAACTTAAAATGAATTATAATAGTCAGACATGGACAAATATTTACTCAGTTAGAGTGATCATAGGTATTTTTCTGATCTGTATTTGTAATCAAAGATTCAAATTCATTTCACTTACTAAAAATAATGGATTCCAGGAATATTTCCTTTGTTTCCACACCATAGCACCAAGCACGTCGACATTGTCCAACAAAAACCAGTAACTGATAATGATAAACACGATAAACTAATCTACTCCACAAGTAAAATAATCTCAACTGAAACCGTCTCTGATCCGTATCAATTACGTCAATGGAGTCTTTCCAACACCTCCTTAGGAGGTGTTGGTCTTTCTCGCTGTTGCCGACTTTAAATAATTAAACGGGAGCTTGCATATGTTTCACAGAAATGCCCATAGAAAAATATAGCAAATATATATAAAATCTCTACTACTAAGGTAAATGTTTATGAAATTTGTCAACACAGCAGAAAAAATAGACCAGTCATGCACATGCGCATTGAGGAAAACAAATGAAATTTTACAACACTTTTGCATCAAACACATAAAAGGGATTAGCGATCTAGAGTAAGTAATTAAGTATATAAAGTATATATCTATGGGTAATGTGCTGCTGTATTACTGACCAAATATTTGGGTTTTCAAATGGATTATTACTTAGAACCACTCTAAGAAGTAACAGATCCTTCATATCTGTAAATCGTAGTCTTTTTTTAACTATCGTGGCAAGTGAACAAAAACCGTTGAAAAAATATCAAAATTGGCAGGCCAATTTACACAAATAAACAAACCAAAATAGCACTGTGACATAACCAATAAAAATACCGAAACTGTCAATCTCAAAACAGATCGCAGACTCGATTGATGGTTGCCACATAGTAAGAAATAACATTTTTTGCGAATTTTTAATACAAAGGAAGAAGTTTGGAACGGATTAGCACGATAGTATATATGATATTAGTCATTTATCATAGTTTAAATAGTCTATTTTTCTTTAGTTTGTAACAATTTAACACAAGCGCGTTTAAACTTGTCAACACCGCGAATATAACGGACGTTTATTAAGCGAACGTAAGGTCCCGTTGATAACGTAGTACGTTATCGGTTAATAACCGTCTCGGTAATTTCAAAGCTTCTGCGCATGCTCAGAGTAACCGAAAACGTAATTTACGTGTAAATTTAGGGTCTCAAAAACTCCCTATTATTACTAACGCTCCTGCGTTAATTCCCGGCGTACGCTCTTGGAGTCAGGTACCGAAGTCGATCTACGCGTTCGCGCTAATATTATTGCGCGAGATTTGCACACGGATCAGTTTGAAGTTAACAAACGTATTTTGTAGGATCTGTAAAATGAGTGTCGTACAAAGAAAAGTGATTACTCTTTTATTACTTTTTGATAAAGAAAATGATGAATGTGAACCTAAACGGAGGAAGAAGAAATATTGGTCTAAACCATGGTATTTACGCAGAAATGAGTCTAACCACCTTCATTTGCTACAAGAAATGAATGAAAGCAATCTAGAAGATTACAAAAATTATTTTCGGATGGGCAACGGACTTTTGATTGTTTATTGAGTCTAGTAAGAGGCCGTCTACAGAAACAAAATACTGTAATGCGCGAGGCAATTTCACCTGAGGCGAGGCTAGCTGCTACTCTCCGATATCTAGCTACAGGTAACTCATACGAGGAACTGAAATACGCCGATTTTTGGCGCGACGGGAACGTTACGCGCCTGGAATGTGTGTGCTCTTCACGCTCGCGTTTTGAATGAACCAAAGGAATGTCATTCCAAAACTTACGGATAACTGTACGTGAAGGGCCACCTTTATACGCGACTTCGTGCCTTATCGGTAGTCAACGGCGTATTTATTTTATGTTGATACTGCAACTGATATTTGAATTGAATATCTTATAAATAACTCCGAATCTTAATTTGGAGCATGATCCGAATGATCGGAGTGAAATCTCTTTTGCCCAGTCTCCGAACTTATGTAACGATCAATGCAGAGTACAGAGTTGCCATATCTCCGTAAATCGAAAATTCACTGTCAATTTATATGGAATGTGATACTGTTTATTTATAAATTTCAAATTCAGTATACAGTGGAGAATGATTTTAATTATGGGGTGATTTATAAATAATATATTAAAAGGATGGTATATAATGACATATTTTTTAAATTTCCTCCGTCTAAATAATTCTTTTATTTTAGGAAAAATCCTGGAAGTACATTACTATATCTGTATCTGCCTTCATTTGTTATTGTAATACATTATGGGGTTCGTTTTTATTTGACGATACCGAAGCAATAGTAAAAAATAAGGATGTTATGCCTTTTACAAATATCAATGAAATATTCAAGAATGATTTCTGGGGTACAAATATATCGCTCAATAGTAGCCATAAGTCTTATCGGCCACTAACAATATTGTCATATAGGTAATTACTTAAAAAGATTAGATACTCTTGTTGACATCAAATATTTTTTCCAGATTGAATGTGATTTACTCAAATAATATTCTAGATTCTTTTCAATTTCATGCAACAAACGTGATTTTATATGGTCTCTTGTGTCTGTTAACTATACCAGTTTTTGAACTTTTTTTAAAAAAGAGAAAGTATGAATATTTACATGAAATAGCTTTTATGTCCAGTCTTTTATTTACTGTACATCCTGTTCATACTGAATCAGTGGCTGCCCTTGTCGGTAGGGCAGATATTTTAGGATCTATATTTTTTTTAGTAACTATTTTACTTTATCATGGTAGTTTAAAACAAAAATCGGTTTTACTTTTGAGTATGAGCATATTGGTCACCATAGCTGCTGTTTTATGTAAGGAGAACACAATAATGGTTCTGGTAAGTGAAAAAAAGTTATTATTTTTTTGATATAGGTATTACTTTCATTATTGCATCAAAGTTTATGTTGACTTGAAAATGTGCTTTAGATAATTGATATTTTTTCAGGGAATGTGCATGGCATATGACATGTTTCAACAGAAAAGGAGAAAAAAAATGTGGAATCATGTTTTTACTATATATTTCATTATAAGAAATCTCATTTTAATTACTTCCGGAGTTGTTATTTTATATTGTAGATTGAAAATCATGAATTTTGAGGGGCCAACTTTCACAAGTATTGACAACCCAACTGCCTTCTCAAACAGTTCATTCATCAAGGTATACATATTATATTAGTTATGAATTTTAAGACATTTTTTGTAATATTCTGATTGCAGGTTTTTACATATAGTTATATTTATTTCCTAAATCTGCTCATTCTTATTTGGCCTGAGTGGCTGTGCTTTGATTGGTCAATGGGTTGTATTCCCTTAATTGAAAATTTTTGTGATATTAGAATATTTGTTGTTATATTGTTTTGGTTATTGATTATATTGACAACTCATAAATTTCTCAAAAAAATTTATGAAACTGGCCTCATGTAAGTAAATCAATTTTGATGAAGTATTTTTAGATGATACTTCAAATTTTTTAGCGATGGTTCTTTGATGGGAGTTTGTTTGATGATTCTCCCCTTCATACCAGCATCAAACTTTTTTTTTACTGTTGGATTTGTGATTGCTGAGCGTACCTTGCTACTTCCTAGTGCAGGATTTTGTTTTTTGGTTGTTATTGGATTTAGCAAGTTGGAAAAATCAATGAATAATCAGGAGGTATAAAGAATATATCGTCAACTTTTCAATTGAGACCTTTAAAAAGAATTCATTTGTTTGTTTATTGGAGGGAAATTATAAAAAAAATTAACTAGTTCAGTTTTTTCCTGAAGTCATAAGATTTTCCAGATTAAAATATAAATTATAACTAATATATATAATTTCTGTTCTATCGATTACCACTTACTTTCATTTCATATATCTTTAGATATATGGATAAAAATTTATGATTTTTTGGAAATTTTCTGGTGCGGAAATGTTTTTTTTTTGTCATATATAACCAATTCATCAATTTGATAGATAGGACAACTAAATGAACAAATTTTAAAGGAATCATAATTTTATATTGTAATTAAAAACTTGAAGATATAATAGAGGTTGAATTAAATGAGATCAAGAAAAAATTTTAGGTATCAAGAAAGTTGTTTTATGTTTTGTGTGTAATTTTTGCTGCTAAAACAATATTACGAAATTTTGATTGGCTCAAAGAAGAAAGATTATTCTCATCCGCCCTAGAAGTGTGTCCTTTAAATGCTAAAGTTCACTATAATATTGCCAAAGTAGCTGCAGATCAGGATCTCAAAGAATTAGCTCTTACTGAATATAAAAAATCTCTAGATTTGAATCCTAACTATGAGCAAGCAATGAATAATTTGGCTAATCTTTTGAGAGAAGAAAAAAAATATGAAGAGGCTGAAATTTTATTGAGAAAATCTTTGGATGTGAGGTAAACTATATAAATCCTAAGGTTATAGTAGAAGTTCTAAAATATGATATGGAATTTTTTTATTTAGTGGAGTTACTATATCATTTGTGGGAGAATATCAAAATTTTAAATTCAATTACAAAATATTTATTTAAAACAAGTATATCAAACTTTTTTGTTTTCAAGAAAATAAGTTATAATCAAGAATGGTTTAGCAATTGTTTTCAACTACATGTAGTTAAAATATTGAGTGGATATTTTTATATTGTTGTAAGAAAATATAAATTTTTAGGCCAAACTTTGCGGCAGCTTGGATGAATTTAGGCATTGTATTGACAAATTTGAACAAAACTGAAGAGGCTGAACATTGCTACAAAACTGCCATAAAGCATAGAAATAGATATCCAGATTGTTATTACAATCTTGGAAATTTGGTTAGTTCAAGATATCGCGTTGAAATTTTCTAACCATTTGTTTACATAAATTTACGTTTCTTTTAGTATTTGGATCAAAAACGTAATGAGGAGGCTCTTATAGCTTGGGAAATGGCGGTTTTTCATCGACCAACTCACATCGCGGCATGGAGTAACACTTTAGTACTTCTGGACAGTATGAAACGCTATAAAGAAGCATTAGATGTTGGCTTGAAGGCCCTCAGTCATAATCCTTCATCCCCAGCATTACACTTCAGTATAGCCAATACTCTAGGAAAGGTACAAGAATTTGTGAGAGCTGAAGCCCATTTTTTGGAAGCCATTAACTTGAACTCTAACAATGCTCTTTATATCTCTAATTTGGGTAAGGAGGCAAAATTGATTCAGCTTTAAAACAATGTTATTTAGATGAAATTAGGTTGATTCTCTTGAAAATCTAAGAATGCAACTTTATTTGATGCAAAAAAGCCAAAATCTTTTTTTAGACAAATCAAAGGATTTTGAATTAAATTTTATGTTTACTGTCATAAACTCATAAATAATTCAAAGCAGCTACAACTTCAATCACATTATATAATATTCTAAATGAAAAAATCTACAACAAATGTCCTTTATCTTGTATGAAAAAAGTTGCACAATGTTTAGAACATAGAAATACAACTATATCGCATATATATATATATATATATATATATATATATATAAATATATATATATATATATATATATATATATATATATATATATATATATATATATATATATATATATATATATATATATATATATATATATCGGGGGCTGAGAATTATAAGGTTCCAAGCGACATTTTGTACAAAATTTGTTTTTTTACAGAAACCGATTCTATTTTTCATTATGCACCTTTCGCTCTTAAAATTTCTTCAATATGTCTACAGATGGCGCCAAAATTAACAGGGAAACATAGTTTCAAGTACATGTGACGCTTTGGTGTGGGAACCATATAGTTCCAAGTACAGTGTGGCATAAAAAGTGGTAGTACGACGACATTATTTGCGATGTCCTCTGTTTCCGAAAGCGACTCTTTTGAAGATTTTTGCAGTTCTGGTCGTATCTCAAAAGAAAACAAAGATACAATGAGACAGCACATACAGACGTTTCCTTCCGTAGGCGCCAATTATTGCAGGAAAGATTCAAAAAAGAAGTACCTTGAACCATCACACTAAAAAAGAGCGCGTTCACGACGATAAAATAAAAAATCCCAACTGTGCTGTTATATGTTTCGACTTGAAAAATGTTATTAATTTGCCAAAATCTGAAGTATCAGTGCTTTTTTATAAACAAAAGTTAAACGTTTATAATTTAACTGCTCCTTGTACAATTAATGAAGAAATTTACTGTGCAGTATGGCCTGAAACAATGTGTGGACGAACAGGCAATGATTTAGCTAGTGCTCTGGTAAGAATTTTGGAGAAGATTGTGTTTAAATATCCTGAAATTAATGAAATAATATCTTGGAGCGACAGCTGTGTTCCTCAAAATAGAAACTCTCTTATTTCAGTTGCAGTCACTGACTTTTTAAATAGACATCCTCATATCCTCAGGATAACGATGAAGTATTCTGTACCTGGACATTCATGCATACAGGTTGTAGATAACATCCATTCTCGTATAGAAAAGGCTATGAAAGTTATAGATATTTGGTCGCCTCTATCTCTTATGAGAATTTTGTTGAAAATTGACAGAAGAAAGCCATTCTGCGTAATTAACATGCAGGAAACTCATTTTAAAAACAAGATCAACAATATATGAGATCTTTAATTTCTGAATTAAAAAAAAAATCTTGTAATGTTTGTTCTTTTTTTGTAGTATGTTTAACTAAATTTCATTTACATTTTTTTAAAGAGAACTTCATATTGTATATTTAAATTATAAAGAGATAACGTTTTTTACACTTTTGCGTTCTGTTACTTCTTATTATTAATCGTTAAACTAAGCGAAACAAAAGTCTTCTAAATCATAACACCGTTTTATTTCCAGCAAAATAATAAAGAGTTTTATCAAAAATAAAAAACTAACAACTTTTGTAACTTATATGGTACTCTAGCAATATATTATTTATTGTTAGAGTGCCACGAGGTTCCAAGTACAGTTGCAGTTTTTAAAAAAAATTATTAAAATTAGCATTTTCTAGTTTAATTAAAGCATCTTTGTGCAGTTGTGTATTCACAAATGTTTAACCTAAAACATATACCACATTCAGATATCATTAATTTGAATAGAGCCGTTTTATCTAACATCAAACTTTAAAATCCATTTCCTGAAATTTTTGGTAAATGTCGCTTGGAACCTTATGGTTTTCAGCCCGCGATATAACAATGACTTTCACAATTTTTTAATTTGTCAGAATCACTTGTTTATATTTTAAGAATTCGAATTAATCCATGTACTCTGGTCATAATTTTCAGGAGTACTTTATCATCGATGGGGAAAAACAGAAAAGGCAAGAATTATGTACCAAAAGGCTCTTAAAATAGACCCAAATATGAAAACGACTCAGTTGAACCTGAAGAAGCTAGATCATAAATAAAAACAAAAGGCAATAAACTGAGAAAACTCAAAAAATTACAAGATATCTTTTTTCATTTATTGTGGTACTATACAAATATAATATTTATTGACAAAATTTCTTTTTCTTTTATGTAATATTGACTAGGTGCCATTTACTGCAAAATCAATAAATAATTTATTCAGCTTTCAAACTCGTAAGGAACATAGGAGGTGAATTAACATATATAATAAACACACTTAATACTTTCTTTTACACATAATATGAAATTCACAAAAATGCAAATAACTTCAAATATAAGAATATCACAAAGAATCGTTGCTAAAAGTTGGAGAGGTGATTTTTTTATCTGCAGTTCAAAATGCAAACATTGATAAGAAATTTTCCCAAGATACACTGTTTCAAAATGCATGATTATTACTTTAAAAATGAAAAAAACAATTCTAGTGCAAACTACCTCTCCATTGTCCTCTAGAACAACATAAATATTAAAATTTGATCTTTTATTAAAGATTTTATTAATCAGGTGATAGTAATTGTTTTCAAAATAGGTTTTTATACTTTTTAGGCTTTGAAAGAGAACAACTATGCATGTTCTGGATGGAAAAAATTTGAGATTCATAGTTGATGAATATTATCACAATGTAAGGGCCTTTCTTCAGTGGACCCTTTGTTATTTTCAAAGGAATAGAAAACAAAGTTGAATCATATTACATAGGAACATTGAAATTACAGTGTTCTAAGAATCTAATACGACATATAGGTTTCACTGTCTTTAAATTTACCAATTAATGTAAGACCTAATTTATTATGCCCAGCCAGCAATGGATAGTCAATAAAATTTAAAATGACATATTTGAGATTTTTTTTACACATCCTAACACAACCATGATTCTAACGATTTTTAAGAATTGTTTTTAATGAATATTTATTAGAGCCATGTCTTTCAATAGTTCATCATTCATTAGTATGCCACTACAAAATTATTTATATGTTACTACATAACTTATCGAAAATAATAAAATTAGCAGTTACTGCCAAAGGTTGAGTAGATCAATACTTTTTCATATATTGGAAATTATATAATTTCACTCCACTACATT
Source organism: Cynegetis impunctata (assembly GCA_030704885.1). NCBI lineage: Eukaryota > Metazoa > Arthropoda > Insecta > Coleoptera > Coccinellidae > Cynegetis > Cynegetis impunctata. The sequence continues at coordinate 364,213 of JARQZK010001490.1, read as the reverse complement.
TTGATATACCAACCAACTGATTATCAGGCTCTTCAAAAAAATTGAATGAATAAAATTAATGAGCTATAGTCTGTCCAGTCTAAGTTGGCGTGTACGTCACAGTCATGCGCAAATAACTACGCAAGGCCGCCTACCCAAATAAATAGAATTCGAAATGGTCAAAATTCATATCTGTCGTAAGTAATTTTCTGAAAAAGTAGTTATATGGTGATAGTGACCGGATCATCCATTTCGACAAATATTCTGTTCTTAACATATCAAGTCGTATGTATCTCTCAAGAAAAACTAACATTCCAAGTAATGAAAATAAGTTGAATGTTTGTTAAGTTGTCATTTAATTGAAAAATTAGCAATGTTGTCGGTCCCTCTCGACCAACGCGCCTGTAATCGGCATTTCACGTTTGACAGTCGCCGAGTAACCTAGAAGATTTTGTAATTAAGTTTGATTTATCGATCGATGAATATGGATTCCATATAGATAGACACTTCTGGTAGGGAATAATGGTCAATTTGAATTTACCGCTAAAAATCCCCGCCATGTCAAGTATGCAAGATATCTCATTTTGTTGAAAATTGGGTTAGCTATTTAGATTTAAGATTATTTATTACATCTGACAACAGTGTTCACGATCGACGTCATATACAATTGGTGACGTACACGCCAACGGTCGCTGGACAGACTATAACTTGACAAATTTGTTCCTCATAGACATACTAAATTAACTTTATTGCATTAGTGGTTATTACAAAAAACTACTGGGCACCTGTGAAGTGCTTATTTTAGACATATTAGTTCAAAATTGTGGTTCTTGAAGATATAGCAGATTCGCAAAAATTTATGTACTGTTTTTATATAACAAAACAGTGTAATCAATTCATAAAACAACTTCAATTTTGATATTGAAACCACTTAAAAACACCAAGTCATAGAAGTCCATCTTTTTTATTGGTGCTTGTGCTTAAAAGTTTTCTATAAACTCCAAGAAATCATATTCCTTCTCATAGCAAATATCATCAAACTAATAAATGTTAATATATATTTGTACTAAGAAAATTTAATAATTGTCACATAAAAATACCATTTAACTCAAATGCATTCAATAATTTTCAAATTTGAAAATGAATAATCATCAACACCAATAAATATATATTTTGATGGTATTCATCAAAAAATACCAGCATTATGACTATACAATTCAATGTTTTTTCCAAATTCATTGCATTTGATGGTTATATTATAGCTGAAGCTAGTTCAAGAAGTGACTCAATGACATATATAATAATCTCACTTCATCAAAAGCATCTCCACGTCAATTTTAATATTGTAACAAATATCAATTCAACTGGGGGCAGATAAATTACAGAAATATTTTCTAGTTGCATCGAAGATTAATAACTTTTTTTCATACTCATTTAAAAACAATCATTGAAAACGTGTTCACAGCAGAAAAATGATTTTGCATCCAAAGAGTAAAATTCAACATATACCTGGATTTCTTTCAAGTTGGTAGATTTTAAAAAATTAAAATTTTTCCTTAATTTTTGTCTTCATGTTTAATATCAGTAGAAAAATTATCGATTGTTGTCTGGCTGTTTACTAGTACTTGGTTTATTAGGGTCATTTATATTGTCTTCTGTTGTAAGTGCTTCTAGCTGTGAGGGTAGTTCTGAACTGGTTACTAATGAGTGATCATTCAAAATGTCTGGTAAAGCATTTCTACGACCTGTGCGTCCAGTAGACAGAAAGTCCTCAATCTTATGATTCGATTTAGATGGTGATGGATCTGTAGAAGATGAAGGTTGTTCTGACTTTGATGGATCCATCATAGCTATCATTTTTTTCACTGAAATATAATATACACATTAGCAACCTTAACTACATATTCTATTTTCAAATGCAATGAATAAAAGTGAGAATTCAAAAAAAGAATTATAAGAAACATCTTCGAATAGAATTTTTCAAATTTCATGCTTTAATCTACTTAATAGGAATGAAAAACTAGTGCAAATTTAAAATTACAAGCGTTAAAGAAAATATTTGAATTCTTAAAGTAAAATTAAATAAAAAGTTATTTGAAGTGATGAAAGAACCAACTAAAAATGTATTTTTATATCATATATATGAATGTGGTTCAAATTACAATAGCACTCCTTCGTTGTCTGTTAAAATAGCCATCCATAATAATAAAGATTACTTAAAAGTTTTATATACTAGAAATATAGGTTATAACTTCTAAATAGATTTTATAATTTATATATAAACAAATTGGTTAGGGTATATAATTTCGGAACATTTCCAGTTAGAACATGCAGTTAGTTCCTGGAATAATTTTATCAGAGCCTAAGCAAGGTAAACTTGTGCTCTCACTCCTACCTGATCTTTTGGTAATATTCTTTTTATTCTTATGAATAATTCGATTTATGGAGTACATGCTTTTCAATCCCTTGACTCCCTTCCTAGGCATTTTGCACAAAATAAATGATGGGAACTTAAAAATTGATCCAAATTTTGGAATGATTACAGTTCATTTACGTACGTTGATAATAAACAATATCGTCATACTGCTCCAAGAACTAAATGTGTAATTTCATAGAATTCATTTTTTACTCAATAATAGACAATTCCTTATTGTATATTATTATATATAAGGCTAAAGGCTCCAAAATATACCGTCAGGACAGGACAAGGATGTTTTCACAGAATAACATATATTTCACCGAGCATAGAAAATATTATATAAATTCTGTGACAATATAAATAAACTGTTTCACACTCTTCACATTTTCGACGGTGAGCGCAGTGAGCGCAGCGTTGCCAGAGTGGTACTATAGTACCACATGTGGTACTTTTGGTTGTCAAAAAGTACGGTGGTACTCCTTTGATAAATGTGGTACTGTTTTTGGGTATATTGAAAAACAACTTTTTTATCGATTATTTGAATCGAGAAATCAAAATGTCCATAGCATCATAGCAGATGACCATGACAAGAGAGAGATGCAAGTCGAAAGGAAAGTTCGAAAATGCACGGAACAGTCAGTTTATTCTGTCCAGACAAAGAGTACACAAACTCTGTACTCTTTGTCTTTGGTCGACGGCTGACTGGCATTTGACAATTGACAATTCTGCTTTGAGAAATGGTGAAATGATGCAATAAATTTTATCAATAAAACATTTTACTATTTATGTATTTAAACCTCCCTGTTACGATATCGGTTGATTTTGGTTTTGATGAGATCAATATAATGTGTTTTTTTCTTTCAATTGGCATGTAATATGTAATATTGAAAAGTGGTACGCTGAGGTAAAATTTAGTACATTTTCATCGAGTTTGTGGTACGGAGATTTTTTCCCACCTGGCAACGCTGAGTGAGCGGTGTTGGCGAGTAGATGGCTAGGGGTCGACTTGACTACGCGGTGTAACTGGTATCTGTCAGGAAGAAGATGTCCGGACCGGCTTAACGTGAGCGGCGCTTATCGTGTGAATCAATGCTGGAGCAAGAATTTTTACGGATGGTGCCGTTGATGAGGGTGACTCTCTGGTTACGCGGTGTGAACGGTATCCATCAGCAGGGATATCCCAGATCCTCGGCATCTACGTAACGAATTGTGTCCAGAAATATTCAGGTTCATGGCTTTGTATCGAATTATGCAGCATTGCGGTACCTCATGGATGTTTGAAGCAGAAAAAAGGTCAAAGGACACAATCAAGATGTCGCAAGACATGAACAACAGTAGAACAAAGGCAAAATCAAGACGAAGAGGCATATGGAAGAAATTCCAGTCCAGTTAATTAAAATTAAAAGATCTCCGTACTCTTCACATAACCAAGTACAGCCAACAAGATCCGGCTGTAAAAATCCATCATTTGGCTTACCATGACCTATGCATCTTGGTATCCGCGGCTTGTTGTCATATTCAAAGGCTCAAAATCGTGAAAACAAGTCACTGAGGATGAACGTGAAAACTACCAGATTCATCGAGACTTGGAAATGCCGAGTCTAAACAAGTTCATCGTTTTCGATGTGTAATTAAAGAATCCAAAGATTTATAACCGTTTGTAAAGATGCATTTAGGGATTCACTCGTATTTAATACATATTAGAATTGGAAGAGATAAATTATATCTGCAATGTACCTTGAATATTTGTTAGATTTTATCTCTTTAAGTGGCGCTGTTCAGGTAATTTGGATGTTTGTAATACTACCGCTGAATAAATATTTCTCCCTAAAATGAAAGTGTTTTGTTTTCCATTTCACAACATGAAATGATTTGGAGTTTACCTGGTATTCATTGAGCATAAGGATTTTTAAGCATTTCTAGGATAATATATCCCAAATAGTTATTAACTAAAGAGTTGTGTGATAGCAATGGTACTCTGAATTATTTATTGAAGGTGTTAAGGAAACTCTAGCTAAGTTAAGTATATACTCTTGGGTTATTAATGATGTAAACTAACATCGTAATTGTGCTTTCCATTTTAATTATTCCCTAATCCCAACAAACTGGTTTTTGATATTTGTACATACGTTTATATTATGCGAGGTTGAATCGCTTTTACCATGGTTTCCCTACCCTCCTTGAGGATGACGAAACTTCGTCACAAAATAAAAATGTTCATAAAAATATCAAAAAGAAATGGTTTATTATTCATAATTCGAAATGAAATAACTCCAAGTAACGGCCTACAAGTGTTCAGTTTGTACTCGTATTATAGTTTCACAGAGAATATTTCAACTTGTTTTCCACCAAGTAATAAATCTGTTGTAATTGTCACGCTACAGTGATTGTCAAACCGATATTTTTCGCCATGTTTATAGCCATTAACCACGGCTCATATAAAGGTTTCTCCTCTCTAATTTTTGATAATGTCACAGATAAGTTTCACGAGGGCATTTAAAAAATAATTCATAGTTTGGACGTAGAAAAGCCACACATTTGGTCTTATGGTGGGTATCCACCGAAACTGTTGGCAACTTTAGTGTTTCCAATTGCTTGAAACTCTCCAGAAAGTCACCAACTTTTGTTTCCATTGTGTCTACATCGAGTAGAAAACAATTTGAAAAACATTTTAGTTGGCAACAAGCTGTCTCCACCATCGGCACTGTCTTCGACTGAAAATTATATTATGCAAGCTAATTCGTTCGTCCACGTTCAGAGACATGCTTCTCTTTCGAACAAACGTTTTCAACTCCAACTGAAAGTGTATCCACAGAGCGGAAAAAATATCTGCGACAAGCTTATTCTTTTGATGTTTACCGCCAAAAACGGAAACACGGTTTCCAACATTTGTTTCCAAATTTTGTTGCTAACACGAGGTAATTACAGAAACTTTTGTCACCACCACTTGTTGACAACACAAAAGTTGGCAACTTTTCTTCGGTGGATACGCACCATTACAATAAGTGTTTGATATGTACAAAAAGCAAGTTTAACGGGCTCTTGCACCGTTTTACTATAAAACGTCGTTTAACTAAACTTCGTTTATGCGAGGTTTAAGACGCCGTTTATATGTTGGTGAAAGCGAAAATGCCAAATTAAACTCGATTTATCATTAAACTTAGTTTAATAATATACGGTGCAAGAGCCTATAAGTCAACTAGGGCTGGCATCTTCGTTACACTCCCGTAGTTCGGGACTAGTCTGTAGACGTATATTATTTGCTGGCCGAATTGCGAATAAAGGTTGAGCGCTTTCTTATGTGACTGTCTTCACATCCCCGCACTGCAACCGCACCATGTCCGCACTCAGCACTGAGCCCGCACCGTGCGAGATAGTTCATGTTTTAATTTTTGACGGGCACGGTGGACGATGTATTCTCGGCATATAGTAGAAATGGAGACTAGAGCGTAGCTAGTGGGGGAAAATTTTTGCTCACCCTGGAAAAATCGATAGTATTGATAAATTTTTACTGTTCAATCTTTAATTCTATAGTTCAAAAATTCTTAAGTATTCGTAAAATTTGGTCTCATCATCCATTAGATGAGGAGCAACGTGCAGAATTCGCCTTCAACATATCTTGCTTTCCAAGCGTTGTGTACCCACATTTTTCATCGTTTTGGTCTATTTTTCTCATTTTCTTCATCGTCCAAGCACCGAGACAGGGACGTGTCTCGGTGATGAATTGTACCCTGCTTTCTTATGTGGCTGTCTTCACATCTCCGCACCGCGTCCGTGTTTTTTATTTGGGCGAAACACGGCTGTGTGTCGGTGCGGACATGTGTGTCCTATTTAGTTTGAAGCATATCTAGATAGTGACCGTAACCAAGCACATAGAAAAACAATTTAAAAACTATGGTTTGTTTAACCATAAAAAGAGATATTACCTTATTTGTTTTGTTTGTAGTGAAGGTTTAATTTGCAAAAATGGTTTGTTAAAATAATTTCGACAATTTTCAAAATTTATGATATAATATTTGCAGTCTAGTGGTATAATTTTGGTTGGAATTGGCTTGGCTGCTGTAGGTTATGTTGGTAAATATGCTCTCCGTAGACTCCCAAACGTTGCAAATACTTTCAAACAAACAATCGAGAATTTACCCAAATTTGATGCTGAGTCTATGGTTAATTCAAAATATTATAAAGGAGGTTTCGATCCTAAAATGAACAGAAGAGAAGCTTCTTTAATTCTAGGTACCTACAAGTTATCACGCAAGTTTTAGAATCATTTATATATATATATATTCATAGAAATGTATCTTTTCCCTATGTCTACATTATAAGTGTACTTGTTACCCTATAATCCCTACATTCAGCTTATATTAAAAATTTAGACAATCATGATAATATTGTTGCTTGTATATTTAAGATTATTTTATTAGTTGAAAAACTACTGCTAATGGAATTAATTCATGAAATGCATAATTATAAATATATTCAAGGAAATTGTCTGTTGTCATATTTTATTTGAACTGTTTTAGGAATAACACCATCTACTAGTAAATCTAAAATTAAAGATGCTTTCAAGAAGGTTATGTCTGCAAATCATCCAGATAGAGGGGGCTCCCCATACTTAGCATCAAAAATAAATGAGGCCAAAGATTTCTTAGAGAAACACTCAAGATGAATGAAACAATAGTTTATTGTATAATAGAAAAAATTAAATAAATGTATCTAATCTTTATAAATATAGTTCCTTTGATTTCATCTTTGGTTCTGTGTTTTACTGTATTTATTTCGAAGTTTTTCTAAATCGCTGTCAGTAATTTTGCCAGGAATCTTGAATATATGCTGAAAAGTAAGTGTTCAATAAATCATTATAGAATTCTGACATGATACTATTTTGAAACAGTTAGTAAATAGAAATTATCTTACAATCATAAATTGATGGCAGTCAATTATTTCTTTATGATTCTTCATTTCTTTGAAGCAAGTAATAAGCTCACTTAATTCTTTCGTACGAAGAATTTCAGCCTTGTGTAATTTAATAAGAGTTAAACCAACTCTGAATATTATTTTGGATCCTTCATAGAAGATGCAATCCCATATTCTAAAAACTGTTTCTGTAGGCAACACCTCAGAAAAAAGGCAAATGAACCATTTAGTAGTTACCATAGCCCATGGCATGCCAATTTTTGTTATGTGCCTATGAATTTCTACGTCTAATTTTCTTACTAAGTCATCAAGAACATCTAAATCTACCAGTAATCCTGACATATTCATTACTGAATACTTGGGTAAGATTTTTTCAACAAGCACTTTGAGTAACCAGAAAGAATCTTCTTCATTTCTGGTGGCCAATAATAGCAAACCAGTGATATAATTTAGACCTTGGCAATAACCTGAAAATTTAACAGTATTGGACATTTGCATAAATTACTGATTATTTTTGGAGATGTCTTCAAGAGAATCAGAAGAAAAACATGTAATAGGATACAATTTTGCAGCTTCTCTGGATAACACCCCATTTTCACAATTAACTTATCCATAAAATTAGTAAAATACAACATCATAAAATTACTTTCTCAATTAACGCTTCTTTCTCACCTACTTCAGAGTTTTGATGTGCAAAAGCTGCCAAAACATTAAACATTTGCTTGGTAAGGTGTGCTTCACCAAGGAAGTTTATATTATCTGGAAATGTCCGAGGTAAATCAATTTTTATGATATCTATTAGAGCTGGGTTACTGATTTTATTTTTCAAATCACTGTAATTCAAAGCACTTTGGTCTTTTAATTTTTGGGCACCTGAAACTTGTAGCCAAACAGTTGCCCGCAAATCAAATGGAATACCCTTCCTAATAAATCGTCTCAGTTTATTACTCTTTGCAAATTTACTTTTTCCTTTCAAGGTACTCCACCTCTGAGCTCTTCGGACTAAAATATGCATATATTTTCCCATAAATTCTGCATGGACTTCATAATCAAAATTTTCAGGCCTATCAAAACCATATTCGTCAACTTTACTGAAATAGAGTCATATATTTTCAATAAGTTTCTCTAAGATACCATCATACCTGTACATAGTTTGAGCCATCCTATATTATTAAATACTTTGAATTTGTATCATAAAGAAACCGTTTACTTGTAGGTGTAACATACATGATTACCTACAATAATTTCATTAATTGAGTAATAAGAGTGTGAGTCATGATTGTTGCTCAATTGAATGATACTTCCAAATTGATTATTTAACCCATGTTGATCCAAAGCTACGAGAAAAATAGGTACAAACGAAATACCTAATTTTCCGATTAAATCGAAAATAAATCCGCCCACACCTATTTTAGGACTTAGGTAAACACTGAATTTAGCAAATCATAGAATATTCGGTTTTTTTTAGGCTTATTATTAAATTTATTGCCTTTGGTTCCGAACCAAATCCTTGCACTTCGAGTAAAATTTTTCTATCACTTTGACACGTCTCAAAGTCAAAATATTCATCTGAGGCAAAAACTAATACTATTTTCGTTTTCTACAGTCAAAATAGAGTTGGTAACCATACTTAATTCGCCATTGGTGTGAATGGCGCTTCCGAGGAAGATTACAATTATGTTACAATATCAAACAACTGGTTATTACAAATTTCAAACACAAGTACGAGTTTAGTCAGGAAAATGACTACTTCAAATTTTTAAGGCAAAAAAAACCTTTTATACGCATAACATCTACAGTTATTTCCAATTAAACGTCCAAAATTGGGCGTTTAATTTACGCGTAGTCTCTAATTTAAAGCGGCTTAAACGCCATTTATATTTTGGCGCAAGCGAAAATATACAACTAACCTCGTGTATTCGCGTTGGGCGCTTAAACGCTTTAAGCGCTCACGCTTAGAAGCACAGATTATTGGCGTTCGTGTTGGCCTACTAGCGCTTAGAGACGCTCACGCTTTGGCTTTGAGCATTAAAGATGAATGTCAGATCTTCTTTTTACGCTTAAGTAGGCAAAAGCCCTATAGTTCATGCAAATACTGTGCTTTAACATTTCCCTACAAATTTATTAATTATCGACAACAAAAGTTAGGTTAGCTTACGCTTAGTGTTAAGCGTTTGTGAGCGCGAGTCGACCACAGAGAACGAAGCTTATAAGCGCTTAAAGCGTGTAAGCGCCCAATGCGAATGCACCCCTCGTCTTACCATTAAACTTAGTTTAATAATTATACGGTGCAATGACCTATGTTAGACATGTGTCACTTTTATTGTAACTACAATATACAATAATAGTTACGTTTTTATTTATGAACAAAATATTCATAATAACTTATCCGAATTGAACTGAACTACAATAATCTGCTTTCTTATTCGAAAATTCGAGTGGGTTCCAGAATTCCGAGAATACAGAGGGATGTTTGACCATCGAGCTTCGAAACTGCCAGAATACAGTCGGCATTAGTGTTTTCGTAATAATATAAATATTTAAAGTATATTCAGTATTTTTCACACGTTTTAGTCGTCTAATAAGTGTTTAAAACACAAGAATATTAATCCATACAACGAAAATCCAAGATCTCTCGGTATTCAACCAGCTGGGAGCTGGGTACGCCAAGACATATGGAAACTGACACTTAGCTGTAGTATTTGCCAAAATAGTATTTTTGCTAGCCCACCACCACCTGATAATCTCAGGCGAATTTGATTAAAAAATAATAATTGGTGGTCATTGTCTTCTGCCGTAAAATCATAGAAAAATACTTTTCATTGATTGATTTACGTGAATACGTGTTTACTTTTAAACTAACCTAAAATAAAAGAAAACTACCAAAACAATAAATACATACAGAGCACTTAAATACCCGTTTCTAATTTGTTATTGTGATTATTACTTAACCAAAAATGAGTTTGACTACCGAACAAGAAGCTTTTCTGCAAGAATGTAACATGGAATTTTCTACTAGATATACAACAGCGGATTCAGAGTTCAAGAATATCTATGAAGCTGATATTCCCATTCCTCCAATTGTATTTCCATGGTATGGAAGATCTAGGTTCAATAGTAATCGAGAGCGAGATAGGAGTGGAAATTACGATAATAGAAACTCATACAACCGTAATGGAGCAGACAGATCATTCGGGAAGTTCAATAATCATCAATACAATGATGATCGGAGAGACTATTCAGAAGGATCTTCAAATTATAATAGACACAAGCGTTTCAGACAATACTAATTGGATGATATTTAAAAAATCATATGTTATACAGATGTTCAAAATATTAATTTCTATATTATTTTCAAAAGTGAGGTATTTTATAATGAATCATTGTTTAATATTAAGTGAACCTATATTGCGTTCAGGTGAAAACTACAATATCAATATATGAAAGTAATATATAAATCTATAAATATATGTATATATATATATATATATATATATATATATATATATATATATATATATATATATATATATATATATATATATGATGTATAATGATTAAGTAAATATATTAATAGAATTGTAAAATTTGTGTTTTCATTATTGAGAATGAAAAAAAAACGATTTCAAGTCTGGTGTATTCTTTACAAACTATAAGTAGATTGAGAATATAAAAAACTAGACTGAATCAATTTACCACAGAAATGTTTCTCTCGTCAAACATAAATGCCCGAGAAACTAATTTAAAGAAGTATTATGCAATAAGAATTGCGGTTTACCGAATTTTATTATTTTCGCATGAGTTTACAACTTTGATTAAGAGAGTTCCTAATAAATCTGAATTATTTCATTTGTATATGAGCAATGCGATAATTAAATCCTACGTTACGTGTTTGAAGTTGACAATTTTTCAAATTGAAAATTATTGTAACCAACCCTTTCAATTTTTTTGACGAAATTTTAGATGCTGCACGACGCTTTAACCTTTTAATTTGCATTTTAGTTGCAATTCATATTTGTGATCGTATATCAAGCCTCACATAAGTGGATTATGATGAAAACATAGATCTATTATAATAGAAAGAATTAACCGTCTACAATTAGATAAAATCAGAAAGTTACGTTCAGGACTCCTGACATGATTTTTGCTCAACTGTTCAGTCTCAGTGGCACTCAGTGCATTGAACCACATCAGTTCTTTGTAGAAATAAAGAGCAGTCCGGCCACAGGCATACTTTAAAAAATTATGTTCTGTAGAAATGATCTATATGCTTATATATGAGGAAAAAACTTCGAGTAAAATGACTGAAATACAAATTACATTTTGACAATCCCTTCCAGAAATTCATGGAGCGTTTCTTTCATCATGTCAGGTGACTATATCCTCAAGATGAGTGCTTAATATGATAAGCATTATGCCTATGATATAGTGACCTTCAATGCTTCAATGTGACTTTTGATTTCCATTACAAGACGGCGAATACAGTGATAGGCTGAATGAAAATTGATGATAACGAATGAAACTACTGGTGCTTACTGCTTACCTGTACATTCATTTCTAACCCAGATTAGGTCGAGGTACAAGAATTTGAAAGTACAATACCCTATACATTCCATCTGTTAATTTATAGTAATTCTAAGATAAAAAAAATGTCAGGGTAAGTAATTTTGTTTGCTTTGCTTCATTTCGTATGCGAGTATTGAATTTTTTATTTTGAAATGCTGAATTATAATTCGATGGTAAATTGCTTTATCATTATGGCGGGCAATAATTTTATTTAGAATTCGGTAGAATCATTGATTAATAATTCAAAAAGCTTCTTGAATTTTGGAAACATTTGCAAGTTAATGCTTTATTCATATGTGTATAATTACTGGATAATGTAGATGTACCCATTTTTCAAATTTTTTAATTTGGTTAACCTTTCATGAGAGAAATATTCTGAAATCATTCATAGGGCTATCCTTTGATATTTTAGCAGCATTCACTATTTAGAAGGAGATACAAAATATTGCAGTTTTCAAATATGGTATACCTTAAATTTCATTTATTTTAGGAATGCAGACATTGGTTTAATTGGTTTGGCCGTAATGGGCCAGAACCTTATACTAAATATGGCTGATAATGGTTTCAAAGTGGTAGCCTATAACAGATCCATTGAAAAGGTGCACCATTTTCTAGCCAATGAAGCTAAAGGTAAAAGCATTATTGGAGCAGAATCGATTCCTGATCTTGTTTCTAAATTGAAGTCACCTCGTCGTGTTATGTTGTTGGTAAAGGCTGGATCTGCAGTTGATAGTTTCATTGATCAGCTAGTGCCTCACATGGAAAAAGGGGACATCATCATTGATGGAGGTAATTCCGAATATGCTGATACTCAGAGACGAACAGAGGAGTTGGCCAGAAAGGGAATTAGATTTGTCGGATCCGGAGTTTCAGGTAAATTATCCCATTATAGAAGTTGTTCATTTGTTGAAAGTCGTTCATTAAAAAACGATTGCATTCTTTCAGGTGGAGAAGAAGGTGCCAGGTATGGCCCAAGTCTAATGCCTGGTGGAAATAAAGAAGCATGGCCTTTTATAAAACACATTTTTCAAGGAATCTCTGCTAAAGCTGATGGACAACCATGTTGTGATTGGGTAGGAAGCGATGGTGCTGGACATTTTGTCAAGATGGTACATAATGGAATTGAATATGGGGATATGCAACTTATTGGAGAGGTTTATGATTTAATGTTGGCTTTGGGAATCAGTCAAGATGAAATGGCAAACACATTTAAGCAATGGAATAAAGGAGAACTTGATAGTTTTCTTATAGAAATTACTGAAGACATTTTACATTATAAGGATGAAAAAGGTATATTTTCATCAAAATTCATTAGAAATATTCTCAGTTGCTGAGTATATATATATATATATATATATATATATATATATATATATATATATATATATATATATATATATATATATATATATATATATATATATATATATATATATGTATATATATATATCTATCTATTTGCAAGAATTATTTTTATAATTAACTTACCTATATTATTTTCCAAAAAAAAGGTTCTATTTTGTTTATTATATTCCAGTTGCTGGAAATGGAAGTATGTACTTTTATATATTAAATTCTCAATATGACTTCAGAATATTTGGTTTTGTTATAGCTTAATATGATTTGTTGACTTAAAATTTGTAATATATCAGATCTTCTGGAAATTCAGCTTCTAAATTGAATAGTATACTTTGATAGATATATTTATCAAAAATTTCAATTTTAAGGAATATTACCTTATATCCAGCCTATCATATAAAATTTAAGAATTATGTACATTCCAGGGGAATATTTATTGCCAAAAATAAGAGATTCAGCAGGTCAAAAGGGAACTGGAAAATGGACAGCCATTTCTGCTTTAAATTATGGAGTTCCTGTGACACTAATTGGAGAGGCTGTATTCAGTAGGTGTCTGTCTTCTTTAAAAACTGAAAGAATAGCTGCCAGTAAAAAACTTCCTAAACCTTCTCCATACAAATTTTCTGGTAATAAGGAACAATTCTTGGAGAACTTGAGACAGGTAAATAAAACTCAATTTGTTAATTCAAATGCGTCAGAATTGTATACATATTTCAATTAAATAATGATTGTACTATTTGAATTTATAGGCCCTTTATGCCAGCAAGATTGTCTCTTACGCTCAGGGTTTTATGCTGTTGAGAGAAGCAGCAGCCGTTCATAAATGGAATTTAGATTATGGTTCCATTGCTTTAATGTGGAGAGGTGGTTGTATCATCAGGTCTGTTTTTCTTGGCCAAATTAAGATGGCCTTTGATAAGGATCCTAATTTGAGTTCTTTATTATTGGCACCTTTCTTCATTGATGCTATTGCAAAAGCACAAGATGGTTGGAGGAATGTAATATCAACAGCTGTTAACATGGGTAAGTAAATCATTTCTATTTTTTCTGTTTCTTGATGTATAGAAATCTTTAAATGTTATTTAAATATTTTTTCAATGCAGGTGTGCCTACTCCAGCTCTTAGCACAGCTTTGGCATTTTACGATGGTTATAGAAGTGAGAGATTGCCAGCAAACTTACTGCAAGCTCAGAGAGATTATTTTGGCGCTCATACATATGAGCTGCTTGGCCAAGAGGGAAAATTTGTCCACACTAATTGGACAGGAAAAGGAGGAAATGTCTCTGCTAGTACTTATGATGTTTAAATTACTTTCACATATTTTAAACCTTTTTACATTTATTATATTTATATTTATACAATAAAAAACTGGTTTTGATGTTAAAATATTTATTTTTAATGAAATAAGTTCAAAATGAATTTTACTGAAATGTTAGCTCAAATAATATGAATACAGATTTTGAAATAATTAAAATTTTAAATGTAACGGAAACAAATACCAATTCAAATAAGAGTTAAAATATATGAAATAATCTAATACTACCATTTCAGAAATGTTCGATATTGATTTTTCAAAACATTTAAATAAAACAACTTCTGTGATTCAACGATAAAATAAAAAATTTAATATTGGGCAGTAATGAAATACTTTCGAAAAATAATACAAATGATGAAACTAATCTTGCTAAACGATCAAAGAGTGTGGAGTTGTGGACATCTCAATTGATCATGTTCAAAATACTTCCCTCGAATATGAAAACACTTTTCGAAAGATGAGAGTTGCTCTCAACTTAAAAACTACGTTTCCCGATGTTAAATCGTACAATGAGAATGATTTTCTTCCATCAAGATAACACACGAGCACACGCTTTCGTCGCCACCATGACACTAGTTAGGATACGAATTGATTCGCATCCACCATATTCTCCAGATTTAGCACCTAGTGAACAAACAAATATGACTCTAATGACGTAGTATTTGTAATTTTAGAGGGGATATAAAACATGAATGTATGAAAATCAAAATTAAAGGGTTTTATGTTGATAAATCAAAAACTTTTTACTCATAAGAAGTCTTTTCTTTTTAAAGGCCAGTATTCATCAAAATTTTTAAATGCCTAGGTAGTAATTCAATTACATAGCTATCCATTCATAAGCATTAAAACTCTTTTGAGTTAATTCACTATTTAATTTCAAGTTTTTTTCATTTCAAAATGGATTAATTTTTTTCCTGCAAATAATATAAAAAACTCCAAATACATGGTTTTTCAAATTTCACATCGGCCTAAATATAGTTCTTCTCTTCTGAAATTCAATCTTTTGATGGATAAGAATAAATTGTATATATTGAGTAAATAAACAACTAAACATATGTCATTATAGCGTATTTCGTTCATCACATAATTGTAATAGCGGCTTTACTTGTACTTGACATTCTGATCGCTAGTACCTAACCAGTGCTTTCTCACTCTACATTTAAATATGATAGAACTGAGGAACATCTATTTATAATTTCTTTTTTATACATGGATGCACTACTTATTCGTTTGGTATTGCTATGCAAAATGTATTTTTTTTGTATTTAACTAGGATAGCATTATTTCATCTCATGTTCTAGTTTTATAGTTCTTCAATATAGTAATTAATTCTCTATTATTCAAATTGTAGTAATTATTTTATAGAATACTCAAATTAACTTTATTATTATTATTACTCGAGTTCTGGGAGTTATACTTAAAAATCCACTCCTAGATTTTAAATTATGAGTTCACATCTTCTTTTGCAAAGAAATATAGTACAAGGAAACAATATATTTATGCCTCATTTACAGTGATGCAAGCCTTTCTTCGAAACTCGCATTGGTTGCCGGAAATTTCGTCTCACAATAAATACTCCCTTTGATAAATTGTTGGAGAAAATGAGTTTTCAAATTATAGATATGCTATTTTCCAAAGTTAATAATTTAATACTTGGAAAATTCAATACCTTTATTCTCGAAACAAAAATGATATATTTTTACCTTCAAACTTTCAGGAAAAGATACTCAATCTTTGAAGAAATACACTACTTGATTCACCACGATTTTCAGAATTCAGGATATAACATTATAAAATTAATCCTTTAATCAGAATTGCTGATTGATAAATTTAGATAGCACACACACATGGTACATGCAACAAAATCCAAGGCAAAGTGGAATGTGCAGGCAACTATTCAGTTGCCTGTGAGCGGCATTAATGGAATGACAACCTTTTTTCAAGTCAATTTTTAATCACCACAACTCAAATTGCTCTTGGGCGGCGGGCCTTAAGCTATAATGAAAGTGTTGAATTCAATAAAATTTGAATATAATTGATATAAAATTCTCAAAACAGTTCACGGCAAAAAAATTTATTAATCTTATGTTTCCTTATCTGTACAACTTATACGGTCTATGATCCTTGTAGAAGAAATCTTTCCAATAAACCCACTAAATCCTAAGAGCTACTAATTTGGCCCATCTACATTTTACCAAACCAATGGCAACATTTTGTTCAAAGAATCTTTGAAAATCCTTTCTTGGGCAATATGCTCAACAATTTGCAGTCAAATGGTATGTGCTTTCAGAAAAATCTTGACTGACCTACATTCTTATTAAAAGAAAGGAGGAAACATTTTCTTTTAATACTTGCTTTACATATTCCAAAACATCAGCATTTACATTTATTCAACTTATACCATTATTCATATATTAAAACTAGTTTATATAATGATAAAATTTACTTTATTTCCATTAAAATAAATTGTAAATGATAAAATTATTATTGCAATGTGATGTAAACGGTACTTTATATATAAATATAAAATTATATTATCTTTTATTAGTAATAGCAGACATGACTTATGCTATTGTACTGAACAGCAAGTTACTGGCACAGCCACGAAAGACGGCCACACCCGCAAAAAATAAATGTAATACAGTTGCTCTTTCAAAAGTTTTTGAAGAGTCACGAAATTTGCGAGGAAACGTTTATACATATATCAATAAAATCATTTTTCAAAAATTAATAGCCCTCCATTACTTATATAAGGTAAATAAGTGAAAATACCGCACAGTCAATAACAGTTCAAATATATATAATATATATATATATATATATATATATATATATATATATATATATATATATATATATATATATATATATATACGTATATATTATATGATGACAAATACGAAATGCAACATTTATAAAACAATACAAAAACAGAATCAGAATAAATAAAAATAAAATATATATCCGATAAAATAGGTTGTTTTGTTGTTGTGAATACCCTTTTACCCAGTGTAACAAATAGCCATCACCCTTTAACATTTTGTAACAATTATACAAATTTAGTATATTCAGAGTCAATTTAAGAGAGGAAATTGATGTTTAACCTAACACATACAATTTCAGAATATAACCTGACTAACCATTTGGGTATATTAAATATAAAAATTAACCTTTCATATAGAATTTATCCTTATAGTAAAATTTTTCTGATCATGTAGTTCAAAATTCCACCATTCTGATAAAACAATAAATCTACTTCGGTATCAAACCTTAAAATCGTTTCAAAGGTTTTTCCAGTATTCGTTAATACCGTGATATTTTGACCCGGTTTGGGGGTTTCTGGCATTTGAATATCGTATATTTCCTTCCCATCTAAACCAAGACTATCAGCGTTTTGATTTTGCAAAAACTGTAGAGGAATTATACCCATTCCAACTAGATTCGATCTATGAATTCTTTCAAACGATTCTGCAATCACAGCTCTGACACCCTGAAAAAAAAACAGAATACATATAGCTTAAATATCTGTATAAAGTGAACAAAAAAAATTCTTGAATAATTTAAAATATTATCAAACAACTTTCAAAGGGAGCTAGTTATATGTATTCCGCGACGAGAATTCTACATTCACAATCCAACAATGAATTATAGAAATCGTCAAGTCACCCCGACTCGAAATCTACATACAGCTGTTTCGATATTAATATAACTCATCAGTGCAGCTTATTTGACTCGGAGTGAATTAACAAATTTCTAATTGTTCCCCAATACAAATCGCGGTCGGGGCTACTATCTGGATAACCACCCAGAGCGCCATCCATCAAGTATATTGGAAACCAATAATTCACCGCTTATATTGATTTTATTTGAATTTTCTGTGATGAATTGCAACAAATCCTTCCAATATTCCATTTTCGAAAATACGAGCTTACCGACAATGCCTGAGTACTAATGACCAATCTGCTTACCACCTAACTCTAAAGGTTCATGATGCAATATAAACTTGCAGCGGATTAGAGAGGAAATTGATATTTCAATTGTATGGGGTTTGTAATTTCCAAGCAGATGGTAACAGTTAGGCTTTTCTAGTATACCTACTAAGCTTATACGAATGAATTGAAAAGAATAATTTCACTATTTTATAATGTTCTTTGGGAATAATGGGAATAAACAGCGGTTAATGACAGACTTGACACTTATCCAAAAAAAAATTACTTTTGCGAAATCACTGAAGGAACATTGACACTATTAAAACACTCTCAAGATGTCTGATACCTAACTGAAAATTAAAAAAATCTCAATATTTTGAAAATAATGAAAATATCAATCAAAAGGTGGAACAGTCAAAGCTTTGTAGCAATATTTATAGAACAAAAATTGAATGGTTTTTAAATATGATTTAGAAAACGTTTCGTTTAAATATCAGTCAGGTATTGATTAACATTCTCATTTAAAATATCAATAAGAATTTTTCACTACCAAAGCATATTTGAAAAATAATAAGTAGGGAACGTGGTGTTTCTATGCGGACATCCATCCAAGTACAAACCGTGCTTGGCTTCTGTGATCGCACGAATATAAGCATTTCCAGCGTGGTATGGCAGTGAATATTGCATATATATATATATATATATATATATATATATATATATATATATATATATATATATATATATATATATATATATATATATATATATATATATATATTGGCGGTATGTGGGATTTAATTGGGGCTCATTTTGTGAATGGAATTAAGTAACAACATGTTAACGAATTAACCGTTTAAATCAAGTGAAACTGACAAAATGCATATATATATATATATATATATATATATATATATTTATATATTTATATATATATATATATATATATATATCTATATTTATATATATATATATATATATATATATATATATATATATATATGTATATATATATATATATATATATAATTGTGAACAAAGCTATGCTGAACTGTTTTCGTTTTTCATAAAATATTTGGAAATTATTATTATTTTCTATAAATCTGAAAGAGGGCAGTAGGTTTTCCAGATCTATTACGTGTACAATACAATTGAAAGGATGATATTACCTGTTATTGTAAAACCATAAATGTTCAAGAATACTTTTCAATTGTATTGTAAATCCTTACTGCCGGTTATTAGATGGGATGCACTTAGGTCATTACCCAGCAGGATGTGTCATACAGGTAGCATTATTGAAAAATGCAATTCTGCATAATTTCAAGTAACAAAGACCATAACGTTTTTGAAAGGTCGGGTATATCATTCATATTATTCTGAGAAGAAATTATTGTGACGACACCGTATTATAGAAAACTATTTTCTGTGAAAATCTATTCAAAATATTTAAAGAGAAAATCAGTATCAAATTAATTTGCAAAAAATTCTTTCATTTACTAAATATATTCACCCTTCTAAAACATCACTATGAAATTATCGAAAAATAATAAAAACACTCAGATTACTATACGATTAGATTGAAATTGAGCAATGGATAAATAATAAATAATTAAATAATGAAAGACGGTATGGAACCTATTCATGAATTTTATATTTAATTTATGATAGTAACAATTCAGAAACTTTATATGTTATTTTGTATAATAAATTGAATCCAAATTAATATTTCACAAATTATTGAATTTAAATGAAAATAGAAAAATAGTCCTATTTTACGTCATGTCAGATATTGTTTAGCATTCGGAAAATCATGAAATCAGTGAAAATCAGTCTTCACATCGTAGAACACCTTTCAATTTTCTCGAGTATGATCAAATTTTTCTTTTTAGATCTGAATGAAATTTGAAAGGAAAAATTGCCTTAAGAAATTTAGAAACTGAACGCTTAGTTTCGATTAAATTTCAGTGATAGAATAATTTGAAACAAATACGAAGATAAAAGCACAATAAATACTATCCATATTCCCTAGGAATCTGTAAATTAATTTTGAATTCCAACTTCAAATCTATTACACAAGTAATGAGTATTTGTGAAATCTCGGCCAACAGATACAAATCAGAGATTCATTTTCAATGGTTGTGTAAATACATTATCATTAAGGCAGCCGTATCGATATTCTGCTTAGACAATGGCATCATATAATTATCCTTGAATACTCGATAAGAGATATCACGTCGAATATATCGAACTATATTAAAATGATGAACTTTTGGATCAGAAAAATGATGAAGGTGAAATCAATGATAACTGGAAACAAGGGCGCACCCAGGATTGAGTTTCGGGGGGTGGGGAGAGGGGCTGAATCAAAATGTAACATTTAAGTAAGAAATGAAATAATTTATTCATTAAATATAAAGTTACATAATGTATATGAAACTAAAGATATATTTACCTATTGTACAAAATTCGCTGAATCAACATGTAAAATTTATGTAATAAACAACATTTACTCCTCAAATTTAAATAAAAAACGCACATCCCGTATCCGGTACATCATAGTAGATCTAATGAATGACCGATAATGACCAGTGGGCTTATTTTATATTAGTAGAAGAGCTCATTTTACAATTATTATCTTAGTAATCTCAATTCTTTTGTTTCTATTATAAATCTCAGGGGGGGGTGCAGCCCCATGGCTCTCCCCCCCTGGGTGCGCCACTGACTGGAAATTACAATATGACACCACTATTAGATGGACAAAATTTCAACAATGATGCGGTTAATTATAGAATTAACAAGATGCTTACAATCACACAGTGAATGCATAATTTTGAATAATGCTCCAATAATCGATTTAGCCAATAATAAAATTTTGTGGACTCAGTCAAATGTTTATTTGTGTATTCTCCGATTGATACAATGAACAGTGATCTTAAATAATCTTTAGATTTTTTGATATTTTATACTATTCCCGGAGTTGAAATTAAAAATGTTAAAACACGATGCACTTCCATCTAACTTAACTTGGAGATGGTTTGGGGTGCAAAAATCTTCATACACTCTCCAAAAAGTCACTTCATAATTTATTACCCCGAGGCGAAGCTAAAGGGGTTATAGTCTCACGACAAAAAGTTGGTAACGGCCCGATTTTAAAAATTCCAACAGATATCGATAAAACACATATGATTTCATTAGGGAATTTGAATTCCCAATTTTTACCAACGAAGAATAAAAAATTATAGCGTTTTTTAGATAGGCATTACGACATGCGCATGCGCCAAGGTCGATATGTACGAAGTCCTACAAAACATGCGTCGAAGTGCTCTGTGTGCCACGGTAACCAAGCGACGTTGATAGCTTAAGCTTGATTCTGCGTCTGTGTCTGCTTCCCATCCATAGAGATATCTTATCAATTTGATTCATAATTTGCAGCAAAATGAGCCGGGATAGGATATTCAAATTCGACAGTCAATTAATTTTTTTGCTAAATTTTCACGGATTTTATTCGTAATATCGACTTTCATTGTTATTTAATTTATATAATAGGTACATTCAAAAAATATTGACGACATGCACATGCGCCGAGGGGTTTTATCATTCCTAGTGCTACGCAGTAGGATGTCCTTCATTTTTTCCAGTGTTTTCCACCGATTCGAAAAATTTTCGCACATCCCGGCATCAAAGTTTGGAGAAGCCAACATTTTGTATCAAACAATTTTATTAAAATAGCATGATTTTAATAATCACATGTGTTACAATTCATTATGGGCAATTTAAATTTTGTACAAAATGAACATACTTTGATGCGATTGTCGTTGTTGCATGTTAGAAGTTAAGGATTCTATATTTTGATTATACTTTGTTATTTTCAAAATTACACGCGCTGGGTTTGATAGTTTTGTTTAATAGATTGTAAATGATTCTCTTGTTTTGAATAGTTTATTCTAACTTATTTTTATGAAATCATATATTTGCGAGTGCCATAGGATCGCCACCCTGTTCTAGGATAATAATGATAATAATAATTTATTAATCCTTTAAGACATTTGACAGATATATAGGATAAGTCAATTTCAAACAATTGAAAAATACAACGGCACCACAATAAGATCCATAAAATGGAACATTTATCTGAAAGGGCTACAAACAAAAGAACAAACTAAAATCAAGGTATTAAGTATAAAGTACAAAATTATGCCAGTGCATTATACATCATCAACTTCGTCCACGCCATAATGAACTTTGGATAGTAATACTGCCTTGAGACATTTTTTAAGTGAAATTAGGCTTAGATGACAAAAATTTTCAGGTAAATGATTTTTTTCCCCTGATATATATGGCTCTGTTGAAATTTAGCAGTTTTTGTGTTTGGATAGTCAGCGAATCGCTATTTCTCGTTGGATAATTATGAACCGTACCATGCGTTTTAAATGAATTGATATTCTCCTTTATGAACAGAATACTGTTTAAAATATAAATACATGGGAAAGTCAAAGACATTAATATATGTTGTAAGTGACATACTTCATTTATTCTGGTTTTCCAATCTCGGGAAAATAGAGAGAAATCTACCTGTAGTACTCAAGATAAAGTTTTTAGGTGCGGAGTATTGAATAGTAAGTAATAACCAAGTTTAAAAGTTGTACGGATTTCCGAAAAAAAATAATAATTGTTACTACAAACCGATAAACAAACTTCATAAATATATTTATTATTTCAGGACAGTGAAAGGCTTGTCAAAGAAAATATTACTTCAGGCATTCAAAGAATACGGACGATGTCAAAATATTAATTGACTTACCAAAAGAAAAGGTCCCTTTGCCGCCCAGTCTCTGCTTGAGCCAGAACCATAATCTTTTCCAGCAATGATAATAAGTGCCGTGTTGTCTTTTTGATATCGCTCAGCGCAGTCGAAAATGTCCATCTGTAAAAAAAAACTAAAATAAAGGTCCAGTTGCTAGAACTTGATAAACTCACCTCTTCGTTAGTTGGAAGGTAAATGGTTTTTGGTCCAGGTTTATTCATGAACTTATTAACCAGTCTTATGTTCGCAAATGTTCCTCTTGCCATGATAGCATCATTTCCTCTTCTGGATCCATACGAATTAAAGTCCTTTGGCACGAGCCCCTTTTGCGCCAAATATCTAGCAGCAGGACTAGTGCGCCCAATAGAACCAGCTGGGCTGATGTGGTCAGTAGTTACAGAATCGCCCAGGAACAGAAGAACGCGAGCATTCTTCACAGTTTTTATCTTGGGAAGTTCCTTGGTCATGCCATCGAAGAATGGAGGTTTTTTGATGTAGGTAGACGTTTCGGACCACGGATACAGTTGACCCGATGGTGCGTTCAGCGCCTGCCAGTTGGAAGAACCTTCCTCGATTCTGCCGTAGACCTCCTTGAACATCGCTGGTATAACGTGCTTCTTCTCAACTAACTGGATGTCGTTACGTGTAGGCCAAATATCCCTAAGAAACACTGGTGTACCATCGGCTTTCTTTCCTAGTGGTTCGGTTTCAAAATCGATATCAACTGTTCCGGCGATGGCATAAGCAATGACCAACAGTGGACTAGCCAAATAATTTGCCCTCGTGTTAGGATGAATACGCCCTTCGAAATTCCTATTGCCCGACAGGACACCACAACAAACCAGGTCATTCTGTTCTATAGCACTAGCAATATTTTCGTCTATGCCGCCACTATTCCCAATACATGTCATACATCCATAACCGACCACTTCGAAACCTAGTTTTTCCAAAGCGGGGATGACTCCAGATTCCGTCAAATAATAAGTAACAACCCCAGATCCAGGAGACAGACTAGTCTTAATATATGGAGCAACGGTTAAACCTGCTTCTACGGCGTTCTTTGCTAACAAACCAGCGCCTAACATGACGCTCGGATTGCTCGTATTTGTGCAAGACGTTATGGCAGCAATAATGACGCTGCCGTGTTTCAAGGAGTACTGTTTTCCATCAAACATGAATTTGGATGTGGTATTGAGCTTTTCTGGAGGAAGACCGAATCCTTTGAACCCAACCTGCAAAAAATGAACATACAAATTATCGATTTAATCATTCAGTAATAAAATATGCTTGATACTATTTTTGATTGACAATAGCTGCTTTTGGGGTTCTGAATGTTATTTTAAAATAACGTATATCTCAAGAATGCAATATGCACTCTCAAGTAGTGTCACTTCAGCAATCGTATACTTATGATACATAATCTTTGCAAAGATTTTTTTACTGATTCAGAATTCATACTCTCATTTTGGTTCATATATATTCAATCACCACTAGTAGTATACCTAGGGTATAAAAACGTTATTTCAAGAGTCGACTTATTTTTTACATGTGCTGTAATTATTAATCTATTCTCTACTGTATTTAAAAGTTGATATGGAAATTAATAAAGAACAAAATTATGTAGAGATATTAGTAAACATTTAGGAGAAAAACATTTAGAATGACCAAATCTTATTTGGCTCGGTTTGCAATTATTAATTAAAAGTATTTATTAACTATGCTACTGAGAATAGGATAGCCCAGAAAGTATGAAGTTTTATTGATATATAAAAGTGAAATATTTAGATATACATATATATATATATATATATATATATATATATATATATATATATATATATATATATATATATATATAAACTCTTGATAATTATTAGCATAAAAGGCTGGTTGATCTTGAAAACTCGATTTTAATATAAAAATTTGACGTTCCACGTATGAATTCGTAATTGAAATTTCTTTGACATTTTAATTGATTAAAAGATTGAAAAAAACAGGGCTGCTTAGTATATGCTATTTCAGTTTCAAATTAACATTCAAAATTGTTAGTCACCAGATGGTAAAGGGAAAACCAAAGAACCCTCACTACGCATGTTTGAAAATAATAATAAAAGGGTACTATTTTATCTAACAACAAAGAAATGAGTCATGGGAAAACATTAAAGAAGTGGAGTAGAATTTAACGGTATAGACGCTTATATGGAAGCAGCCGTTGACATGTTTCGGACTCTCATTGGTCCTCATCAGAACGGCGTAGCCCAAGTTATTGGATTGAAAATTTGAAGATGAAAAAAGTACAACAACAAAATCCTTAGATACGGAAGATAATCAACAATTGTGGTTTATTGTCTGAACTCTCCGGTATGGGAAGATTTGGTAAACTTTGCCACGGAGGCGATTAAATGCTATCCCGCGAGATTAAGAACGAGTAAATAAACAATAACAATGAAATTAGTTTTGGCTGGAATATTAATAGGTAGACGCAAAATTATCGCGAATAGTTCGTTGTATGAAAAGTAGCCCGTTTTTCATGAATTTTTTATTTATTTAGAATTTCAAATCTTTTAAAAAGGGGTACTTAAGTTATAACAAGTTTTTAAAACGCCTCAGCTTAGTCTTAAGGATCATTGCCGATAGTTTTCAGCTTGCAATTATTTAATTATTTATTCGAATAGTTGTTGCTGTGATCTAATTTTTAAACTCTGATAATTATTAGCAATACAAGGCTGGTGAAATCTTGAAAAACTCGATTTTAATAAAAAATTGACGTTCCACTATGAAATATTCGTAATTGAAATTTCTTTGCATTTATTGATTTAAAAAATTGAAAAAAAGGGCTGCTTAGTATATGCTTTTCAGTTCAATATTAACATTCAAAATTGTTATACACCAGATGGTAAGGGAAACCAAAGAAACCGCTCACCTACGCAATGTTTGAAATAAATAAAAGGTTTACTATTTATCTACAACAAAGGAAATGAGTCATGGAAAACATTAAAGAAGTGGAGTAGAATTATGTATGAAAGACGCTTATATGGAAGCAAGCCGTTTTGACTACGTGGTTTCGGACTTTGGTCCATCAGAACGGCGTAGCCAAGTATTGGATTGAAAATTGTGAAGAATGAAAAAGTTACAACAAAACAAAATCCTTAGATACGGAAGATATCAACAATGTGGTTTATTTGTCTGAACTCTCCGGTATGGGAGATTGGTCCAAACTTTGCACGGAGGCGATTAAATGCTATCCGCGGAGATCTAAGAAACGAGTAAATAAACATAACAATGAAATTAGTTTGCTGGAAATATTAAATAGGTAGCAGCAAAAATTATCGGAATAGTTCGTTTATATGAAAGTAGCCGTTTTCAAGAAATTTTTTATTTATTTAGAATTCTCAAATCTTTTAAAAAGGTACTTACAGTTATACACAAAAGTTTTTTTTTAAAAGAGGAAATTCTAAATAATAAAAATTTCATTGAAAACGGCTACTTTCAATAAAACGACTATTCCGATAATTTTGCTCTACCTATTTAATATTTTCCAGCAACTAATTTCATTGTTATGTTTATTTACTCGTTTTAGATCTCGCGTAGCAATAATCGCCTCCGTGGCAAAGTTTGACCAAATCTCCATACGGAGAGTTCAGACAATAAACCACAATTGTGTGATTATCTTCCGTATCTAAGGATTTTGTTTGTTGTACTTTTTTCATCTTCAAATTTTCAATCCCAATACTTGGCTACGCCGTTCTGATGAGGACAAAAGTCCGAACACGTGTCAACGGCTGCTTCCATATAAGGCGGTCTATACCGATTATTCTACTCCACTTCTTTAATGTTTTCCCATGACTCATTTCTTTGTTGTTAGATAAATAGTACCTTTTATTATTATTTTTCAAACATTGCGTAGGTGAGGGTTTTTTGGTTTCCCTTACCATCCTGTGTATACACAATTTTGAATGTTAATATTGAACTGAATAGCAAATAATATAAGCAGCCCTGTTTTTTTCAATTTTTTAGAAATGCAATAAATGTTCAAGAAAATTTCAATTACGATATCATAGTGGTGAACGTCATTTTTTTATTAAAATCGAGTTTTTCAGATTCAACCAGCCTGTTATTGCTATAATTATCAAAGAGTTTAAAAATAGATCACAGGTCAACAACTATTCGAATAATATATATAATATATATTATATATATATATATATATATATATATATATATATAAATATATATATATATGTGTATATATATATATATATATATATATATATATTTATATATATATATATATATATATATATATATTTATATATATATATTAGCATGACAGTTATCGATTAAGTGGTCCAACAATATATTATTTTTTTTTACTGGACGCACTAGAGACTATTAGAATTGAACAAACTTCAGTTATCTCAAGATAGGTACTGTAATACATCAATCAACATAATAGAAGAAAACTTTGTCGGATTTCTTGCTGTCACTGAGACGACTGAAGAATATTTAACTAATACAATACTGGGAGAGCTAGAAAAAAATTGCTTAGATATTCAAAACTGTGGTGGCCAAGAATATGATAATGGTGCAAATATGGTAGTCGTAAATAACTGAGTTAAAACTCGAATATTAAGTATAAATTGTAGAACATTTTTTATACCATGCGGTTGTCATAGCTGAAATCTGCTGTTAGTAGACGTAGCAAATTCTTCTGTGGTAGCAACAACATTTTCGTGTTTTATTGCAAAAATATATTTGTTATTGTCAAGTTCTAACAAACGCTGAAATTAATCAAAGTCAAACTGAAGCTTACTGTGAAGCCTTTATCCGATACAAGGTGGGAGATCAAAACTGGGGCAGTGAAGGCTATATAACTACAATTTGACGAAATTTTTCGATGTATCGAAAACATTTAGTTAAGCTTAAAAAATCAAACAGAATAATCACACTTAGTGATTGTGATTCGGTTTTGAACAAAATTATTGAGAAAAGCAGATTACCTGCCTAAAGACTTTAGAAATAAAAGGGTATACAGTCTCTTAAATGCCGGTAAAAAACAGATTTTTCAATACCAGCAAATTAAATGAACGTCAAATATTGCTGACGAAAAGTGGTGATGATGAAAAATGGAGATAAAAATTTACTGTCCGCTGTCTGTTATTTACATTCACTACCACTTGTTGAGATCATTGCGACAAAAAAAAGGAATTTACAGCGAACAATGAATAAACTAGTAGCTGTCAAAAGTTAGCCGATGCATGCTGGGAAAGAAGAAGAGGGCTTCGCAAAATGTACCTTGCCAACATCAAATGAAGGTCTTGCGCCGCCACTGTATGTATATATATATATATATATACCTATATATGTATATGTATATATGTATATATGTATATATATATATATATATATATATATATATATATATATATATATATATATATATATTATATATATATATATTTTTATATATATATATATATTTATATATATATATATATATATATATATATATAAAGCTAGGAGAAAACTCGTTGGGTACGCAGCATGCAGGAAGTATACTCTTATAACACTTTTTCCAATATTTCGACAATGTTTATTGTCATCATCAGGGAATGAGTGTCCATGAGATTGTATGCAAAGATCTTAAAACAAATTTAATCTTGACGTTAACAACAAAAGTGCACATGTTCAGAACAAAGTCAGTGAGAGTAATATATAAATGCCACCAAATTTGAACAATTAAAGGCAGAAACAAACAGTCACATTAAAATTCAAATTATTGTAAAATTATTTCACTTTCCATGCCGACGATGTGAATACCGTTATGATGTAGTTTTTAAAAATAATTTAACAATAATTTGAATTTTAATGTGACTGTTTGTTTCTGCCTTTAATTGTTCAAATTTGGCGATGATGGCATTTATAAGTTACTCCCACTGACTTTGTTCTGAACATGTGCACTTTTGTTGTTAACGTCAAGATTGAATTTGTTTTAAGATCTTTGCATACAATCTCATGGACACTCATTCCCTGATGATGACAATAAACATTGTCGAAATATTGGAAAAAGTGTTATAAGAGTATACTTCCTGCATGCTGCGTACCCAACGAGTTTTCTCCTAGCTTTATCCTAACTGGTCAGCAAAGACTTCCTTTTATATATATATATATATATATATATATATATATATATATATATATATATATATATATATATATATATATATATATATATATATATATATATATATATATATATATATATATATATATATATATATACATATATATATATATATATATATATATATATATATATATATAAATAAAAATATATAAAATATATATATATAAATATAAATATATTTATATATATATATATATATATATATAAATATAATATATATATATATATATATATATATATATATATATAATATATATATATATATATAATAATAATAATAATAATAATAACTTTATTAATTCCACTCAATGTCAAGTACATTATGGGATCGTCAGAATTCGAAAATTACATGTCATAAATACAAAAATATATATCACAGCTCTACTGTACAAACAAAATACACACAGAACACAAAACATTACAAAACTTGGTTTTACATCAAAATATAAAGATGATAAGATTTACAAGCCTGGCATTTCTGTGTCTTCAAAAAATTGACTCAAGGAGTAGTAGCATTTGTTAACGAAAAAAGATTTCAATTTTTTTATAATTTTATGGTCTACATTTGCATTCGAGAATTCGTGGGTTATTCTATTCAGCTTGTTGTAACACCTTATTCCCACGTATTTTGGGCTTTGTTGGCCTATCGTTAATCTGGAAAAAGGTAAGTGATAATCATCCCTAAAACGCGTATTATGTCCGTGGATCTCCCGCCTTTGAGATAAACGGTTTTTGCTATTTAAAGTATGAACTATCAAAGAGTATATGTATAACGAAGGAAAAGACATTATTTTTAGTTGGCGAAAGTAATTCCTGCATGATGTTAGTGGGGAAACTTTTGCCATAATACGTATTATCTTTTTTTGTAGTATGAATACCGATGAGGCATCAAGTGCCTGGCCCCAAAAAATAATTCCGTACGCTATAGTGGCTTGTACTAGACCGAAATATAGTAGTCTTAACACAGTTGGTGATACTGTGTTCCTAATATTTTTCATTAGATAACAGTAAGAGCTAAGTCGCGGCAGAATGTACTCAACGTGAGCGCCCCATGTTAATTTTTGGTCCATATATACCCCAAGAAATTTTGTGCTCGTTATATTCTGAATAGAATTCTCTTCTGTTCTTATCAGCAGACTATAATCTAGAGTTATATTCTTTTGAGCAAACTGTACTATAAAAGATTTATTTTTGTTTAAATTTAAGCCATTTAGAAGGCACCAATCTGACATTAATTCGACAGCATTAGTACCATTTTATATATAAATAAAAGATATTAATGAGGTGAAGCCATATGTGGGTAGTAAAAGACGTACAAAAATATTCAAAAGCCGAGGAATTGTCTATAAATTTTCAGAGCATATGTATAGAACTGACGCAGATTTTTCCATATAATGAGATTATCGTTTTCCACGAAAAATGCAGACAATAGTTTATCTTCTACTGAAGACAAATACTTGATAGCATCCAAAAACTGTTCAAATACACCAATCTCCTGAATTATCGCATTCAACTAAGAATTATAATCAAATTATGGCTAAAGTCATGTAACAATGTGCAGCAAAACCGGAGTCGAAATTCTGCTACTCTCGAACAAAGAAATTTTCGTCAAGAGAAACTTTTGAATTTATCAGATCTTAATTACTTTGTCCGGTTTATAGTTTTCAAGTTATTATGCTTAAGTTGAATTAAATCACCCATTACTAGTGTACTATTAGGCATTTAAGTGACGTTATTTATTCCAGGTATTTACTGTGGGCGATTGGTTACTGATGGTGAGTACAATGTCGATTATATATTATGTGTATTATCCTTCATTGCCTCAGACACGGAAATTGATTCATCTTGAACCCTTCAACTCTTACCTGAGGATTATATTAAATTTCGTCTAAACACTTCGATTGAAATTATGAACCGACTTCTTTGCGTATTCGAAATTTAACAGTATGTGTGTTTTAAGATTGCCCCAGATAAACTAATATTAGCAAAGAAATACTTCGTGTTGTATAATGACAATTCAATAAAATTTTTCTCAAATAATCAATTGAAAAAATACATTTTTCCTCCATTTCAGTTCGTCCGGTTTAATATCTCGAAAAATATTTTTTTATATTATTATTAATTAACCACTTTGATAATTTTTTGTAAGTTATAAATTCTACAAAACAATGCAATTTTAGCTTCGTACTTTACTACTTTACGTTCTTCATCAGTACAATACTCTAATAACAAATCAAATAAAAATTGCAGAAAGAAGACCAATGTAAGCTATAAATTGCTGTTTTAAATTTTCTATTTTCTTAATTTGTTGAGTGAAGAGAAATTTAAATCTATATAAAAACATCTTGCAAAAACAAAATTGTTTCAAGTCTAATGAACAGGTCACTTATGTCAATAATATTCAAATAAAAAGTACAAAACGAAGATACATATCTAGCAAACACATAGTTTTTGATTATCTTTATTTCATTTCTATTAATTGCGTATAATTGATGGGAAAATTAGAAAATAGCTGAAAGTATATGCAAGATCCATCAAGAAAATATTACTGTATGTTCTTTGAAAATAAAATTTATAATTTAAGTACGAGAAATGGCGAATTTATACGCCTTTTTTTTTTTCATTGAAAGCGACAAAAGTTGCTTATATTCTCGAAAATCTGTTGTTAATAAAGGTATATAACAACTTTAAGTGTAGGTACCAATTTGAACTAATTTGATGTTATTTTGCAATAATCAAAGTTTTTTAAATTCTATTTTATTTTGGAATTAACATTGGTATAATAATCATTTGACGTCTAACGTTTAAAATATGTGCCACGAAATAAAGGGCATATTTTAATAAAAAGTTATTAAACAAATACAAAGATAAATGTCAGGAAAAAAACTATCGATGAAATCGATATAGGTATAAAAATTTACTGCGTCGATATTTTATTACAGATTACTGAAAACCTTATTTTCATAAGACTTTTTGATTAGGGTATTCTTATCCAAAAATGTTAGAAAAAGCTTTAAAAGCACAACACAATGTAAAAAAAGATTTGTATTTTGAAAGTTTTTCCATTTTCAAATTTTTAGTAAATATTTTGAGTAATGAATAAATTTTTTCATTGTTTCAAATTTGAAAAATTTTAAAATTAGTGAACATGCAAAAAACCCAAATTCAAATACAACCAATTATAAATATTGATATGAAAACTAGTATGCTGTGATTGGTTACCTTTCTCATCTTAGACGGCAATTTGGCCAAAGTGGGGGCTGCCCCCTGCCTCCAGGTACATAAACAGAGGCACGTGATTTTTACCACAGTTTACTACCATCTCCAGAACGATAAGGCTTATTGGGTGATTATGCTTGTGCTTTGGTATTTTGGGACAGTAAATCAGTTATAAGAAAGGTGAGTTTGATAAATAAAATTTTATATTTGTGTGTTTAGTTGCTGTAATTCATGTCACATATTCAGTTAATTTTTTAAACGAAATTATATTTATTATGGAGATTTCATTATTTTATATAATTGGCTGCTTACATTTATTCTGAATTACTCTATTTAACATCCCACATATGTATATTCACTTGTTGGAATTTTTATCTGCTCTTTAAAGCTACAGTAACTCATCTGTACTTTTTTTAAGCATACTTCTTCTGATAGATTTTACTTAGTACTGAAAAGGTATAGGTACCTACCTCATGTGATTATAAAATTTAAACTTCAGTAATGTTTTCGATTTCATAGAGAAAAATGCTAAATGTTTACTTTTGTTCACAACTGTTCTTTGATTATTCCTTGTACACTTTTAAAAAATGTTTCAACTTTCTTAATCTTTAGAATTCCACCAAATTATATATATATATATATATATATATATATATATATATATATATATATATATATATATATATATATATATATATATATATATATTTATTATTATTATTATTCTATATATATTCAATATATTATTAGATGACTTATTTCCATTTTCTAAACAATGAATTTTGAACTGATTATGTTTAATTTCTTTAATTTGTGTACTTGCTAGGTTAGTGTTCATGAACTATTTGGATTTGTTTGTTTTTAAGTAATTTAGGATTTAATTTGGAAATCTGAGGGACATTAGTAGAACTGGGGGGTATGTACAAGAACAATTATATCAATATTCCATCATCTGCGGTAGAACTCTCTAACATGAACTAACATTCGAAATTGATTACATTCAATTTTTCCCAGGTGTACTTACTCAGTTGATGTTTTTTCAGTCATAACTGGGTGAGTATGCTCAGGAGCAATTATATCAACATTCTATTACCTATTGAAGACTGAGTTCTTGAATGATACTACTTGTGATTTGGAAATTTGATTTCTTATGGCATCTAGGTTAACGTTTTGTGAGTGCTGTCAAGGAACTATAGTTGTGACATGTTAGATAATTAATATCATAGCTTCAGTTCCCTCCTTGTACTCATAAAGGTTCTTCTAGCGTCGTTCAATGAGATTACTCAATTCTCTTCCGCTGTACTTGTTCAGTTACTATGAATTCAATGATCACTAGGATATATTATGTTATCACCATATTGGGTTTACATCATGAGTTATTTCAATATTTTAACCAGCGACTATAGTATTCTTTAAATTTAATTTCTCTCAGGTGTACTTGCTCAGATGGTGTTGATCGAGTCATCTCTGGGGAGGTATGTCTGAGAGCAATTATATATATATATATATATATATATATATATATATTCTATTATTTTCAGTAGAATAGTCTAACGAGCGACTTCCGAATCGATTATCCTTAATTCCTCTTAGATTTAATTGTTCAGATGGTGTTCCAAAATTACTGCTTTCTGTTAACTTAGGACCTAACTTGATGTTTTTTAAGCTGTCAAGCTGCACCTTTTGGTTACGTTCATTGAAATATTATCTGATTTCTCAAATAATCGATATGCTTAAATTTAATTTCTCTCAGGTGTACTTGTTCAGTTGGTGTTTATTGTATCATCACTGGGGGAGTATGCCCAAGAGCAATTATATCAATATTCTATCATCTTCGGTATAATAACACGAACATTCCTTGATAAAATTTAATTTCTCTCAGGTGTATTTGCTTGGTTGGTGTTTATTTAAATCATCACTGGGTGAGTACGTCCAAGAGCAATTATATATTCTATCATCGTCGGTATATTTCTTCAACACGAACCTTCCTAATTTAATGAATTCAATTTCTCTCAGGCGTACTTGTTTAGTTGGTGTTTATTGAATCATCACTGGGGGAGTACGCCCAAGGGCAATTATATGAATATTCAATCATCTTCGGTACATTTCTTCAACCTGAACCTTCTGAATTTATTGTAGTTAATTTCTCTCAGGTGTACTTGTTTAGTTGGTGTTTATTGAAATCATCACTGGGGGAGTACGTCCAAGAGCAATTGACTCAATCTTCAACAAAAATTTCTTTCGATTGTGTTATATTTAATTTCTTTTAGCTATACTTGCTTAGTTGATGTTAACTGAATCATCACTGGGGAAGTACATCTAAGATCAATTATATCAATAGTTAATTAAATTCATTATAATTGTAAAACATTAATATCATCTCCTACATCGTCTCAGAAGATTATATATAATTTCTCTAAGGTGCTCTTGCTCAGTTGGTGTTAACCAAATCATCACTGGGAAAGTACATCTGATTGAAATTATACTAATAGCTATTATATTCACTATAATTGTAATAATAAATAGTAATAAAATAATAGAGTAATTCAATAAATCTTCTACCAAAATGGATTATATTTAATTTCTTTTGGGTGTACTTGCTTAGTTGATGTTGACCAAATCATCACTGGGGAAGTACATCTAAGAGTAATTATATCAAGAGGTTATTATATTCACTATAATTGTAAAATATTGATACCAATACTTTGAGTTTGAAAATAAAGAAACGTCACTCTAACATTTTTCCAGAAGATTGTATGTAATTTCTTTAAGGTGCTCTTGCTCAGTTGGTGTTAACCAAATCATCACTGGGAAAGTACATCTAACAGCAATTATATCAACAGTTCATTTTATTCACTACATTTCTGAAGTATCTATATCAACACTTAATAATCTGAAGATACAGAAACCTTTCTCTAACATCTTCCTAAAAGTGTAGAATTGTTTTCCTTTGTGTGTACTTGCTTGGTGTTTATTGAAATCGTCACTGGGAGAGTATGTCTAAGAGCTTTTATAACAATGTTCAATCATCTTCGGTAGAATTTTCTTACACAAAGTTTCATAATTAATTATATTCATTTCTCTTAGGTGTACTTGCTCAGGTGGTGCTTATTGAAATCATCAATGGGGGAGTACTGAGGGATTACCTTCATAAGAATACCCTGCAAGTGATTTCGAACTGCTTGTATTCAATTTCTCAAATGTACTTGCCCAGGGATGTATGCTCCAGAGCAATTATGATGCTCACAGGTCATTTTGAATTCCAGTTAACGTTTTGTGAGTGCTATAAAGGAACTATAGTTGTGACATGTTAGGTAATTCATATCACAGCTTCAGTTCCCTCCTTGTACTCATGAAGGTTCTTCAAAGTAATAACAAATCCTTGAGTAAAGAAGAAGTTATTACTAATTCAATTATCATTGGGAGAGCACTTCCAGAAAAGTTTTATCGGAACAAAGTTTCTTACGGCAGGCTTGGATGAGATAGGGATTTCGCTGCGAGACCAAACTGAAAATAATGTGAGTCTACAACCGTAAGAAAGTGACTCACACAAGGGATTAGCGTATAATACCTCCCTTTCTTTCCGTTCTCTCATTCCTTCTCTTTCTGATCCCACTCCGCCACGCCAATGCATAGTATATACTCATGAATTCATGTACAAGCAACGCGCCAATGTCATTCTTTCTTTATCTTTCTGCCCTTCTGCCACGACATATATGGGTGTATCAGAACAACAGTGGTCCAAGTCCATTTTACAAAGTTTTGATTAATTAAGAAATTTGCGTTTGTGTTTATAGGTAATTTCTTGTTATTTATTTCAAATTGGATTCATTAGATTCTTTTTGGTGATAAATTAAATTTTATTTCTCTTATACATCATGGATGATAAATACAAAAACACCTAACTAATCAATCAATTAAGAGAAAAAAAAATGGACTTAGATCAGTGTTGCACTGAACGAATTCATATTAACGTGCATTGTTTAATCCAAGTCACAAGAATAAAACTGAATTTAGATAAAAGATTTTATGTTATTTATTTTACTTGCTCTGAAAACATTCTTTTACAATTTTACAGAAAATAAATTTGAATTGTAGAGTCACAAATTCAGATTTGTGTGTATTAGGATTGCACAGATGTTTTTACACTGAAACAAGTAAGTAAAATAAAATTTATATCAAAAAACAATTTTAACATGAATATTAAAAAAACTAGCTAATCTATTTGTCGAATTGGTATTCGTTGTTGAACTCTTCATCACTCAACAACTGATTACCTACTCTAATCCTGACCATCTTGGAAGATAGTTCTTGTATTAATTTTAACAGGAAGATTTTTATGAAATTGATGAGAAATAGGTGGTATAAAAGGTAGAAGCTATTATTTTTCGTTATTCTTTACTAAAGTTATGGCTATGGCTCGTCGTTGCATGTACAGAGGCTCACGATTTACCGCTGCTAAAGATGTGAATTTCTTAACAACGCACTTCTTCATTAAGAAAATCTCTAAAAGTCCATAACATTTGAGACAATCTCTCTAAATAATGAAGAAAATGCTTGTCCACGTTTGAATTTGATGACTTGAATCTTCAGTTAATTAACTGAATTTTTAGTCACAAATAGGACTTGAATCACCTTTGCTCTGAACATTTTCATTTTTAATTCACAGCAATACCAATCTAGTGGCATTTTGAAGGCAATTATTGAGGAGTGGACTTGGATCTTTGTTGCTCTGAAAAGGAACCATATTGGGGGTACTGAATCGAGAATAAAACAGAAAATCAAAATTTTGGACTTGAACCACTGTTGTTCTGATGCACCCATATATGAAATTCTTGTACAAGCATGTGGTGTATACTCACATTATAAATTCATTTCACTTGTAAATAAATACGTTTATTTTCGAAATTTTTTGCAAATTGTGTTGCTTCTATATTATCCTAAGGAACTTTGTTCCTACCTGGTGTTCCATGACACCGTTTCTTTTTTTATTATTCTTTTATATTCAGTTCACTTTTCTCTGTTCTAGTTCCCTCCAGTCTTCCACAAAGGTTCATTTAGGACATAGTATTAGCCTAGGCTTATTGAATCAATTGCTTGAATACTCTAGTGAGAAACTCTCGAACTCAATTTCTCAGGTATATTTGCTCAGTTGGTATTATTCAAATCATAACTGGAATGTATACTAAGAGACATTTCAATGCTCCAGAAAAAAAAATTTAAGTTGACGCTCAAAGTTTATTTTGGATTTCAGTCAATGTTTTGCGAGTACTATGAAGGAACTAAAGTAATGAGATGGTAGTTAATTCATATCGCAGCTTCAGTTCCCTGCTTGTACTCATCAAGGTTCTTCTAGGTAATGTAAAATCAGAGTATGGAAAAAACACTCTTACAAACGTCATTCAGTTTCTCTTCGCTGCACTAGTTCAGTAAGTATTGATTTAATTATCCCTTGAATAGATAATATTCCATCATATAAAAATTTAGTTGATGAATTATTTGAATCTTCTAACCAACGACCACAGAATTCATAAAATTTTAATTTCTCTCGGGTGTACTTGCTCAGTTGGTGCTGTTTATGCAATAATCAATGGAAGAGCTAATATCAATATTTCTTTACATTCAGTAGGAACAAGGTGCTTGGTGTTTATTTCAAAATCATCACTGGGGAAATATTCCTTTAGTAAAAGTTCGAACCTACTGCTGTCTGCCCAACACTAACTTTCTAAATTAATTACATGTAATTTTTATCAGGTGCAATTTCTCTGGGACTGGGAGAGTATGTACAAGAGCAATTATATCAATATTCTATCATAATCGGTAGAATTCTCTAACACCAATTTTCCGAATTAATTAAATTTAATTTCTCTAAGGTGTACTTGTTCAGTTGGTGTTTATTGAAATCATCACTGGGGGAGTATGTCCAAGAGTAATTATATCAATATTCCATCATCTTCGGTAGAAATCTCCAACACAAACTTTCTAAATTAACTACCAGTAATTTTTCTCAGGTGTAATTCTTCAGTTGGTGTTTATTGAAATAGTCACTGGGGGAGTATGCTCAAGGGCAATTATATCCATATTCTATCATCTTACATTCTCTAACACGAACTTTTCCAATTATTTACATTTAATTTCTCTTAGGTGTACTTACTTAGGTGGTGTTTATTGAAATCATCACTGGGGAAGTACGTCCAAGAGCAACTGTAAATATTCTATCATCGTCGGTAGAATTCTCTAACACAAACCTTCCGAATTTATCGAATGTAATTTCTCAAAGATGTCCTTGCTTAGTGGGTGTTATTGAATCATCACTGGGAGACTATGTCCAACAGCAATTATATCAATTTTTTCAGTAGGATGCTCGAACAAGCAACTTCTGAACTACATTTAATTTCTCTCAGTTGTACTTGCTCAGTTGGTGTTTATGAAATCATCACTGGGGGCGTACGTCTAAGAGCAATTATTTAAATAATTTATCATACTCAGTATAGCTGTGAACTATCAATACTAATAACAATTCTACAGAAAATTTTATCTGAACGGATTGTTTTATGTATCTTGGGTGAACTGGCTCAGTAGGTGTTTATTCAACACTGGGGGATGAGGTAATTATATCAATATTCTTCCTTCTTAGGTAGAATTCACTACCACAAGCCTTCCAAATTGATTAAAATTCATTTGTCTCAGGTGTACTTACTTACTTCATGTTAATTCAGTCATCGCTGGGGGAGTATGCCCAAGGGCTTTACCGCCAATATTCTATTTCCTTTTGAATACTGTGTGTTTTAAGATTGTGATCTGGAAATTTGAATTCTTACGGCAATAGTTTAAGTTAGTTCTCGAGGATTTATTAGGATTCCATGTGATGTTAATAATAGTGCTATAAATGAACAGTAGTTGTGAATTGTTATGTAATTCATATAGCTTCAATTCCCTCCTTGTACTCATAAAGGGGTTTCTAGGTAATAACAAATCAGAGAGTATTCGAAGAATATTCTTACAAACAACATTCAAACTGATTACTTAATTCCTCACTTGTTTAGATAGTATCACTTCAATTATCACTGGGGATGTCCAAAAACATTTTATCAATATTCTATGATATTCAGTTTACTTGATGAATAATTTCAATATTATAACCAGCGACCCCAGAATTCATTAAATGTAATTTCTCTCGGGTGTATTTGCTCAGTTAGTGTTTATTCAATAACTGGGGGAGTATGTCTAAGGGCAATTATATCGATATTCTACCAAGTTCAGTAAAATTCTCTATCATAAGCCTTCAAATTGGTTACATTTAATTTCTCCCAGGTGTACTTGCTCAGTTGGTGTTTATCCGATCATCACTGGGGGAGTATGTCCAAGAGGAATTATGTCAATATTCTTTGGTATAATTCTCTAACAAGAGCCTTCCGATTTGATTACATTCAATTTCTCTTAGGTGCACTTGTTCAGTTGGTGTTTATTGAAATCCACTGAGGAAGAACATCCTACAGCAATTATATCAATATTTCAGTAGGACACTTTCGAATTGTTATTTTGAATTTCTGTTAGGTGTACTTGTTCAGTTGGCGTTTATTTCAAAACAATCATAGTATGCTCAAGAAACTTTTATAACTATTCATTCGGTAATAGTTCAAAACTACTGTCGTCAGATCAGGAACCCACCTAATATTTTGTGAGTCATGCCAAGGAGCATTATTTTGAGATAGATTTGGCCAATAATTTATACCGCAGCATTAGTTCGCTTCCAATTTTTTCAAAGGTAAGTTTTAACTAATGAGTTATTTGAATAATATATAATTTTTTATAGTTTCTTCGCTGATTCTACCAATACGTTTTTACGAACAGATTCTAATTAATGCTTTGTGAGTGCCATAAAGGAACTATAGTTGTGAGATGTTAGTTAATTCATATCACAGCTTCAGTTCCCTTCTTGTACTCATATTTATTCTTCTAGTCTAGATCATAAATCGGTGAGTATAGTTTCTCAAATAAGTTAACAAACATTGTTCAAAATGATATTAGTGAATTCCTGTTGTGCATCACTTGCTCAAGTTTTGTTTATTCCAAATCCAAAAGCACTTTATAAATATTTTAATGAATAAAGTATAAACTTTAAAATAAAAACACTTGGCTTATGTTTCACAATATAAAAAATATTTAGATACTGTATTTAGCAGTAACGAAAAGTCGACATGTTTCGAGTTATGAACTC
Organism: Cynegetis impunctata; assembly: GCA_030704885.1. Lineage (NCBI taxonomy): Eukaryota > Metazoa > Arthropoda > Insecta > Coleoptera > Coccinellidae > Cynegetis > Cynegetis impunctata. Next base: position 323,301 of record JARQZK010001490.1, on the reverse strand, counting down.
ATTATCAAGACTGATAATATAGTCTTATTCTTTATGATGTTTCACCAAGTGATGTGCGAGAATTCAATCTCAGTTATTAAATATTTTGATGTTTAGCATATTATATTAATAAAATATTTAAATAATCAGGGATTTTTGTATGTTTTAGATGTGTAATTTGTGACATAATGCTCGACTATATTCTTTGTAAATTTCGATTTTCATGTGTATTTTCATGAGTATGACTGTATATAGTTTCATTTAATGTTGCTTCTGCTACTTATATATATATATATATATATATATATATATATATATATATATATATATATATACAGAGTTGCGATAAAGTATGGAACCAAGTAAATATCTTTCGAACGAAAAGGAGAATATTTATGAAATTTTGCAGGTAAGTCCAATGGCGCAAAATGCATCTGATGTATGATTTTTTGTTGATAATATACTTCCGGTTGTACCAGAAATAGACCCTAAGTCGCTTATTTTAAATGGGATACCCTATACATTATTTCATTTTTGGATTCTACTTAAGATTCTAGACAGATTCTATGCATCATGTCCTATACCTAAGTCTAAGCGTTTTTGACATATTTAGGTTTTTATGTCGAAAACGACGATTGCAAGCCCTAATATAATTATCAATTGTTCCTATAAGGAAGCATTTTTTACTTACTTTGGGTTAGATTCCTTGTTGAAAAGGACCCACTCTAATAGATTTTGAATAATATTTGGATAACTAGTTATACAGGGTGTGCAAAAAATAAGATCTAAAATGAGATTGAGAAAACTGACAAAAATCAATTTTTTCAAATGGAAACCCCCCATATTTTTTATTTTGTAGTATTAAGCATTCAAAAAGAAGGTAACTTTGTATGAGGTTATCTTCACCTAAAATTTGAAGTTTTCGAAATATTGCCAATTTGATATTTTTATATGGCAATTTTGCATTCAATCGTTAAACAATTAGATCTAGGATAGCGACGATCGTATTTGAATTTCAAATCATCGTTATACTCGTTTATTACTTACTACATATGCATACACACAACATCAATTTGTTTATCTGAACGTTTTTTTTTACGGTAATGTAAAAAACTCAAAAGAAGTTGAATTGATTTTTGTCAGTTTTCTCAATCTCATTTTAGATCTTATTTTTTGCACACCCTGTATGACTAGTTATCCAAATATTATACAAAATCTATTAAAGTAGGTCCTTTTCAACAAGGAATCTAACCCAAAGTAAGTAAAAAAGGCTCACTTATAGGAACAACTGATAATTATATTAGGGCTTGCAATCGTCGTTTTTGACATAAAAACCTAAATATGTCAAAAACGCTTAGACTTAGGTATATGACATGATGCATAGAATCTGCCTAGAATGTTAAGTAGAATCCAAAAATGTAATAATATATAGGGTATCCCATTTAAAATAAGCGACTTAGGGTCTATTTCCGGTACAACCGGAAGTATATTATCAACAAAAAATCATACATCAGATGCATTTTGCGCCATTGGACTTACCTGCAAAATTTCATAAATATTCTCCTTTTCGTTCGAAAGATATTTACTTGGTTCCATACTTTATCGCAACCCTGTATATATATATATATATATATATATATATATATATATATATGTGAATATTTTTGACGACATATGTAAGGTTGATTTCTTCATGGAAGGAATAAACACAACAGACTTCTTCCCAACTGATTATTTTTCTAATTTCTTTCTCTTAGGTGTACTTGCTCAGTTGTTGTTTATTCGATCATTACTGGGGGAGTATGTCCAAGAGAATTATATCATTCATTATTATTAATTTCAATCTAGTGTACTTTTAATTAGAATTTATTCAATCACTATCCAAAAACAAAAATTTTTCATATCGCTCTTTACTTGGAATTCCCAAAAAAGTAATTAACACAGAACTCCATCAACGTTGTCAACAAATAATTTCTCATATAATCAATTAAAAAAATTAAATAAATAATGATCTATCAGCTGTGGAATTATGGAAGTTATGATGTAAGTTCAATAGGTAAATCAAATAACTAACCTTATTTGAGAGGCATGAAGCAAAATCAGCCTTCATTTTAGACACAGATACTCTATCATTTGGTCTCTTAGGGCCGCTGACAGATGAAACGACGGTGCTAAGGTCCAAACTGACTTCTTGAGTGAAAATAGGATCATTATCTCCAGATGAATAGTAGCGAAGTTGCCCTGTAGCTTTCAAATAAGCTTCAATCAGCTCAATTTGGTCCTCATTTCGATCTAGAAGAAGTCAATATCTTTCCTCATTTCAGTTCACATTTACTTTCCTGTACTTCATTATCTGGATAATTTTTGATGCAATTGAGAATGAAACATTTGTTTGAAAAGTATAAATTCAAAATGAAAAACTTACTTGTTTGCCTAAGATACTCTAGCGAAATTTCGTCTACTGGGAAAAAGCCAACTGTAGCTCCATACTCTGGGCACATATTAGCGATGGTTGCACGATCAGCTATTGACAGTGCTGCGACACCACTTCCATAAAATTCAACGAATTTTCCAACCACACCCAGTTGTCTGAGATTCTGAAATTTTTCAGAAAAGAAATTTATGAAAATACAATGAATTTTTTAAAACACGTCTCCTAATACGTAGTTGTTATTATACATTAAAAGTCAATGTGAAATTATTTTCATAAGTTAGAATAAAGTATATAGTTTTTGCAGTTTAAATTAGGTTCACCTTTTACTTTAAGATATTCTATTAAGTATGAAAAATTGGCGATTCTGATATTTCAAAATTGAGCAATTTGTCTGAAACGATTTCCACAATGATTAAACATAAAATGACATTATTTTCGTCCTCACTGTCCACAGAAATTATGAAATAATACCAAATGAACATGCACTTAAATGGTTAGATAGATAAACGAAATTGAAAGTATAAGCTTAATATGCTTCAATGAAAAAATATTTTATGAATATCATAAACCTTGATCTTAATTAAACATACTTCAAAGTTGAAAAATATTTGACCAATATGTTTGATGGAAAATATGTCTTAGTACTATTGATTACTTATTATCAACACAGGTTAGATAAGTACTTGCAATTAATGGAAAAATTATCACATCACTGAAAGAAATTTATATATATATATATATATATATATATATATATATCTATATATATATATATATATATATATATATATATATATATATATATATATATATATATATATATATATATATATATATATATATATAATAATAAGTTATATATTATATATGTAATATATATATATATATATATATATATATATATATATATATATATATATTTATATATATATATATATATATATATATATCCTAGGAAGCACATATGTGGATTTTCAAGATGCTGAATATTGAAAACGTAAAGTTAAATACCTACTTTAGTAATCGTAAGCACAAGATCTGTTGATGTCACATATTTATCTAATGAACCATATAATTTATAGCCAATAACTTCAGGGAGGAGCATGCTAATAGACTGTCCTAACATAACTGCTTCAGCTTCTATGCCTCCAACACCCCATCCCAGGACTCCTAAACCATTTATCATTGTAGTGTGTGAATCTGTGCCAACCTACAAATGATGTTTAATTCTCATGAAAAATCAAATATTTTAATAGATAAAATCAACAATTTTAAGTCTCTAAAAGCAATATGAAATTTAAAAAATTATCAATACTACAAAATTAGTGGAAAACATTCATAAATTTGCCTATATATTAATGAAATTTATAATTATTTGATTATTTTTTTTTATTGACGTCTCTGAAATATGAAATATAATATCAAATTTCATTCTATGTAAGCATGTTCCTCAAATTTAAATTAAATATGTTTGTACACTCACCACTGTGTCTGGATACAGTACTCCATTCTCTCCTTTGAATACTACTCGTGCTAAATATTCCAGGTTAACTTGATGGACAATACCACTACCTGGTGGCACTATTAACATATTGTTGAAGGCTTTTGCACCCCACTAGAGTAGTAAATTGAACATATTATCTTACAAGATTACAATTATTATCAAATTCTGAATAAAAATTATATGTCCTCTAATAAATATCAGTACTCTAAAGGAATAAAATTACCTTTAAAAATGTGAATCTTTCATGATTTCTTTCAAATTCAAGATCCTGATTTTTTTTAAGGGCATCAGGGCTGAAAAATTAATATTTTTAAGTAGAAAGTAAGGGAAATGAATTCCTTAATATCAAAGCAACAAAAGTTCAATAAACACCAGCAACACCAAATATATAATCTTACGTTCTTGCAAAATCAACCTGAATGGAATGATCAATTACTAAATCAGCTGGGCAAATAGGATTTATCTTTTCTGGGTCCCCACCTAGTCCTTTCACAGCATCTCTCATAGCAGCAAAATCAACAACTGTTGGTACTCCAGTGAAATCCTATGATAATTTGTGATAAAGTACTTACAAAACAAAATTCCTTAATTACCTGAAGTAAAACTCTAGCTGGTTTAAAAGGAATTTCTATACCACCTTCAATTTTTTGATTTTGTTCCCAATTTAGGATACTTTCAACATCTTTTTCTGTAACATGAAAGTTGTCACAGTTGCGTACAGCAGATTCCAATAAGATTTTAATAGAGAAAGGTAATCGGCCTACAACAAAAATAAGTTATTTCTTCCTACAAGGCTTATAAACAATGATTGTACCATATTTAATGCCAAAAGCGTGGAGGTCATAATACTTATATTCTTTTTCATTGAGCACAAAAGATTTCAAGTATTTGTTGTAAGGGTTAACACCTGTAATAAAATATATGTAAACATAAATGAAATTTTTTCTACAGTAAAAACATTAATCTAACATTATAATAAAATAATAATAAATACGAAATACTACTTACCAGCCATCCTGATCTAGTTGAAAGTCACGTAACGTGGCTCTTCTTATAATGTTATGCAGTTTGAAAAGCAAAGTATACCTTTATATCTAAGTGCTCATATTGGAGCGCTTTATCACGTAATGATAACACTGATATATTAGGTCAACCTAATTTTAAAAAATATTCTGATCTGCTGATATTGATAAAAACCTTCAATTTTTCAAACGCAGTCTGTTCTGTTTGACTTCTGCTGAGTTCTGTTATCTGTTTAAGTCTGATCGAACTGAATCGAACATAGAATAATGCGATATTCTCAGGAATGAAATTGTAAAATAAAAATAATTCTGTGGTGCTATCTAAAGACCCATACATTGTTTTTATAAATGACATATAACTAATTTCATTTGATTGCCATAATTGTCAATAAATTTGTACAAATGACCGGTTTCCACAACTATAACTTTTGAGTGACTCAATACTTGAAAATGACATTGGTTTTCGAAACCATTATTAAATTAGTTTATTTCTTTAAATAAGATGAATTTTCACAAAATAAAAACTCAAATATCATACACTTATTTTTTAAAATTATTCTATAAAGAACTTAAGGATATCACTTATTTAAGTGAAAACAAATTTCAATCAGGCAAATGTCCAGTTTGGGCAGCCAAGTATAATTTACACAATAATATTAAAAGTTTAGTTCCTCCTCTATTAATGTGTTTCTCAAATTCTTGTCTTCTAGGTTTCTTATATATTAATATATATATATATATATATATATATATATATATATATATATATATATATATATATATATATATATATATATATATATATATATATATATATCAGGGGCGGCTATTCGAAGGCGGCTATGGAGGCTAAGCCGCCTCCTCAATAATATTCCGTGTATCACTACTATATTATATTGAATAGTCAGCATTCAGCATATTAATGTAAGAAACAACAGAATCGCGGTTTTAATAGAAGAAATCCTTGGCTAACCGGATCACAGGTAAAAAATAAATTATTTTGTTGGCAGTGTTTACTTTTTACTAGGGAAAATGTCTCTGTTTGTTTTATTTTAATCTATTTTTGGGAGGGTCCTATTTTATTTTTGACAAGAAAAAACTCTCACCTCCCCGTTGGTTCTTGCTGGATTAATTCCTCGAATAGGTAACAAATTCGTTAAGTAGGTAGGTACCTATTTTGTGAAAGAAAAAAAATTTGATGAATAGATGAATTGATTAATTGACTGAGAAGAGTTTTTGTGAATATTGTAAATAGGAGTTGTAGGTCTCAAGGTAGACACTCGAAATAGTCCAGGAGCCCACTGTCGAAAAGTCTACGTCATAAAACATCCGGATCATTCATGATTTATTTGAAAGTATTTATACCAAAGAATATTAAACCGTTGGTCTGCCTAAGCTCATCCTGGCGGGTCATAGGTAATGAACGTAATTTATTTGGCAAAAACTGGTACGTGACCTACGTTACAAAACATCCGGCTGAATTTTAAACACATTATAGATAAATATCAGTTATTTGAAATTGTCTTGGTCTGCCAAGCTTCACCCTGGCGGAAGTGCTCGGCAGACCACCTTAAATCAGTGACAACTACTGTCAAATTGATTGGTCTCAGTCATTCCAGATCATAGATTGACAAGAAAGAATGTGTGATAAATTCTCGGAACATTCCATTACCGCTGCTTGTCAGTATATAAGCTGTAAATCGCGAAAGAGTGAACTTTTATGTTTTATGTTGACTGTGATTTGTTTTGAAAAAAGCATATAAAGGTTACTCTTTGGATGTGCCTGGTTTACCACCACACAATTTACAACTTGAGGTTGGCTCGGTAGTCATCATGATTCGGAATCTAAACCAATCAAGCATATGCAATGGAGCGCGTTTGGTGATAAGAAAACTGATGATCAATGTTATTCACATGACGCACTCTAAGGAAGATTCAGAGGTGAAAACGTTCTCATTCTGAGGATTCCGATGATCCCAGCCGATATGCCCTTTGAGTTTAAACGAATTCAATTTCAGATTCGTCTTGCATTCACCATGCCGATTAACAAATCACAAGGCCAATTCTTGAGTGTTCATTGTCTCATTTCAGAAAATGCATATTTTTCTCATGGTCTATTAATTGTACGTGGTATGTTCATGTGTCAAACCATCTCCTTTATTTATTCTTGCGCCTGAATAAGAAAAATAAATGCTATGCAGCATAATATATAACTTCATCATAGCAAATGTCTTGCCGACACAAAATTGAAATAAGTACTTGATTAGTGGTGGTAAGCCAGGCACATCCAAAGAGTAACCTTTATATGCCTTTTTCAAAACAAATCATAGTCAACATAAAACAAAAAAATTCACTCTTTCGCGATTTACAGCTTATATACTGACAAGCAGCGGTAATGGAATGTTCCGAGAATTTATCATACATTCTTTCTTGTCAATCTATGATCTGGCTTGACTGAGACCAATCAATTTGACAGTAATTGTCACTTCCGCCAGGGTGAAGCTTGGCAGACCAAGACAATTTCAAATAACTGATATTTATCTATAATGAGTTTAAATTTCAGCCGGATGTTTTGTGACGTAGGTGACGTACCAGTTTTTTCCAAATAAATTACGTTCATTAACTATGACCCGCCAGGATGAGCTTAGGCAGACCAACGGTTTAATATTCTTTGGTATAAATCCTTTCAAATAAATCATGAATGAACCGGATGTTTTATGACGTAGACTTTCGGACAGTGGGCTCCCGGACTAAAAGTGAAAACAATTTTTTTCGCAAAGAAATTAATATTTTAGGGTGCTTGTTTTACTTTGATTTTTTTAAATTATAAGGCGGTTGACCTTGAAATCCTAAAAATTTTCGCCTATGGTGTATTTTTTAACACCTCTTGTAGCCTCCTTAAACCAACACCTCACGAGCCGCCACTATATATATATATATATATATATATATATATATATATATATATATATATATATATATATATATATATATATATATTATATATATATATATATATATATATATATATATCTATATATATATATATATATATATATATATATATATATATATATATATATATATATATATATATATATATATATATTAAACATATGGCAAAAATTGAAGTGGTTAATCCCCAGAATTTTCTAAGAATACTTTGTCCTTTTTTTTGATTTGTAAAAAGAGCGTTGATTGGTAACAAGAAATGCAATGCGATTTTTGCATGATTATGCACCAGCATATTTTGAAGTGACTGCACGTGAACTTTTAACAGTAATATACGGAGATCCCTGGATTGATCGAGGTTAACATCACTTATAGTTTGCTGAAGAATACCATGAGATAAACCCACTGGATTATTTCCTATGGCTCTATCTGAAACCATTAGTTTACACTGCTCTAATGGAAAATTTGGAATAATCCAGAAATCGTTCATAAATCAATTAAAAAAGGGTACATGGTGTTTTTGAAAGAGTTCGATAGTCAATGAGGAATAATTGGATTTGTGCATACTAGAAGTAGTAGAAGCTAGTAATCTTCTCCAGTTATTATAGTATAAGAAACTTTAAATATCATTTTTGATAATGAAATATTGTTATTGTTGATAATTTTTTATTGTTGGCCCATAGACCTTCAAAACAAATTAGCTTTTCAAGAATCATCCAAGAACAAATTATCCTCAAAGAAGTCCGGGAAATAATCTCTACATATTTTGCTTGTAGGTTCAAATGTGGGGCATCCCAACATACTTTGATACTGGCTGGGGCAAGCTTCGCCACTGATTCATACCTAACCCAGGATGTAACCCATTAGTTAACCTCTGTTCCACAAGTCCACAAGGCGTGTGTAATTCACGCTTTACGCGGTAAAGATACCTGACTTTTGGAATATATCGAAGTTTATTATAGTTACTTTTTATTTTCATATTATACAGGGTGTCGCAAAATCCCGAAAAGCATCAAATTTTTTTTTAAAGAATGCCCCTGTATACTATTGCATTTTTGGATTCTCCGAACAATAAAATTTGCATTAATGAGATTTATAATGCCTAAACCTTAATGTTTTTGAATATCTAATTTCAATTAAAATATACCTTAATATTCATGTTTGAAATACTTGCGAAGAAGAAATTTACAGTGAATTGTACAATTAGATCATATTTTATTTCTCAATTACCATAAACTTCACATCTTGTACAGAGTGTCCAAAAATCAAAACCTTAAAAAATTAAGCTATAGAACACTCGATGGTACCAGTAAATAGTACATTTACTGGTAAGTTCAAAACCAAGAAGTTCTATTTAAATTAATCCATATCCAGCTATAGCCCCTTAGCAATTTAGACTAGGTATAAGTTTTTAAACACTCTGTATAAGATTTGAAGTCTATTATAGTTGTTATATGAAATATGATCTATGGTTACACTTCAATGTCTCTATATTTCGCTCACATAACTTAGATACTTGTTAAGTATTTCAGACATGAAAATTAGGTTATCTTTTGACAAAATTTAAATTATTCAGAAAACCTTGAAGTTACAAATCTTATTAAAATATACACTAATTTTGATCGGATAATCCAAAAAATGCAATAATATACAAAGATTTGAATACTTTTGGGCTTTTGCTACACACTGTATAATATGAAAATATTTTGAAAAGAAACTATAAAGTGAAACTATTGTTTCACAATATTAGCGCAAATACATATATATATATATACATCTATATATATATATATATATATATATATATATATATATATATATATATATATATATATATATATATATATATATATAATATATATATATATATATACATATATATATATATATATATATATATATATATATATAAATATATATAATAGTATATATATATATATATATATATATATATATATATATATATATATATATATATATATATATATATCAGGCGCGGATCCAGGCCCGACTTTTGGGGGGGGAACTTTTAGATAGCCAAAAGGTACTGGTATTTTGGGCAATGGTAAATCGAGTAGCTTCCAATCAAAAAACCATTTGCAAACGTATTTAAAACTGTATTCATAGACATTACATTTAAGAATAAGCTTACACAGATTAAGTTTGACTTCTGACTTAAAAAAATTTAACATATGTGGGCTACAAAAGATGGAGAATATTATAAAATGGAAATATCATAAAGTAACTCGAATTATTAGTTATGTTTTACCCCAAGTGAATAACACAAGAAAAATAAAAACAAATATATTTATATACAATTTGAGAGTTTGAACAGTTTTAATTTCAAAACAGAAAAATTCTTAAAACTACTATGTTCATTAAAAACATATTGTGAGTCTTCTTATAAAATAGTAAAAGAAAAATAGGTAAACAGAAAAGTGAATAAATCAAAGAAAATCAATAATGAAATGCTATTTGAAACTTGCCACCCATTTGCACTGGTGATACTTATTAGAGGCATAAACGGTGAGTTTTTGATTTTGCAAAACGATTAATAACATTTTTTGGTTCGTGATGAATGTGCAAAAGTGCAAGTCCAACCAGTCTCTTCTGCACCATCGTTGCTCTGGTCCACGACTTCAACGAAGAAAACGATCTCACTGCACTAGCGTTGCTTACTGGCAATGTACATAAAATTTGAAGAAGGATGTGAATCGTCGGGTAAATGTCTCTATCATAGCCATTTAAAGCATCAATTGCTGAAATGCTTGAAGGGACTTCTCCCATGTTAATTGTTTCGTTTTTCCACTTTTGTTGCCATAAGCAAACTTCTCCCTTTAACTTCATAGTTTCTAGGATCTTATTACCACTCAACCAAGACGAAGTCATCACTCTCATTTTCGTCAAAATTTACTTCTTCTTTATTTTTCTTTGCAGATTGCAAGCCGCCGAAGGCATCAATGAAGGTCAGAAAATCTTCCCTTTTTTTTTCAAATTTGTTACTGGTGTCCAGCACGTTCACATACCTGCTGACTTGTGACCAAGGTGACTTGTTCCTTTCCTGAAATATCAGGCGTTTCGTCGAAAATTATTGAGAAAAATCGTGATTTCAAAATGCGATTGATGGTTGATTCGGTTATTTCCAATCTGCAGCAGTCTATAATGTCATTTTGCGTGGATTTACTGATGTAGGTTGCTCTACTAGATGAGTTTTTTAAGTGACTTTCCAAATCCGTGTCACCTGCATCGACCCTGAAGCGAAGCAATGCTCTGAAGTTCCCTTCATTCTGTAAGGGTGTTTGGCCAACTTCAATTTTACCATCATCCCGATGTCCTCTAAGGGGAATATTTTGTCTAACAAGCATTATTATAGTCTTGACAATAGGCAACAACCTTTTTCTGTTTTCTTGTGACAAATTGAGTCTGTAGGCATTGATAATGTTGCTCACGTCGTGCACAGGGTTGTGCTAGGTTTCTAAAAAATCTTACCAGCTAATACGGCATCTGTATGGGGATGGAGACTGCTTTTCACGAACAATATCGGACCCTGGAAGCTTTTTGATGTTGGTAAGAGGAACCGCGACTAAAGTCTTTAGACTAACATTTTTGCAGAATTCTCCTTCGTTGCGGTTGGTAAACCATGGGCAGTATTTACAAAATAGCCCCTTCTTTGATGAGTGTGGTCGAACTCTTGGGGCTCAAACTTAATAGCAGCATCTAGAAGTGAGTCCTCACTGGCTCGCAATCTCTCCCAGTTCCCCCCCCCCCTTGGATCCGCGCCTGATATATATATATATATATATATATATATATATTTGAAAAACTTGGTTCACGGAATGAACCGCGTAAAAGATTTGAAAAATCTCGACGTTTCGGCTCCTTTTGCGAAGCCATCTTCAGGAGAAGTAAAAGGGAAATAATTCAGAATCGTGGCCTCAATCTGCCTACTCCACGAATCGAATTAGGAGGAATCGGAATCGATTTCCCCAATACAAGAACTATTGCTCCCGTCCTATTTGGGCATTTTTCGCAATAAAAATTTTGTATACAGGGTGTCTCATTCAAGAGCTATGGCTTTGTCATTAGTTTTTTTAAAGGTAATACCCTGTATATTATTTCACTTTACAATTCTACGATAAATTCTTATCAATGTATGTGAACATACCATATGCCTCAACTCGATGGATTGCCAGAAACGGAGATAGTGGGTAATGAGAGGTACGATATGAAAACACACAAATGTAATTACTAATTTAATTTTTACATATGTTCAATCTGTTGTCCGTTTACTTCGAGACAATTTTGAAGTCGATTCAATGTTTCCCGTTGCACATTTTCAATTACTTCTGGACTGATAAGTCTTATTTCCTGCCTGATTCTCTCTTTTAGATCATCAATATTAGTTGGTCTAATTCAATAAACTTTTGACTTCCAAGTACCCCCATATGAAGGATCCAATGGGGTTCAGGCCGGGTATCGTGGCGGCCACTTAATCGGGCCTCCCCGTCCTATCCATCTGTTGGGAAAAGTTGCATCAAGAAATTGTCGAACAGCGATTGAATAGTGAGGAGGTGCCCATCTTGTTGAAACCATATCTCGTTATTAGGTATGTCAGGATCTTGTGTGGTTAGGAAAACAAAACAGCTAAAGCCGGAATGAGTTCGAACTGGAGAAAGTTCAAGTAGTCCTCTCCGTTTAGTGTTCCTTCAAAAAAATAGGGACCAACTATACGATTTCGAACAATCGCTGCCCATGTATTAATTTTTTGAGGCCGCTGTGTGTGGCATTCTTGCATCCAATGAGGATTCTCGGTCGCCCAATACCTACAGTTTGTCTGTTGACGTGGCCATTTAAAGTAAAGGTGGCTTCATCAGAAAAAATTATGTTTGTAATGAAATTTAGATGTTGATTATGAATTTCAAGAATCTGCTCACAAAACTGTACTCTGCGGTCAAAATCGTCTTCTAATAATTCATGTACCAGCTTAATTTTATAGGGATGATACTTATTTACCTTAAGTATTTTATGCACGGACCCTACTGATAAATTGAAATTATTGGAAATTGTAGTAATGGATGTATGAGGGTTATCTTGGGTTTCTAGTAGAACGTTCAGCACTGTTTCTTCAGATACTCTCGGTGGTCTTCCTTTAGGTAAATCTCTAACGTGGCCGTATCTCCTGAATTTTGATTCAATTTTGCTGACTGTCGATCTAGTAATTGGCGGACGATCAGGATGATTTTCATTGAATAGATTGCAGACTTCTTCTTGTGAACGCACCCTATCTCCAAAACCAATCATCATAAGTACTTCAATACGTTCTCTCTCAAGTAATTGCATTTTCTTAAACAATGAAGTAGTGTAGTGCCTGGAGCGTTAAAAACGTGAAAACTGCGGACTATACAGCACCAGTGAATGAATTCAGATGTACACATGTGAAATTTCATTCTTCAGATTTCATGACAATGTTTACCTAAATTTTTTTTTGTACTTTTAATCCACATTTTAAATCTCCAGGTGCTCCACTATCTCCGTTATAATCTGGGAATCCATCAAGTTGAGGCATATGGTATGTTCACAAAAAGTGATAAGAATTTATCGTAGAATTGTAAAGTGAAATAATATACAGGGTATTACCTTTAAAAAAACTAATGACAAAGCCATAGCTCTTGAATGAGACACCCTGTATACAAAATTTTTATTGCGAAAATTGCCCAAATAAAAATACTAATCGTTCTGTCCGAGGATTTTAACATGAAATAGAAACCTAATTTTTTAATGAATTTGTTCCTTTCATCATGAAAGCACTGTATATATATATATATATTTATATATATATATATTTTTATATATATATATATATATATATATATATATATTATATATATATATATATATATATATATATATATATATATATATATATATATATATATATATATATATATATATATACATATATTCGTGAGTTCTAGAGGTATTTATTGAGATAATTTTTTGAGTCCAATATTTTTTATAAACGGAATACAATGTATACCTGCTATTTGCACCAACCTAATTTTTTTGAGCATCTTTGGAATTTTTACTGCAAAACTATCTAAACTATTATATTATTATTATTTGAAACATCATATTCATTGGCAGAATATTTCATTAGATGGAACAATGAATCTATGAATATTAAGGCATAAATTAGTATAAAATAATATGAGTTGCATGAAATTTCAGTATGGTTAACTTTAATTTTCTAAAAATAGTACCCAGCTAAAGTATTTCATATACTAAAATTCCAAATCTGTTATAAGATTCAATGGATTAAAATAAATATTGTTTTTCAATTTATAATTTTTTTATTTCAGTTAACTTGCATCTATATCTATAATATCTCTTATATCAAGGTAGAGTAATGATAACACTTGATTGATGGACAAAACAATCATATCTTCTGTATTAATTCTGGAAAATATCAGTGTGAAATAGTATAATGTGACCATATACACAAAGCGAGACAAATGGGATGAAATGAAAATTATAATTTAGGTACCTATCTATGAAAGTGGACCAATAATAAAAAAAAATTTTTTATTGTAGGTATACATTCATATACTTGTCTATACATATCATATAAAATTTATATATTATTGGAAACTATAAAAATATTTGTAGAAAACAATAATTTGAACATTATGATCTTTAATTAATTTTTGGTTTAAAAAAAAATTATGATTTACTTTCACAGTCCTAATTTTGATCTGAGTGAATAGGTACTTTGCAAAAGATTCGGATCATTTAGTAAAATGTAGTGAAATTTCTAACATGAATTGGTCAAACTGTATTTTATCCTTAGTATAGATTTTAAAGTTTTGATGTTCAACTGCGTTTTTTTCAGTTGTCCATATTTTATTGATAACTAAAAAACACGTAATTTTGCTATATTTGTTCTTGGAAGGGAGAGCGCGTATTGTACAATTTTTCAAAATATTTTGATAAGCAATATTATTCTGTGTAAAATGAAGAAATAACTGCGTCCATTTTTTGTCTGTTTCCACAGTTGCAGAGAACCAACATTTAATTTTTTTCATCAGTACCATATATTTGCACTAATGACACCTCAAAAAGATCATATTTGCAAATATTATTTTTCGGAAAATGGTTACTAGAATATTTTAAAGAGTTTGTCACATATATTTCTCATGAAAATCTCATTTTTTAGTGTCACCTAATGAAACTTTTTAAAATACCTACTTGAATTGAACTGCCCATTCTTCAATATATTCGAAGCAGTTATTATATGCACTATAATAATTAATAAATAGTATTTAAAATGTTTTTACAGTACATTCAAAATAAGAAATGCGGATATTTTTCAAAAATGGGGACTTTTTAAAAATCGGCGGGACGCGGGACTATCCTACAAAAAGCGGGACTGTCCCGCCAAAATCGAGACGTGTGGTCACTTTAAAATAGTAGGATGCTCTTTTAAGAATTATTCGAAATATTTCCCTATTTAACCATACCACGCAAAACTGCAGAATGAATTAAATAAGGACACGGTACAAATTAACTAAATTATATCAATTAAGTTCAAACACATTAAATAAATTCCATTTCCGAAATGGCGTTAAAACGACATGAAACGATAAAAATCCCATCAAATGGAGCTACTACAATTAATGACTAGATGTCGACTATGGGGGGCCGATGGTACACAATGCTTACTCAAGAATAGTACAGTGAATTTAATATTTGTGATAAGAGAAAGATAAGAGTTTCCTTTTCTAGATAAACCAACAAACTTTTCATATGTTTAGTTATCGTCATCTGAGTGCAATAAATATCTATAATAATTGTTGGATGAAAGTGACTGTATATTAATTGTTTTGCAGCCCGTTGCAATTAACGAATTTTTGTGCATATAATTGTAATAAAGAAATAGTTTAATAAGGTAAGAATATGTTTGACGTAAACACGCCCATTTTTTGTGTGATCACCTTCAAAGATAACTTAATTAGTGAATCTATTATCGTTACTTTCTGTAATTATTGCCTTAATAGCTGTTAGGTATAGGTAGGCTGAACCCGCTGGACAATTTTGATGGTTTGTCATAATGCCAACGTATAACCAAAAAATTTGGAAGAAAAGAAATTTTAATTGAAAGTCTATTATTTGGAAATTTAAATCCTTACTCCCTTTTTTGTTGTAAAACAAGTAAATTCCATGATAGTTATATTGGGCATTTATAATATTCAAAATATATCTGAAATTCTTATTTATGTAGTAGGTATGTATCTATTATTAGTATAGTGAAACATATATAATTATAGAAAAAATTTAATTAGTTAGTATTGTTTAATTGTTCACTTGAATATTGATGATTGATTCAATTTATGATTCGTAGTTATATTGGATACATTAATATATCTATACATTAAATTTGGTGAACAATGAAATTAAATTACTTATGGAACTTTTTTCATATAAGATTCGTCAAATTTCTTTCTTAATAATGGCTAAGGGAACTTATTTTTATGAAAAACTTTCGAATTTGTATTATTTTTAACATTGCCATTTTACACTGGATCATCGAATAAAGTACGTTATATTGGATAAATTTACTAGATTGTATGCGAATCTGTGAAAGATTGTAGTATGTTCCTATATTCCTGCTGAAGATTCAAATGAGGTTCCAAAATAATATTAATGTGTCAAATCAAAAATAAATGGTTTAAAATGACTATATTATCTTAATAGTGTCAATTGATAGGTATGTCGCTGATCTCTTGGTAAAACATGATTTAATTTTATTGAATAAATGAAAATACTTCGCAAAAGTTTCACAAAATATTGAATTTTATTAACTTTTATCTACAACCGTGCGTAAATTATGTTTTTACACACCCATATTAGTGCTGCAACTATTACTTTAACGCACTAGTGCGGAAAGAATCATTTTAACGCACTAGTGTGGTAAAAAATTATTAAACAAATTTTTGTTGAATTTTTATTGAAATGATAATTATTGGCAATTTTAAATTAACACACAAACATAACTTAAAACTTTAACAAAACTAAACAACTTTAAATAAAAAAACATAATTGAATTACAACTAGAATAAATTAAATTATTTTCACAATTTTATCTCGGACTTCTTCGGTTTATTGGCTATGGTATTTCTTTTCAAATAAGCTATTAATCTTGGAAATTTGTCTATCAGCATGTTCTTTTTTATGGACAAGGCGGACTTCAGCATTGAATAATAGCACCAAAGCGATTTCTTTTCCTTGAACTTATCTTCAAAATAGGCAATTAATACATCTTCATTAATGTTATCCACTTTTTTATGGGAGCACCATTCGATTAACATATCATAGGCCTTTTCGTAGCGAATTCCGGATTTCTGTGGTAGCAAGTTCGCCGTATCAGCTTCAACTAGCCGTGAAATCTCCATATTTTCGACTGACATTTTGACTGACAACTTCAAAGTGGCGTTGCTTTTTTTTGTCGCTATGACATCCTAATTTTCATAACTTTAAAAAAAGTTAAAACATTGCTGGTGACCAAGTTGGGAAATTTTAGACAATTAATATGTATTTAATCAAAACGAACGGTTGTAGATAAAATAGTATACATAACTCGCGTGGTAAAGGTTTTTAGCACACTTAAGTGAATGAAAAGACTCGCCTGCGGCTCGTTTTTCAAACTTCACTTAGCGTGTGCTAAAAACCTAGTTACCACACTTATTATGTAATATACTATTACTTAATTCTGTTTCGGGGTTTGAGTCCATTATCAAAATTATCTCTAAGACTTACAATTTTCAAGGCTTGTTTTATTTATAACTGAGTGCATCACAGTGAATGAATGAATGAATTAATGAATGAAATTTAGCCATTGCTATACGATTCACAATATTGTCTTTACACATACATATATGTTAATATAAGTTAATTTGCTTCACTTCATAAGATATTTACATATAGTTTTATTAAATACATTCAAAATTTTTGACTCCTTTATTTCCTTTGGTAGATCATTAAACATGCTTACTCCATTAACAAGTAAAGATCCCATTAGGAAGTATTTTCTTGTAAAATATATATCAAAATTATTTTCTGTTCTTAATGCCCGAAAATGCATACTAAAACGAATAACTAATAACTCGCTAAGATATTTTGGAGTTCATTTGATCTTATACACAAGAACCTGATTTGCTCTTTTAATGATCTGCTCAACAGAGAGCTAGTTTAAAGTTTTCAACATATTCACTGGAGTGGATAAACTGAAAATCAATTGTACATGAACAATGAGGGATTTACAGCCTTTGGCTTCCGAGAATTTCCAGAAAGGTAATCTTACACACGCCTTGTGAAACAGAGGTAGAGTAGAGTGGCCATCTGTGAAGCAGGCGTGTTGGGTTCGAATCCTGGATTATAGGTATGAATGTTTGTGTATGTCTATGACTTTTAGTGGTTGAAATAATTGATTAGTTGGGTAATGTACAATGTTTACAAGCCCATTGGCCCTTCAGAACCAGCTTTAAACTGTGTGTCCCTGGTGAAATAAAACGCTTTTCACCTGTACGCAAAATTCTTGTGGAATCTAAATCTATGAAGTGATTGTTTTCTATACAATGTTCGGATAGAATTGTACAATTGTTGTTATACCTGTAGAATAGATTTCTGGTATCGATGTTGCGTCCAATTTGTCTATAAAAAGCATCACAATCACTACAATGGAATCTATATATGCAGGGCCGGCCTAAAGGGTGTGCGAAGTATGCAGCCGCACACTCAAGCCTTCTGGAGGGGCATTAAATTGACCAATTTTTGTAAAAAAAAATAAATTTTATATATATATATATATATATATATCTATATATATATATATATATATATATATATATATATATATATATATATATATATATATATCTATATATATATATATATATATATATATATATATATATATATATATATATATATATATATATATATATATATATATATATGTTCGTATGTATGTGATTATGTATTTTAGCGTTGTTTACACGACAACGGGCGAAACAATAGGGTTGAAAATTTGTAAATAGTTAGTTTCGCATAATATCTTGGATGAGATTGTTTTTTGGTTGGGGGGTTGACCCCCTGGGGGCAAAATAAATCTTATTTACACGATAACGCAATTTTGAAGAAATAGGGTTGAAAGTTTCTAAGTAGATAGTTTCGCATAATATCTTGGATGGGATTGTTTTTGGTTCGAGTTTATTCGGGAGTTGACCCCCCTGGAGAAAAGATAAATCTTGTTTACACGATAACGGGCGCAATTTTGAAGCAAAAGGGTTGATAGTTTGTAAATAGGTAGCTTCGTATAATATCTTGAATGAAATTGTTTTTGGTTCCAATTGGTTGGAGGGTTGACCCCCTTGGGGTCAAAATAAATCTTGTTTACACGATAACAGGCGCAATTTTGAAGCAATAAGGTTGAAAGTTTGTAAATAGATAGTTTAGTATGATATCTTGGATGTGATTGTTTTTGGCTCGAATTTTTTGGGGGAAAATAAATCTTATTTACACGATAAAGGTCGCAATTTTGTAGCAATAGGGTTGAAAGTTTGTATCTAGGTAGTTTTGTATAATATCTTGAACGGGATATATTTTGGTTCGAATTGGTTGGGGGGTTGACCCCCTGGGGGAAGAAATAAATCTTGTTTACATGATAAAGGGCGTAATTTTGGAGCAATAGGATTGAAAGTTTGTGGGTAGGTAGTTTCGTATGATATATTGAATGGAATAGGTTTCAATGCGAATTGGTTGTGGGGTTGACCTCCCAGGGAAATAAATCTTGTTTACACGATAGAAGGCGCAATTTTGGTACCATAGGGTTGAAACTTTGTAGGTAGGTAGTTTCGTACGATATCTTAAATGCTATTTATTTCTATATAAATTGGTTGGAAGGTTGACCCCCGGAGGAGGAAATCAATCTTGTTCAAACGATAAAGGGCGCAAATAGAAATAGAGTGCGTAGTTTCGTATACCTTGGATGTGATTGGTTTTGGTACGAATTGGTTGGGGGGTTGATCTCCCGGGAGGAAATAAATATTGTTTGCACATTAGAGAGCGCATTTTTTTTGAATTTGGAAATATATTTTTTAAACTGGATACGTTATGAAAACTTGCTATTCTAATGCAGCTCGCTGCGATAGAGTTTTTTTTTCGTTTCTATGAAACGTACACACCATATATGAAAGCATTCATCCATCGCTCATTCGTGAAGTTGGTGGTAATTTCATATTACATTTCCAATATTAAAGATATGAGTTACATAGTATAATATGAAAGTATTGAACAAGCTCGTCTCCATTTTTTGGATAATTAATTTTATTTTACTTTATTCAATTTTTTTATGTGTCAATTGAATAATTAGTTTTTCTTCACATTATTTTCCTTATCTTCATATTTCATTAAAAATGTTTTTTGTTTTAGTTTTGGAATTTTTTCCATCATGTTCTACAACTATTCCAATACACAGTCCTCTTTGTTTTTTGTACTTCCTTTGTTTCTATAATTCAATTTTCACGTCTCTGAAAATTATGGTACCTACCTAAACTTCTTCCGAATTTCTTCTCACATTACCATTCACAAATTTTTCGGGTATATTCTCTTATTTTCACTAGTGTAGCTACGTTAGTTCTTGTTTGATTATTAGCAGTTTTTCACTTTGCAATTCTGCTTATAAAAATGGGTGCGATTAGCAAAGTTCGACCTGGGACCAAGATAGGTTTTTGGACCTTAAATTTCAAAATATTCCATACCCCCCAGACCCCCCGGCAGGGGCATAAAATTTGAGTCTAGCACACTTGCAATTTTCGCCTTAGGCCGGCCCTGTATATATGTTACTTTTTTCACCAATGCGTTGTCTTTCTTCATTATTGACTAAAAATGGATCTGAATTTTTTTGATTAGTACTTATTGTTTTTAATTTACGCATGGCTAATCTGCGGCAAATTTTATCACTAATGTTTGGGATATAATTACCTAATACTAGGAAATTTGAAATGGCTTTGTTGGTATTTACCTACATCAGAAAAGATTAGATTTTTAAGTTCTTTATTGATAAGCTTTTCGATTAGTGATTCCTAGTATCCGTTGTTTTTTGTTATTAATTTGATAGTTTTTATGTCTTTTCTGCAATTTTATTCAGATAGTTGGTCCGAAAATAAACGATGAATGAAAGAATGAAATGTTTTAATTTTATTTTGAACGACTGGGTACTATTGTGATGAATGAGTGTATAATTATCGAAAATTTTCATTTGGGGCTAAGAAAACCATAACATAACTTCCTTGGATGTAACTGGATTATCCCGGAAGAGGATGTGAATTTATTCTTATTTGCGTAGATGAAACTTTAGCAATATTTGGACATTTCCAACTAGAAATAGATTAAACTGTCAATTTGATTATTCAAAAAATTTATATTTTTCCATTTCAGTAATTTGGCATTTTTTTCGACTATTCAAATCAAAACTTGTGGTATGCAAAAATGAAACAGAAAAAGCGAATATGCAGAATCATTCATTTATCATCTTTCCTGTATTTCTTAATAATTAACTACATCCATTAAACTAATCAAATTGTTTAAAGGCTAACAAAAGTTTTAATCATATCGATTTTGATTTTCCAAGAACCAGAATATAAACGACGGATATGTGCATTCTTACAACCCTTATATGATATTCTGGCATTGAATTATACACTTGAGAATATGCATAATGCTAGTTATACTTGCTGAATACTAAATTTCGTTGTCTTTCGATAAGGTATATTTTAACCAGTGCCGGATTAAGCCAGCGCGGGGCCTGTAGAAAATTCGGCCAAGCTTGGTTCGCTTTAGGTTATCAAGTTTATGGTGCTAAACTCAGATTATCGAATCAAACCAAAAATGTGCGTGTAATGATTTTTGAAATAAACTTCCTATATTTTTTAAATTAATTTAACAAATCAAACTGGCTTTTTTTTAACTTGGGTAATAAAATAGTTCGTATATTATTTTAAATATTCATTCAGGTACAACCAAAGCTACATATTTTTGTTTTTTTTTATACTGTATTTTATATTGATATATATTTATATATATATATATATATATATATATATATATATATATATATATATATATATATATATATATATATATATATTTATATACTGTATTACATACTGATGTCGCTGTACTGCCAAACACAAAATAAAATAAAATAAATAAATAAAGCTACATACGCGCAATCAAATTCAAATTTGTATTCATGTAAGTAAATAACATCCTTGATACTTGTGAAAGAGCTATTTGAGTCAATTTGCCTACGTTCGATTAGCTGATTGGGATTGATCCATGAGAACTGACAAGAAACTTCGGCCACTCTTTTTCATTCGCCAGGGGGTCATAAGTAGGGCGACCATACGTCCGTTTTAATACGGACATGTCCGTTTTTTCAGCTCTGTGTCCGTTAGTCCGTATTTTTTGTAAAATGTCCGTATTTTTCGCGTTTTTGACGAAAAAATAGGTTGCGCCTATAATTTTGCCGAAATAAGTTTCCAAACTTCACATTCAAAAGCGCCCGCGCTCGCAGTTTGTCTCGACACGTATAAAGGACACGCAATAAGTTTAGCACGCATAATACGATAAAATTCCCTAGAAATATGCGACATAATTGCGTCTATTAATTATAAAATTATTACATAAATTCCAAAAATTTTGAGCTCTTCCCTGAAATTCACTGGCTACTAGTAAAATCTCCAGGCTCAGCCTCGCCAATTTTAAACACTAGGCTCAACCTGGAGATTTTACAATCTTCGTGAATTTCACCAGCTCTTGGCTTCCAGTGATTTTCATACAAATTTTCATGAAAATTACTAGGTCTAGCGTATAGATTTTCACTAAGCTTTAGCGAGCTTTTCGTAAAATCTCTAGGCTGAGCTTAGTGTTCAAAATTAGATTGATCTGATAATTTTCATGTGCGTTTTTTTACTGTGAATCGTGTCGCTGTCTACTTGGATACATGGGGAAGCGTAGGTGAGGGGGGGGGGTAACGGGAGAGGTGTCAGTTTTTTCCACTTCAGTCATCTGGTCACCCTAGACTCATAAGTGTTGGCGTTACAATAATATGGTGGAATGTAAACTAATTCAACTACAATAAAATGCTAGACTAACATCTAAAGAGCTTTTTACAGTTTTTTACGTTGTGCTAAAGATAAATGTACATCAAATTATAATAGTTTGATAGTCAATAGAATCCTATTTTATTTGTTCGGGTTTTACGACTGGCTCGATAGATGACGATATCAGGGAATTCCTCTGTTAGTTTTGCAGTGCTACAAACTTGCGTGCAGTGCAGTGCAAGTAGTACAAACACATGCCTTGTGCGGCCAGCGCTCAATTTTTAGAAATACAACTTAAAATTATTGTTGTAGATTTTGACAGCAACGTTTCTCTCGTGGTAGGTATTATACAACCTATACCTACGATTTAACGCGACGAAGTCGAGTTTTACATTTTCAGGTGTGAGTGAAGCATAGCCTAAGCGCTTCGCGTTTAAGGCATGCAAGATATTTTACGCTAATCTAAATTTATTTTTTTCACTGTCAGACAGGCGTTGAAGCGCGGGGACCCCAAATTCGCAGGGCCCGTAGCATTTGCTACTCTTGCTACGTGGCTAATCCGGCACTGATTTTAACATTGTTTTTGCTTTGTATGATACGTGCGGCGACAAGACGCGTGGGTGGATTATTTTGTGATTGATTTTAAAAATGAGAACATCTGTGATTAATTTTTGTTCTAGAAGAACCTGAAAATATTTTTAATTTTGTAGAAAATGCCGACAAATATAAAAATTACTGTCGTAGGAGACGGTATAGTAGGAAAGACTTGCCTTTTGATATCCTACACAGAGAACAGGTTTCCAGAAGAATATATTCCAACAGTGTGAGTAGATTTAATTAACCAGTGTTTTTAATGAAGTAAAGTGTTGAAGCTAGATATAAAACTTGATAATAATTATATATATATATATATATATATATATATATATATATATATATATATATATATATATATATATATATATATATATATATATATATATATATATATATATATATATATATATATATATATATATATATATATATATATATATATATATATATATATATATATATATATATTCATTCGAATTATTTTTTGATAAAGCCACGAATGTCGTGGCGAAACGTCAACTTTTTAATAAAATCAAGTTTTTTGAGATTCAACAAGACTGTTATTGCTAATAATTATGAAGAGATTATATATATATATATATATATATATATATATATATATATATATATATATATATATATATATATATATATATATATATATATATATATATATATATATATAGGCTTGCCATATTTTTGATGAGTGAAACTGGGACACATTAATATGAGAAATTTTTTAAAAATCAGTAGCGCAATGGTGAGTTTCTGGCCTTT
The DNA here is from genome assembly GCA_030704885.1 of Cynegetis impunctata. Taxonomy (NCBI): domain Eukaryota; kingdom Metazoa; phylum Arthropoda; class Insecta; order Coleoptera; family Coccinellidae; genus Cynegetis; species Cynegetis impunctata. The sequence continues at coordinate 298,875 of JARQZK010001490.1, read as the reverse complement.
TTTTAAGCCTCGCAAGTGGCGGGAGGAGGAATCTCTAACCCCAAATTGTTAGTTCTAAGTATATATTTTTTGAAAATGAAAAAGAAATTTTTGCTACTTGAAAATATATATTTTTTCTTTCTCATGATAATTTTTTCTGGTCTACAATCTAGAAAAAGTTAATGAAATAAAATTTAAAATACTTCATAAAATTGTGTGATTGAACAGTTCCTAAGTCTAATTATTTTTTGTAATACTATAACTTTCTATCTAATTACAAAAAAAATTATAAAAAATACTTTTTTTCATTACTTTTTACATATTACAGCCGTTTTCGATAAAACATCGATAAAACCAGGCGGGACATCGGGATAAAAGCAAAATATCGGGACTGTCCCGGTCAAACCGGGACGTATGGCAAGTCTATATAAATATATATATATATATATATATATATATATATATATATATATATATATATATATATAAATATATATATATATATATAGATATATATGTGAGTTGCTGTTGCCTGCGCTGTATTATTTTTTATAAATTTTTGTTTGTTTGCTATAACAAGCTATTGATCTTTGAAGAAAGATTTTATTGATAGTTAACGTTTAGTTATGAAATTTGAGACTATCAAACAAATAAATAATGATATCCTTACTGTTAATTTTCTATTGTATACATTGAGCGATCTCTAGCAAAAACACGAAAATTTTCCAACAGCAACAATCGGATAATAATTAATCATACATATTGTCTTTTCGTTAAGACGTCCGCTTATGGAAGAGATGTTTATATATATATATATATATATATATATATATATATATATATATATATATATATATATATAATATATATATATATATAATTATATATATATATATATATATATATTTATATATTTTAATATTTATATAGATATATATAGATAAATATATATTTTTTGTATATATATATATATATATATATATATATATATATATATATATATATATATATATATATATATATATATATATATATATATATATATATATATAATATATATATATATATATATATATATATATATATATATATATCCATAGTGATTATCACCTTTAGAGACATAGTGATGATGGCATGTACCTATGCGTATTGCTTTCTTTCAGATTTGAACATTATGGACAAAAAATAACCGTAGATGATGAGGAATATAACATGACACTATGGGATACCGCAGGTCAAGAAGATTATGAGCGACTGAGACCACTATCTTATCCAAACGTAAGTTTGAGGATATTAATGCTTAGATTTAGAGTAATACATTTACCTTCAGATAGTTAGTATTAATAAATTTAAATAAATCATTTATACTACTAAAAGTATTTATGTGCTGTATCCCCATCTCGTTATTTGAACCATTCAAAGAGTTACATATATTTATATTAAAAGGACAGCGAAATTTGATAATCATGAGACAAAAGAAAAGTTCCAACAATTGTTGAAAAATCGCAAATATATAAAAATGTTGTTTAAATTCATTATATTTTTCATTTCGGTGGATAAAATTATTTTCACTTATGAAACACAAAATTTGAAATCCTACTTTTGTTTAACAGAAAGTGTTTTCCGTATTTTTACCTGCCATTGTTATAGAAGTACTTTGTGATTCTAATTTCGATTTCAAGGCTAAATAATCTGTTTATAAATTAAGAATATCAATTATTCGTTTAGATATACAAAAGCCGTCTGTTAACTAAGTCATAATTATAAATCGTATTTTAATACTACCCATAATGACATGTTTACATTACCACACTGTATGCCAATAATGAACAATTTAATCCTGATGTGAAATAATTAGATAATTATATTTATGAAAACAAATAGACGGAACTCGACACATTAATTAAAAACTACTTCTTGTCATAATACTAGTGAATACTACTTGCTAGAAGTATACCTACCAGACATCATCATCAATTACTTTGATATGATTATCATTTCGCCTGTGCAATTGGGTATTTGAAAAAAAATTATCAATTTTTTCAATGTATTTTAAAACTTTATGTAAATTGCACTGACAGACGACGCGAAAATCTCTTAAAATTTTTTTTTATATTATTTATGAACAATTTAAAATTGATAAAATTTTACAAAGAATCGCTTTCGGTACTGGATTCAAAAATGTATTTTTAATTTAATACATGCATTTTTCACAAAAAAATTTGTTTTTCAATAACCCAATTGTACTGTTTCTCCATTCTCATTTATGATTTTTTAGCATTTAAGGTATTCACAGCTTCAACAGCAGCCAGAAAAATTTTTGCAGGCATTTCAGCAACAATAGAATTAAATTGTGTGGTATAACACTAAACTTAAAAATGCTGGCTTTTACTGAATGATAACCTCTTTCAGAAGGGAGGGTAGTGAATGTGCAAACATCCTGTGAAATATATAAAATCATTGAAAATATGATAATAAAACGAAGCTTAGTTTTAATTTTCATTTCGGTGATATTGTTTTAAAACTGTATAATTTATAATTATGATCAATTCAATTATCTTCTTCAATAAATGGTTAGTTATAAGTATTAATTAAATCCGATTATCTTGGTGAACAGCTATTTGCTTGATAATCTTCCATTTTTTATTTAAACTATATTAAGTTAAGTTATGCACTGAAAATACTATAATTGGAGAATTTACATCTTATATTAAATCTCAGGAAGAATAATTTAAAGAGAATATATGTGTTAGAGTAGATTACCAATTTTTCTCACTTTAGAGAAGCTATGTAAAATACCTGCTGGGTAAAAATTGAATTATTTACCTGAAATTTTAGAAATCGTCATATAATGTAAGATAAACTTCTTAATTAACACCTTGACCGTATGACCATTATTTAGTTGCTTATATCGTCAATTAACTTTTGTTCCTATGTTTTTATTTAGGAATTATCCGTTTATTTTTAGTTTGGATAAGCAGATTTGAAAATCTCGTTGTTATTTTTGGCCACCCCGTAAACGATTGAAAAATTGTGTAATAAACAAGAATGTGGTAGAAATATTAATCACAACTTCTTGAAAATTTTGATAGCATAATGGTATATTTATATATTCAATGGCTTACTCAAATTTAGTAATATTCAATGGAAGATTTTAAAGCTGTTAGTAATGTTAGTTAAAAATTTTTTTCAATTTAACAATTTAGCAAGTATGTATTATAATATTCGAATATGATCAATTCATTTTTCAGACGGATTGTTTCCTGGTGTGCTTCTCGGTAGATCAAGGCCTAGCATCTTATGAAAATGTGATTATGAAATGGGTACCCGAAGTTCGACATTACAATCCTGCATCAGCGATCATATTAGTAGGTAAGAAACAGGTGAAAGATATGAATTGTAGGAAAAATAAATAAAATTTGTGAAAATTTAATCGTTTTCTACAAGAAAAAACATTGAATCTTCTTGTAGTCCAAGATCCCAGAGCCGCCAGACGTACCTTATTTTCTCAGTAATAAAATTTGTGGGATGAAGTAGCGCTCGTATGTACTTTCAATGTATGGATACTCGCTATGTTGTGCCGACGGCCAATTTCCAGGTATCAGGTGCTAAAGATGGAAACTCGACCCTCTCTCCTTATTTTCTAACACTTGATTTTTATATATGATACTCAGGGAACCATTTCAATACCTTATGCAAGCTGCCAGACCGATCGTATGGGCCAAACATCCCGCCGGACACAAATAATGTGTAAGTATGACAGTATGAGCGAAATGTCATGATTCGCCCATTTTAAGCGCGATAGTGATTATCTATGCGCGCCGAACTCCCTTCTATATTTACTGTCTAGTCAAGCATGCTCTATGTTTGAGTATAGGTAGGTACTTTCGATATTTTTATTTTTATTTTTAAATGGGCGAATCATGACATTTATTTCATACTGTCATACTCACACAATGTGTGTCTGGCGGTATGTTTGGCCCATACGATCGGTCTGGCAGCTTGCATAAGGTATTGAAATGGTTTCCTAAGTATCGTATATAAAAATCAAGTTTGAGAAAATAAGGTATGTAGGTCGAGTTTTTTTCCATCTTTAGCACCTGATACCTGGAAATTGGCCGTCGGCACAAGATATCGAGTATCCATACATTGAAAGTATATACGAGCACTACTTCATCCCACAAATTTTATTACTGAGAAAATAAGGTACCTACGTCTGGCGGCTCTGGGATCTTGCTCTATTGGGTTTCTCGTGAAATTTTCGACTACTTAAAAAAAAAAGGAGAATTACCTTACTTTGATTAAATTCTAGGAAGGGGGCATCTACACCCTTTGCCCATCCCTTGGCGACAAACATTATTATGAAGGCGTTAATTAATTGAATGATATAAAATTGTAAACCTCTTTGAAAACGTATTGTTTTGAACCTTTAATGACTAAGCTTGGGAGAACAAAATTTGTTCATTTTCACAATTATAAAGACGTCCGAAATATTTCGTAGACAAATTAAACCTGTCAACAAAATTTCAGTCTTGTGACATACCTATTTGTAAAAAGTGAAAATTATATTGTTAAAATTTCAGGGGAGAGGTATTTAAAGAAAACATGTTTGAAAGACTCCACTTAATTTTTGCATGAAAATCACCTATTGGTATATGGATATATAAATATAATATATATATATATATATATATATATATATATATATGTATTTATATATATATATATATATATATATATATATATATATATATATATATATATATATATATATATATATATATATATATATATATATATATATATATATATATACTAAATAAAGAAATGAATAATATATATCTTAAAAAGCGAACTATCTATTGTTATTACCATCAACTTGTTCTCACTTTAGAAAAAGAAAAATAAGAATTTTGCATTAGGGACCTTATTACAAAAAACTATCTAATATTTAGATATTACCTTCAGCAACCAAGATGGACTTACGAGATGATCCCACTGTGAGCTGCTACACAAAACAAGATGGTAAAAAATTGAAGAGAAAAGTAAGAGCCAATGCATACATGGAATGTTCAGCTAAAACTAGAGAAGGTCTAGAAGAAATTTTTATTGAAGCAATTAGAATTTATAAAAAGGCTAAAACGAAACCTCACGTGCGACAGTGTGTTGTACTATAAAAGTCGCCTCCGTTTAATTTTGTTGTTGATGTTGACTGAACTAGATGAATACTTCTCACTTTTACATTGTTCAATTTTGTTGAGACTATTACTAATACTGCCAAACTCAAAAGTAAAGGCGTTAGGGGAAATCAATAAGGGTCACATGAATATGTGGTTGAATTGTTTAATAAATATAATACCTTCGAATTCATCACAATAAAAAAACTATCCATCGGAGTTAATATCAAAGCACAGTATTTAAATGTCTGGTAATAAAGCTGACATATAAATTAATCCTAAAAATTAATAAAAATTATAGAGAGAACTGAAGTTTGAAGAGAAAAAGGGCTAGCCCACTACTATTACTTAGGTACTAAGGTGAAGACCAAGGAGGTCGAAGAATATAAATATCAAATATATCATCACAAGATTTAAAATTTCAAGAGTATAATGAAAACCAAAATGTATAAACAATTATATCACTCACAATTATTCATCATTTCATAGTAGAGGTTAAGAATATCCAAAATAATATAAATCAACTCTTCAAGTAAGTAAATTGAAAATCAAAAGTGAAACGTGCAAGCCTTTCTAAACATTTTAATATTAGAGAAATGAATTTTTAATAACGAATTTTAATAACATTTCGTAAAATGTCTTCTCTTAAATTTTTTGTTGATTTGCATAATGAAGGCTAGTAAAGTTTCTTCGAACTTAAAGTTCTTTGTAATTAGCTAAAATTTCAAAACAATGTTACCTTCGTTATATTCTATGAAGTCAAAAGAAAATAACATTCATGAGATCCTCTACTAAATATACTCATTTAAAATAATAAAATTTTACAAAATCAGGAGTAGGATATAAGTTATATTTTAATGTGGGCATGAGAAACATATAAGTTCAAGTAGTTACTTAGAAAATATTTTTGCTATTATTTATTGAAAAAAATGGAGGTCCCATAGGTTTTCCATACAATTTAATGTGAATTTGTTAAAGTTGCAACATTTAACTAAGTTAAGTTCTTGCTTCGGAATTTATATTTAACTGAAATGTGTTATTAATTTTCTGAACACTACTTAAATATCTTGAAATTTTTATAGTACGTAGTAGAATTGTTCAGAGAATTCACTATCGATGAAATTTGTTTGTTTGTCCTAAATTATTTATAATCAAATGACTAATGTATACCATAAATATTTATGCCAATTTACTATTATCTCAATTTCTTTGTAAGAAACCCGTATCGCTGAATAAATTTTCAGACAAATATTGTTGGCTGGCATTGTTTTTGATAGAAGTAAGATTGTCGTTATCACCCTCTACATTCCTCGTGGTTGGAGAATTTGATAGACAAAGTGACTCAACTTCGGGTAGCAATGGAGAAAGAATCATCGAATATAAATCCGGTCCAGAAGTGGACACTTCGTAAATGTGATCTGAAAGTAATAATTATCAAATTATAAATATTCATTCATAACCTTCATTAATGTCAGATTATACAGGATGTCCCAGATGAAAATTACTACCTGAATATTTTGTTTAGTATGACATTTTGAAGTTCCAAAAACAGGTCGATTTTTGATTAGAGGGGCTATTTAGATTATTATTTGTTCTGTATTTACCCATTATTAGATCTAGGTTTCAACTTTGAAATTTCAAATGGCACTTCAAGGTATGAAAGCTCTTTTGGCTCCCACTCTGAAGTCGTAAAATTTTTTTTTTCCTCAAACGCAGAAAATTACGACTTTTTTAACCTCAGTTTTTAATGTTGAAGTTTGATTTCACAGACGTCATTTTGTTTTTACTTTTTTGTCCGGCCGTGAGCGTACAAAAAAGTACACTTTTTGTACGCTCACGGAAATTTCAGAGAACGTCGGTCGGCGTAATCCGACACAATGTAATCTATAAGAAAAATTGTAGTAGTATATATTTTACTACAGGTTATTTCTTAATACTTGGGTACTTACCAAAAACGCACAGTCCCATAATGCGTAGATAAGTGACTTTAAATGTTTCTGACAATTATTTTGTTGAATTGTCAAATTTGTGTTGCCTTGACACCTACAAAACTAGTAAGCAAAGCAATCGAGGTCCCTGGAATCACAAAGCCAGGGATCTCTACTGACATGGGAGTGCCGTAATACCATAAAGCAACTGGCCAGAGGCAATAAAGTGACTCTACTGTGGGTGCCAGGGCACTGTGGTGTTGAAGGAAATGAAAAAGCCGATGAACTTGCAAAAAGTGCATCAAGGTTAACACCTGCTGGACCTGAGCCTTTCTGTGGTCTTGGAAAAGACCAATATAAGGCAGCGGTTCAACAATGGGAGTTGGATAATAGAGTAACCCTCTGGAGAAACACTCCTGGACTCACGCAGTCAAAGAAGTTCGTAAAGATATCACAGACCTATGCCAGAAAGCTCCTGAGGCTGTCACGAGCTGAGCTTCGGGTGATGGTTGGACTGCTGACAGGGCACTGTCGGTACAAGTACCATTTGTACCGTATGGTAAAGTCAGCAGATGATATTTGTAGGCTCTGTGGATCAGAAGCAGAAACAGCTGAACACATGGTATGCAAGTGTCCAGAGTTGGCGGGACTAAGAACCACCCATATGGGGAAACCTGTTCTGGATACCCATGAGGTAATGGCCAAGGCCCCCAAGGATGTTGTCGGGTTTATCAACACCATTGACGACCTCCTTGGGTTTCAATGAATGGGTAGGGTAGAGAACAAAAGACCTACATGGTCGCAGTTCCCGGAAGGCTAACCGAGCCACAACGACCCCAGTCCAAAAAAAAAAAAGCAAAGCAATCTAGTTTCACGTTTTTTATTACATCTACCTAATCCTTTTTAAAAATATTCTCTTAATTCTATCGTTTGAACACCGTTTGTGGAAAAAATCGCATGTTTTATTCGGAGAAAAGCACTTTTTGTGGCTCGTCTAAAATTATCGGCCTCACTGCGTTCAGCCGACAAACATTTAAACTCGCCACAAAAAGTATCATTTTTACTCCTACCTAGGTAATAGTTATTAATGACCAAGTGCGTTATATTGATCCTAACGCCCGATGGGCGTTAGGATCTAGTAACGCAAGTGTTGCATACAAGATTTTATTTTTCACGAAAAAATTATTTTATTATAATGAAAAATCGATTTCAAAATCGGTTCATTGCTCCTATACTTTCCATTTTCCTTCTCATAGTAGGCATGTCATTTGTTGATATTTTGACGTTTGTGAATATTTTGGTCATCATATTTTGTGAATATCATTGCTGCTTTCTTTGTGTAGTCTTATAGAAATAATGGAAATGAAAATGAATTTACCCAAGAATATCATAGAAAATGCAGCCAAAGCTGCGAATAATTCATTGCCGGAGAAATCCAGAGTCTTATACGACAATTAAGGATTATGAAGTATTCAATCAATGGAAGTTGCTTCATTTCTCCTCGTACAATGAGCGGGCCTTATGATCCATAATGCCCGCTCATAACGCCCTTAGGGCATAATGAGTTTATTTATAACAACCGTATCTAAGACAAAATCAACAAATCATATACAAGTGAAAAATATAACAATATTCTATTTTTTCAAAGTTTTGGAGCGACGTATTGTGGAAGAATGAGTGAACTCCAGAGGTTTTCGCAAATGTAAAGAGATGTTTCGTAGATATACTCCATGTTTTCCAGGATCAACTGGGTGTGCAGTTTGAGCATTTTTTTGTCAGTTTCGATTTTAATAAATAATTTTAAATTTTAAAATAATTGCTTTTCTGAAAACGAATCTGGTTTAGTTTTTGTACGAATTCATGGTCAGTTGATATTTAGATCTACAAAACAAGTAATAATGTAGGTCCATGTCCTCCTCTCAAATAAAAAATTGAACCATTTTTGAAATATTTCAAAACTTTTTTTAATACTGAATAAACATATTGAGATGTGAAATTGAAAATCTCTGGATAGTAGGTAATTATATAATAATAGATATAATTTAACCATTGAATGATCAAGCGAATTAAAAATTTGTCTATAATAGTCGTATATAATCAAGGAAATTTTTTATGTGAAACATTTTTGTTGAAAATTCCCCTTAACTAAAGATGAGTGTGAAAAAAATTCAAACCGTCAAATTTTTTGAATGATATATGTCCAGTTGTAAATTATCTACACAAAATATTCGAAAAATAATTCAGATACTAGGTGTATTCATTACGAAAATTTAAAGTTAATCAAGAATTTTAAAACTGGAGAGTTTTAATACTAATATCAAATTATGATTATAAAGAACTTTTGTCAATTGTCTGTAAGTAGAGAATGAAATTGTAGGTAAAATAAATACAAATTGTAAATTTTGATTCGTTTTCCACAAGAAAAAACACTTTAATTGAAACATAATTTTCTTGAGTTTCTTGTTCAATATTCAATGACTTAGCAAATTACTTTAATTGGATTAAATTTTCCGGAGTCTCTAGGGGGTTAGCTGCTGCCCCCCTTATCCAAGTCCTTGGTTCTTCTTATCCCTGAGTGGTCCCTTGTAAGAATTTATTTTCAATAATTATTTTATTAGTAATAGCAAAGATTTGATAATATTCATTCAAAATAAATTCCTTTTGTCCACGACTGTACTATAAATCATTCATTATACGTGTGCTTCCTGAAGTATAATTATACCTATTATTCACTAGTGTGTATAATGGTTTATTATACACTGCATGACGTCACACTCAAAACGTATGTCCAAACTTGAGACTATCATTCACATTGTTAGGATAGTATTGTTATCAGATTTTTAGGTTTTATGTAACTAAGATAACTTTTAGGCAAATTATTAAACTAATATTTAATATAATGCCCAACTTATTGAATATTTACTCTAATAAAATATCTATTTCATTTTTATCAGAGTGAAAGAAAGGAATGGAATCGATGTCAAGTGAAATAGTTGACGTTTACGTGAGTATGCAGTTTTCAGTGAACACAGAAAATGTTATGTCAACGCTTTTGATAACTATTTTTATTGTTGAAAATGCAGATTATTACTAATTTTTTCGAGGAAGTCGTGGACAAAGTTTAGTATTCTACTCGCACAAAATTACAATTTTTCACTCGGGTGAATTGCGACACTCGCTTGCAGCTCGTGTCGCAAACTTCACCCTCGTGAAAAATAGCAATCATTTTGTGCTCGTTGAATAATATACTATTATCACTTTGAATAGTGATACTGCTATCGCATTATCGATAATAACAAATCAGAAATGGTGATTTATTCTGTGGTTAAACCAATATTGTGTTCCCTTTATTTATGAATGTTCCAGATTGCAGTGTTTGTCAGTTTCTATGACGAATTATCACTACGGGTTTTCCTAACGTCGATTATTACAAATGTTTCCTGTTTTAGAATTCTCTACTGTTAATCTAATGAGCTTGGTAGATATACAGAATATTTGAGTTGTTCCTTCAGCGATATTAATAACAAACTCTCGATTATATATAAATTTTAACAATACACTGCGTGTGAGGATATTTTCTCAAATTTTTACTGAGGTCCACCCATTAATTATGTCCAAGAATTCAATGATTTTTGGAGCCTCCTGGTTTTGCCACAAATAGTAACATTTGTGTTACGCTCCTTGTGTGAGTCACTTATTTTGTAATTTTCGTTAAAGTCGATAGTTTTGTGAAGAGTAATATATTTACAAAGATACATTAGACTGCATTCAATATGACTTTTAACAGGTTTTCACTTTGAAAACCTGTTAAAATGGGCGCGGTTAAAATGGGTGCGATTAGCAAAGTTGGACCTAGGACCAAGATAGTTTTTCGTTATATATATATATATATATATATATATATATATATATATATATATATATATATATATATATATATATATATTTATGTTCTTATGTATGTATGTATGTATTTTAGCGTTGTTTACACGATAAAGGACGCAATTTTGAAGCAATAGGGTTGAAAGTTTGTAAATAGGTTGTTTCGTATGATATCTTGGATGGGATTGTTTTTGGTTCGAATTGGTTGGAGGGTTGACGCCTTGGGGGAGAAATAAATCTTGTTTACACGATAAATGGCGCAATTTTGTAGCATAGGGTTGAGAGTTTGTGAATAGGTAGTTTCGTGTGATATCTTGGATGGGATTATTTTTGCTTTGAATCGGTTGGGGGTTGACCCCCTCGGGGAGGAAATAAATCTTGTTTACACGATAAAGCTCACAATTTTTGAGTAATAGGGTTGAACAGTTGTGGGTAGGTATTTTCGAAAGATATCTTGATTGGGATTAGTTTTGGTTCGAATTGGTTGAGAGGTTGACCCCCTGGGGGAATAAATGAATCATGTTTACATAATAAAGGGCGTAATTTTGGAGCAATTGGATTGAAAGTGAGAATTGCTTGGGGGTCCCCCCCCCGGGAGGAAATAAATCTTGTTTACACGATAGAAGGCGCAATTTTGGTACCATAGGGTTGAAACTTTGTATGTAGGTAAATTCGTATGATATCTTGGATGGTATTTATTTCGATATAAATTGGTTGGGAGGTTGACCCCCCGGAGAAGGAAATAAATATTGTTTACATGATAGAGAGCGCAATTTTTGTTTTTTTGGATCATGATTGAAGGAATAGATTTTTTTAAACTGGATACGTTTTGAAAACCTGCTTTTCTAATGCAGCTCGCTGCGATAGAGTTTTTTTAATTTAATACTCACCAATATCTTGAATATTATTAGACGAATCTCCATCAAAACCTGATGGAGAAGATCGATTTGCTTCTTCATTCCGTTGATTCATGTTGGTTTCCTTAATTGAATTATCGTTTTTCGTTATGAAACTTATCTTTCCATCATGATCAACCGACAAAATACATTGCACATTATTTTCTTGAATACTCTGATCACTATATAATCGGGAATTTGCATCGGTGGATTCTTGGTCATTATTGATGTCATTCTGAGTTTCACATTTATGTGAACGTTGACTCACTTTATATCTAAATTTTTTCCCACAAATTTTGCAATCATAGGGCATAACTCCAGTATGTATTCTACGATGTACCAAATAAGAAACACGCTGTCGAAATCTTTTACCTATAAACGAAAACAGATAAGGGAAATTGGAACATATTCTAAGTCTGTATATATATATATATATATATATATATATATATATATATATATATATATATATATATATATATATATATATATACAGGGTGATTCATTAATATGTGTAAATATTTTAACAGGAAAATTTTGAGCTCAAAATATGAAGATCTAACCCAATTTGCTTAAACAAAATATTTCTCCTTACTGATTTACAGGGTGTTTTATTTAGATTATTAAAAATGAAATTTGTTCATTACTCGAATGCTGCTTGATATTTCTTTATGATATTTGGCAGTAAGTTAAAGTAGCTTAGGAGACATCAACTTATAGTACAGAAGACTTTCTCGCTATCACCAGTGGCGTACGGCAGGGGCACGGGAAGAGTTCTTGTTTCCTAAATTCTACGCCACTGGCAGAATTGTCATTTTAGTATAATTTTTCGATTCTCCAATATTTTCTCTGTAAATAAGGCACTCGTGTTCCGTAACGCTAGAGCCACTATTTTTCGAGAAATTTAACGTTGAACATATGGCTGCACAATTCTTTTGATTTTTATGTAAGAGTCATGTCGTGTTTTTTGTCATACGATTGGATGTATTACTTAAAATAATCATTATTAGGTATTTTGTTTCAATTTATAATAATATTAACAAACAATTTAAAACAGAACAACTACAAAAATATCCAGCGCTACATAAAAAAGTCGAAATAAATACTTAATTATCAAGATCTTCTTTACAATTTTTGGAAGAATATCAAATTCATGAACAAAACTTAAAAACAATTTACAACATATGTTCAATGTGATCTCCGTTAACCTCAATGAGATTATCCATTCTTTCGCTAAACGATCTTCTAACTTTAAAAAATATGTTTGGCTGATTCGCAATAAAATTAGCGGAATTTACAATTTGCTGCCATAGTTCCTGCCAAGTATTTATCGTTTGGGATATTTTTGTAGTTGTTCTGTTTTAAATTGTTTGTTAATATTATTATAATTTGAAAAAATACCTAATAATGTTTATTTAACGTAATACATGCAATCGTATGACAAAAAAACACCGACAGACTCGTACATAAAAATTAAAAGAATTGTGCAGCCATATGTTCAACGTTAAATATCTCGAAAAATAGTGGCTCTAGCGTTACGAAACAAGAGTGCCTTATTTACAGAGAAAATATTGGAGAATCAAAAAATTATACTAAAATGACAATTCTGCCAGTGGCGTAGAATTTAGGAAACAAGAACTCTTCCCGAGCCCCTGCCGTACGCCACTGGTGATAGCGAGAAAGTCTTCTTTACTATCATTTGATGTGTCCCAGAATACTTTAACTTACTGCCAAATATCATAAAGAAATATAGAGCAGCATTCGAGTAATGAACAAAATTCATTTTTAATAATCTAAATAAAACACCCTGTAAATCAGTAAGGAGAAATATTTTGTATAGGCAAATTGGGTTAGATCTTCATAATTTGAGCTCAAAATTTTCCCTTTAAAATATTTACACTTATTAATGAATCACCCTGTATATATATATATATATATATATATATATATATATATATATATATATATATATATATATATATATATATATATATATATATATATATATATATATATATATAAATATATAAACCAAAATCAAATCAAGAAAAATACAAGTTGACCAAGTTGGATTCTGAATGTAGAATTTTCGTCGCGGAATACATACAACCAGCTCCCTTGGAAAGTTGTTTGATATATAAACCGCACATAATCAATCAGATGGAGATAGCTGTTTGAGTTGCGCTACTCTGATATTTCCATTTATCCTTGAATAGTAAATGTTAGACTAATTTGATTCGTCTTTAAGATATTATTGTACTATGTTTAAACATACTATGGAGTTCCATCTGCAAGATTGACAGGTGTAACTTCTTTTTGGATATAACAATCCGGCGATAGACAAAGCTAACGTAATAGGTAGGTACTCATCTGTATATTTCTACCATACACCACTTCAAAGATGAATGGGAACGTCGAAAGTCCGTTTCAGTTTTTCAAATAATTGTCCTGATTTCATGTATATATATGTACATATATATATATATATATATATATATATATATATATATATATATATATATATATATATATATATATATATATATATTTGTTATTTATGTACCAAGTGCGTTATATAGATCCTTATATAGAACATTCGGCCCGAGGGATGAATGCGTAGTCTTTGTGTAGGGATCTTTATGTAGTCTTATAGAAATAATGAAAATGAAAATAAATTTACCCAAGAATATCATAGAAAATGCAGCAAAAGCTGTGAATAATTGATTGCTGGAGAGTCGTATACGACAAGGATTATGAATTATTTAATAAATGGAAGTTGCTTCATTTCTCCTCGTATGATCCATAATGCCCGCTTATAACGCCCTAGGGCATAATGAGTATATTTATAGCAACCGTATCTAAGGTAAAATCAACAAATAATAAACAAGTGAAACATAAATATATAATTATATATATATATATATATATATATATATATATATATATATATATATATATATATATATATATATATATATATATATATATATATATATATATATATATATATATATATATATATATATATTTATATATATATATATATATATACAGAGTGGCCACTTTTTTAATGGGATTGTATTGGTAACTTTTAAACCATAAGAGTTGAAAGGTCGGTCAAATGGAGAAAAAGTTGCATTCATAAAAGCATTTTCGAGCAGTTCAAACAAATCGAGATTATCAGGGCCGGTTATTGAGATATCATAAGAAAAATAAATTCTGTCATTTTGATTTTTCTTTTTTTCCCACTTTATTTCGAATATCATCAAAAAATGTCACAGGAGTTTTTTATTTGACAGTAAATTATCCTCAATTTGACGTAATCAGATTTCGTATCCAACGTTTCGTACGATCTGGGCCACCCTCAACCTCATTTTTTTCAATACGGACCTGCATATTTTATGACAATTTTCGAAATAACTTTTAACGCTGAATTCAACGACATATCATACAATGTCATTCAAAGTTGATTTTCAGGTGATTTTGATCCTTATCCAAATTTCTTTGGGTCGGATCTGTATTACATTTACCTTCAGTTTAATTAACAACATGCAATACATTTCGATAAGAAAATCAACTTACTCATCTTAAACTGAATGGAACGTAACAGAATCAAACAAAGCAAGAAACAAGTAATATTTATTTACAAATTTCAAGAGGTGAAAAACCTAATTCATAATAATTAAACGAAACTATCATCCATTGAAAGACAAATTAAATGATTATTCGAAAGTAAATGATGAACATTAATGAAGTAAGTGTTCGAAATGTCCACCAATTTGTAAAATGCACTTTGCGGTTCTGGAACCCATACTTCTAATACATTTGCTTATTTCGTCTCCTTGAATACCTTCCAATACATTCTCAATCTTCTCGCGAGGAATCACTATTGTTGGATTTGTCATTTGTTCCGTTGAAACAAATTACAGAATCGAACTTTATTTTGAGATCATTGCGATATAATTTTTGCAAGGCTTGGTATTCAAATTTAAAATCATTGCATTCGCGTCTCTTGACTATTTTATTAACAGCGGTTTTTGATAAATTGCATTCACTGGCCACAATTGTTCTCGATTTTTTTTCTGCATTCAATTGAATTTTGGTCAGAATATTGATATCGTTGATAGACTTGTTTTTTCTTACATACACACAACTCTACATTTATTGAATGTATTATTTTCAAGTAGTAGGCCGTGGATAAAAAAGGACATAACAAGCAATGTCATATTATTTGTCACTTCGTTTATTATTTTCTCACAAGAACTTGTCATCAAATACTTTTCTGAGTAATTTCAATTTTACTTATTCGATATGGTAAGATACACAAATGAAGAGAAGAGAGATATATACGAAGTGTACATAAAACTAGATAGGAATTCGTTCAAAGCACAACAAAGGTATGGTGAATTATATCCTGAAAGAACAACACCAAATATTAAAATGTTTCGACGTTTATCTACAACGTTACTTGCACATAATTCATTCATCAAACCTAGAGGTCCTTATGTACGACGAAACGAGCCTATCAATGACATCAATGTTCTGGCCCAAATTCGAATGAATCCAGGAATAGGATCGAGAACTATGGCCAATAAATGCAATTTATCAAAAAGTGCTGTTAATAAAATACTCAAGAGACACGGATACCATGACTATAAATACCAAGCAGTGCAAAAACTATATCGCAATGATCCTGAGAGAAGGTCGCAGTTCTGTAATTGGTTTCAACGGAAGGTGCGGAATAACAACAATTTTGCGCACAATATCATTTGGGGAGACGAAACGACATTCACAAATTCTGGCATGTTCAATCGAAGGAACAAACATTTTTCTGCCACAGAAAATCCTCACTTAATTCATGAAGTTAGAGATCAATATCGTTTTTCTTTGAACATATGGTGTTTTATTGACGGCAATCTAACCGGAGCAAAATATGTAGAAATTATAGAAGAAATGTTGGATGATCTTCCTATACGGTATCGGTGTAATAGTCCATGGTTCCAATAAGACGGATGTGGTCCACACAACTCAAGCATAGTCACAGACTATCTGAATCGAACTTTTCCCGATTCATGGATTGGAATAAGAGGTCCCGTAGCATGGCCTGCCTGATCTCCGGATTTGAATCCGCTGGATTTTTATTTGTGGGGATATCTGAAAAATAAAATTTATGATACTCCGAACCCGACAATAGAGATTCTTCGCGAGAAGATTGAGAATGTATTAGAAGGTATTCAAGGAGACGAAATAAGCAAATGTATAAGAAGTATGGGTTCCAGAACCGCAAAGTGCATTTTACAAAATGGTGGACATTTCGAACACTTACTTCATTAATGTTCATCATTTACTTTCGAATAATCATTTGATTTGTCTTTCAATAAATGATAGTTTCGTTTAATTATTATGAATTAGGTTTTTCACCTCTTGAAATTTGTAAATAAATATTACTTGTTTCTTGCTTTGTTTGATTCTGTTACGTTCCATTCAGTTTAAGATGAGTAAGTTGATTTTCTTATCGAAATGTATTGCATGCTGTTAATTAAACTGAAGGTCAATGTAATACAGATTCGACCCAAAGAAATTTGGATAAAGATCAAAATCACCTGAAAATCAACTTTGAATGACATTGTATGATATGTCGTTGAATTCAGCGTTAAAAGTTATTTCGAAAATTGTCATAAAATATGCAGGTCCGTTTTGTAAAAAATGAGGTTGAGGGTGGCCCAGATCGTACGAAACGTTGGATATGAAATCTGATTACGTCAAATTGAGGATAATTTACTGTCGAATAAAAAACTCCTGTGACATTTTTTGATGATATTCGAAATAAAGTGGGAAAAAAAGAAAAATCAAAATGACAGAATTTATTTTTCTTATGATATCTCAATAACCGGCCCTGATAATCTCGATTTGTTTGAACTGCTTGAAAATGCTTCTATGAATGCAACTTTTTCTCCATTTGACCGACCTTCTAATTCTTATGGTTTAAAAGTTACCAATACAATCCCATTAAAAAAGTAGCCACTCTGTATATATATATATATATATATATATATATATATATATAAATATATATATATATATATATATATATATATATATATATATATAATTATATATATATATATATATATATATATATATATATATATATATATATATATATATATATATATATTTATATATGAATTTTGAATTACTCTTGCCTTTGTTGTTATTATTATTTACTTGTCTATTCTTAGCAGTAACAAACCATTTCAGTTAGAAAACCGACATTATTGAACGAAAATTTTGACTTTCTCAATCCTTCAAAAGTTTTAAGAAAGTCACGAAACGTAAATTTAAAGCATGTAAAAGATTACTTTACATTCGTTATTTGTATTGAATGTTGAAGTATGAGTATGAACAAAATAACCCTATCAAGATCAGAAAATTCTCTACAGGATGATTGCTTGTGGATTCACGACCCAACTGACCTTCTCAATTTTTTTGAAGTTTGTTATTTTTTCACGATTTTATCTTCAGTAGATACTTTTTCGATATCTCGTTCAGATTGATGAAGAGCATGGCTTATGTTTTAACGAATATATAAATTGGGACATTCACTAATTCAAGATTGCTGTAAAACAAGTGTTTATCATTTTATCGTCTCCAATATGCAATACATCTACCAAACATAAAAAATACTCTGGGAACACCGAAAATAGTATATTGTGTATCAAGTGCGTAAAGTAGACTTTTTTGCACAAGCGTGTAGCTATGCGAGCGTAAAAATGTCTTCACGCAAGCTTCTGAAGTACAGTGATCTGTGAATTTTTCATCTGTGCGTAAAAGTGTATTAGCTCTTATGGCAGTAATGCGTAAAACAAATCCCATAACAATAGCATTGCACTTTACGCACCGGTATTAAAACTTAAACTTTTATCAATGTGTAAAGTTTCAATTCAGATATAGGAGTAGAAAAAACATATTTCAAAATGAATAATTCAACAAACATATAAATTCACATGATATTAAACGATATATTGCTACCATCGACGATTTTAACAGATAAAAAACTTAATTCATTATTAAAGGACCCCGCACATTTAGTTAGAAAAAATGAAGACAGGTAAATTCGCTAATTTTTGGATATATTATAGATACTGGCCAGCTATGAAACATATCAATTTCAAATTCTGTTCCCACGGCTGGTTTGGGATATAGAGTGGTCCAAATGTCAATGTCTCGATAAACCATCTTTACAATTTTATAAAATGCTGTTAACATACAGACTTTCTGTGAAATGCGATAACCTCAGTGGGAAGCTATAGCTTGACGATAGTCACTCATATAACTCAAAATTGCGTCCGACATATACAGGCTGTTTACTCGATGGGTTTGTGTACACGGTCTCGACTTCGAAAATTATGTTTCAAAAGGCTTTATTTCTTACTAAATAATAACAAAGGATACTCGAAATAGTAGACGGAAAGTACAACTCTCTACCATGTACAATTTAGAAAGAATGATGGTCTAAGTTGACATCACCGAATTTTTCTTCTTTATATTTTGTACAGGGATTATTTGTGAGGTACTGGAAAAATAAATGAGTTCATTGCCAAATCGAATAGTTAAAAAACAGGCCACATTCATGTTAAAACTAAAGTTCATATACCGTATGTTCGTTTCCTAATGTCGAAAAATGAGAGTGTATCTAATGATTCTAATGGGACTGATTGGATTTCAACGAGACAAGTAAGAATAGTACTTATATTCAGTTTGTATTGTTCAGGGTGGTTTGGAATCGCTTCTTCCAGATCCATAGACTCACTTTTCAAGATACAGGTACAGTGAAATACGTTCTTTGACCATAAGTCTAGTATCCTGAATGAATAATTATTTTCACATTTGAATATCAATTATTGAAATCGCGTTGTTTACCGAATCTATAATTTTAGTAAAAGGATATTTCACGTACGGGAGCATACCAGAATAACCAAGGTACCACAACACCATTGCCACATGAGCACATGTTCCGAGTGTTCTTGGACCTGATTTACAGGTACAGTAGTACCCCGACACCGACTCTCGGTCTTCATTATTTTGAATCCATAGCTGATACTTTGTAACATTTTCATATCTCGAAAATAATCTCAACCTAATAAGGTTAATATCGAGATGAGCTTCATCAATTTCTAAATTAATATCTTGATCACCTCAAGATGAAAAATAATACATTTTTATCTACGAGGTGTGCCTGTAAAAATGAACATACGGTATAAAATCGTCAGTTTCAACATGATATGTACTTTTTATAGACTATTCGACTTATTTACTCTCCAGTACCTCACAAATAAAAAGTTTTCAAGTAATAAAGAAAAAATGGCAGGAAGCTATATTTTGTTTCACTGATTTAGATATCGTTTGTTATCAATGAAGCTAGAAATAGAGTTTTTCGGCATAAAACTGTCGAAGTTGAAGCCGCATACACAAACTCATCGAGTAAACAGCCTGTATATGCCGGGATCATTTTCAAGTTATTTGGATGGCCTCCTTTAAAGAACGGTTTTTTAGTGAAGTTATCATATTACAGTAAAAATTTGTATGTTAACATCATTTTCTGAAATTATGAATATGATTTTTTTGGACATATATATTTGGACCACTCTATATCCTAAACCAGTCGTGGGAACAAAATTTAAAATTGATATATTGTGTAGGTAGCCAGTATCTATAATATATCCAAAAATTAGCGAATTTAGCTGTCGTTATTTTTTCTAACTAAATGTGCGGGGTCCTTTAATACTGGATAATTACCGCATGACTCGCAGGCAAAAGGTCTCTCCCCAGAATGTATACGGGCATGATTCTGCAATGTAGACAATTCCTTGAATGATCTACCACATTCGTTGCACGTATGAGGTTTTTCAGACGAATGATAAAGCATATGTTTGTGGTAAGATTGCTGAAAAGTGAATGACTTATTACAAAGGTTACAAGAATATGGCATTTCACCTGAAAAAAAATAACACATTAATAATCAACTGTGGTAGTTGAACGCACACTTACCAGTATGCAATCTTTTATGTTTTTTCAAGAAATACTTTGTTGTGAACATTTTTGAACAAATATCACATTCCCACTGTTTGTTGTCGATTATTTTTGGCATGGAAATATTTTCATTTTCCAAATTTTCTTCCTCGCCCGTATTTGTAAACTGGTTAACTGTTTTCGAGTTAACATAATCATTTGAAAAACCATAATGTGCTACTCGAAGATGAACAATTAAACTTCCTCTCATTTTGAAAATTTTACTGCAAAGATGACAGTGAAAATTATATGCGCCTGTTTCTTTGTCGGGGTTTGTTTGATGCAATAATTTTTGATGCAGTTCCAGTATAGTTCGATCAGAAAATGTAAAATTACAGATATCACAAACTATCAGATCTTCTTGCGAAATTTTTGGTGCAGAATTTCTAACAAGCTTTTCACATAAACTATTTTCTACTGGATCCGGGGAATCACCAATCTTATCCACACATTCGTCTTGTTTATTTTCCGACAATTTTTTGGTTTGCTGCAAATTATCATTCATATGACTGAACAGATGAATAGTTAACTTATCCAATCCCATAACATTTTCATTACAAACTGGACAGGCTAACTGTGTTGTTGCCACTTTAATTAATGTAGAACGTAAGGTGTGAACGTCTTTAAAATATGGAATACTACACAAAGGACAAGGTAAAAATTCTATTCCAACCTCCATGATCGGATAACTATGTCCTAAATAAACATAAATGATTTAAAACTACTATGAAGTGTTGGAAGTATAAATATAACTTGAGCTGACTGGGCTATTTTTAAATTTCAAACATTACCTACCTCTTTTTGGCGCACTATAAAATGTTCTTATTTCTTA
The DNA here is from genome assembly GCA_030704885.1 of Cynegetis impunctata. Classification (NCBI taxonomy): domain Eukaryota; kingdom Metazoa; phylum Arthropoda; class Insecta; order Coleoptera; family Coccinellidae; genus Cynegetis; species Cynegetis impunctata. The sequence continues at coordinate 277,109 of JARQZK010001490.1, read as the reverse complement.
TAGTTGGCCTCCATAATACAACTGTTCATCCAAGTTCAACTGATGGTATATTATAATAGTTTTTTGTAATTACCCATTTATACTGGTCTAATTAATTGACTCAAATTTGTAAATGGTATATTGAATAAACTTGTCAATCGAAAATAATTATTCAATCCTTTCAAGGGGATGTATATATATCTATATATATATATATATATATATATATATATATATATATATATATATATATATATATATATATATATATATATATATATATATATATATATATATATATATATATATATATATATATATATATATATATATATATATATATATATACAGTGTGACCCATTTTTAATGGAAACACCCCTGTAAAATTTGAAGTTGTGAACCGATTGCAACCATACTTTTTTTGAAATGTCAAGTACTAAAAGGTCTACCTTGGGACAAAATAAGAAATGTTTAATCTAATTTTCAGGGCATACTATGATATTTTTAATTAGTCGAAATTAGGAATTTTTTATTAGCGATTTTTTTATTGAAAAATTTACCAGGCCACTGGATTCAGCGTGTCCCTAAATTTTGGTCATACCTATGTATGACCAAAATTTCATAATAAAATATTCATTCATAACAAAGTTATGAGAACTCAAAATTTGAAAACTCACACGAAACAGTCACGAATAAACACTCGATATCAACAGATAGCCATAGAAATATATTTTTTTTTATGATTTCAAGAATAAAGCGCCATCAGATAAATACTCTACAAACCTCTCCAGCACTTCTAAAGTCATCTTCCGAAAGTCGTATAATTTCAACTTTCTCTCTTACGCTCAATCATTTGCATGGCAACTAAGATTTAAATTGAAAAATCTATTAGGTCTTAGTTTTAGTTGATTTGCGTGAAAACTTGAATGTAATTCCGTTATTTTCCGTGAAAATATTTACGCTATTTTATTCTTGAAATCATAAAAAAAATATTTCCATGCCTATCTGTTGATATTGGGTGTTTTTTTTTTGTGATTGTTAACTGTGAGTTTTCGAATTTTGAGTTCTCATAACATTGTTATGAATGAATATTTTTTTATGAAATTTTGGTCATACCTATTTAGGGGCACGCTGAATCCAGTGGCGTGGTAATCTTTTCAAAAAAAAATCGCTAATAAAAAAACATGGTTGCAATCGGTTCACAACTTCAAATTTCACAGGGGTGTTTCCATTAAAAATGGGTCACACTGTATATATAATTGTAAGTAAAACTACACAGTTTTCGATTTTCACTATATTTTGTTAATATGACCATTATTGCGTCAAGCACAGTGGCTTCTTCAGATAAATAGTACATACTCCTAGTAGTATGTACTATACATATATATATATATATATATATATATATATATATATATATATATATATATATATATATATATATTATATATATATATATAATATATATTTATTTATATATATATTTATATATTTATATATATAATATATATATATATATATATATATATATATATATATATATATATATATATATACATATATTTGAAGAAGAGCTCGTTTACAAAAAAATTAGATAAATCTAATTTTCATGAGTTATCCTAAAATCAATAGTTGCATCGTTCCCTACCGCCCTAAAGGACCCCATAAAATTTCCGTTGCTATGGTATTCACTGTGTAAAAGGTGAACGTCGAATGGCAAATGCTATAGACGTATAAATTAAATATCATGACGCAACCAAATTATTTGAAAGATATTTTGAAAAAGCTGGGATGGAATGATGGATTTCAGATACCTGTAGCAGATGATGAAAACAAAGCTTTAGAGGCTGAAGTTGCTAGACTTACGCTAGCAAGATTGAAAGCTAAAACAGACTGCGAAAATGCAACACAGAAGTACGAAGCCTTGGAAAGGCATAATAAATTTATTACTCAAGAAAGCGAACAAGTACAGGTAAATGAATTATTCAAATCAATATATATATATATATATATATATATATATATATATATATATATATATATATATATATATATATATATATATATATATATATATATATATATATATATATATATATATATATATATATATATATATATATACCTATATATATATATATATATATACCTATATATATATATATATATATATATATATACCTATATATTATACCCGGAAAGGGTTGTGTGTCCAGCCGTTTTACTATATTCTACTGACACCCACCCATGGTTGTGGTGGTAGATAGCCCTTGGTCTGCATTTGTAAGTAAGGGAGTTTGACCTTGTTGGGTGGTTGTGAATGGCGAAAATTTCTGTCGGAAAATTTCTTTCTTTATCTAACACGTTGTATGATTCATCTAAACTCCAGGTTTTGTTGCATGACGTTAAGTGTAAGTATATGTGTGCGACAATGATAGGGACATTTTTTTTTTTGAAATCACCTTTATTCATTAAATCATAATAATTTCTTTACATAATTAAATGTTACTTCTAAACAATGCCTGAGAGCACTGGTATCGAAGTATTTAAACATACAGAAGTGTTTGAAAAATATTGAATTAAATTTAGATATAATTGTAATAAAATATAAATAAATACTCTAGATAAACACAAACCAACCTGATTACTAAACTATGTGACAAAATCAACTAATAATCAACCTTATAATTAACCAACAGGTCCAAAAAATGAGATTAATCCCTTATTCTAATCGTTATAACTTAAGTAAACTTCTAAATTAAAACAAGATCTGTAGCAAAATCAGAATAATTCAAATAAACCGTGAAAATAAAAACTAGAGAAAAGGAACCATCACAACGCCAGAACTATGTCATACTCAAATACATATTAATACTTCTAATAAATTTGCTGATTCCATCTATTTCCTTCACTGAGCCAGGTAACTGATTATAAACAGAAAATGCCTTCGAAATAGGATTATTGATCCCAAATTCAGTCCTTACATTAGTCAAATATATGTTACATAATTTCCTGTTGTTATGTGAATGAACATCCCTCAAGAACCTATACTCTGTGTTCGATTTCTGTTTTCCATGAACTATTTTATAGATGAGCTTACATTGCTCCAGTTCTTTCAGCTTAGCCAAATCAAACAGTTTGAGATCGGTGTAAATTTGCTTTGTACTAGTTCGTCTATCAATATTGAACAGTATTTTTGTGAATTTATTTTGCAGAATCTGCATTCTACCAAAATTTGAATTGCTTCTTTGGAATATTCCATATTTTTCAAATGTAATTGTGTTTTCTCGAAATAAAAATATTTTTGTCCCCCGTATAACTTGGAGCTATTATTTCAACAAATGTAAACGTTTATTACACCGGTTCGAATATTGCAAGCAATCTGAGGAGTTATCAATTAAAAAAATTTCTAATTTTCGTCGGAGTTGGGTAAATTCAAAATTTCCAAACAATTAATAAAAATTAATATTATTAACAATACACTTTTATTATTTCAGCACATATATAGTATCTATTCGTTTCACAGAACGATTATAATATAGAAATACTTTTCTCATTTATATTTTGATATTATGAAAATAGTGTGAAAATGTTCAAAAATTGATCAATTATTATTATAAATTATGACGATAAATAATTCAATTACTAAAAAATTAAGATATAAATTGCTGGATTTCTTTTTCGCATCAAAAACTCAAATTGAATATTTTTATAATCGTTTATTTTTTCAAAATATTGGATGCTGGTACTAACGATGGAAAAAGTATTAATTTTATTTTTTATATTTTCATTGAAGAAATTACTATCAGCCCATAAACATCAACTAGATACAGAAAACCATTATTTACGAACAGCGGTAGCTGAAAAAACTCGGCTTCTTAACGACATTCGTGAAACAAACAAACGAGAGAAGGAAACTAAACAAAAAAACGATGAAAAAAAGGCTGAGATAAAGAGAGGCATGGAAAAGATTGAAAAGATAAAGAAGGAAACATTTTGGGACGAAGAGGCACTGAAAGCATGGGAGGAATCGTTGTATAAACGAGATGAAGATAATAATTTGTTGAAGAAGTTTACCAAGGAGGATGGGAAAAACTTTGTGGAGCTAGAAGCAAAAAGAGCTAGTTTGCAAATGGAATATTTGCAACGTGAAAAAACCATTGCAAAAATGGTCAATGATCTATCAAATTATGAATCAATTATCGAACGAACAGGTAATATCTAATCTTATCTTATTGAGATTAAAAAAATCACTAAAATATCAGAAATAAAATGTTGGGAAATGAACCTCTTTAAAAGATTAATATATTAATATATATATATATATATATATATATATATATATATATATATATATATATATATATATTTATATATATATTATTATATATATATATATATAGTTGATGGAATCCGTCGTTACTACGTGATAATTTAACATGATTAACAAAACTAAATTTGATTTTACTACGTTTATTAACACAAAATATTTTGAAAAATATAACACTGCGATTGCAATTTCGGTCACTAGACCATCATCGGGCAGATTGAGTTAAGAACTGAATACAAAATAATTATAGATTTGCGCTTACGGGTGGGAAAGGATTATTGCAGGTACCTAAATAGACAAGAGGAACATATTAAGGTAATACATGCTGAATTAACTCATAAACTTCATCCTTTAGAATTTGACTCCTATGACGATCATGTTAGAGGTGACATTAGTAAACTTATATTTGAAAAGTTCAAAAATCAATCCAAAAAATTAAACATTCTCAAACAAAATCAAAAAGTACCGTTAGATTCAAATATACATCAATCAGAAAGATCCCGAGAATTCAGTGACAGAATCATAAACTACAGCGATATTGAATTTTCTAATTCGGAAGTCCATCTGTTAGAAAAAGGACATAAATTCGTTCCCAATTAGTATTGATAAAAACGAGAAAGAATTATTAGCTGTTGAATCTATTTTAGCTTTGAAAAATACTGATGAACCAGCGTTAGCCGAATTCAAAAATTTCAAAAATTCTTAGAAGCCATCAGGTTCCAAAACCCAATAAATATTTAGATGACATAAAATCCTTGAAACATAAAAATTGAAATTAATAATTTAACTATCACTAAAGCAGATAAATCCGATGCAGATAGTAGTTCTTTCAAGAAATGATTATGTTTCCAAAATGAATAATTTTCTTCAAACGGAACAAATTAAACAAATATCAGTCGAGCAACAAATAAAATTTCCAAAAAAACAGTTAGACAAGCCCTTCAGGAAATTTCCCCAAATACACTATCAAAACCTAATTTTCAATAATACATATGAACCCTGGAACTCCAAAACTTTTACGGAAATTAATAAACAAACCACAAAGAAAATAGCCCAATACGACCTGTAGTTTCTCACATAAATAGCCCAACGTATAAATTCGCCAAAGATCTGAATTTCACATTCAGAAAATTAACTAATTTCACTCCAAAATATACAGAAAAGAACACAGTTGATCTCGTACAGAAGCTGAAAAATTTAGTAACTCCTGCTAACTCTTTTCTTGTTAGCTCGATGTTGATAATATGTTCTCCAATATACCAGCAGATAGTGTTTACCACTTGTCTTAGATATTTGCAAACAATCCACTATGGATATTATTAAAATAAATGATATCATTTTTCTTATTAGATATATGTCTTAGTCAAATTACTTCCAGTTTGATAACAAAATTTGGGTTGAACAATCTAGTGGGCTGGCTATGGGTTCCCCTTAAGTCCGCTTATGCAGACATTTTCATGTCACATATAGAGAACATAATATTCAATTCTACAAAAAGCATCGCATATAAGTTTTTGGCATAGATACGTTGATAATGTAAATTGCTGTTTTAAGGGCACCGCGAGACAATTAGATCAATTTTTTGAATTATATTAATAGCATTCACCCAAATATAAAAGTTCAAAATTTGAAAAAGAATTGGATCGACAAATAAACTTCTTGGATTTAACTATCTTTCATAATAATAATACTTTGAGTTTCGATAATATATAGAAAACCAACTTTCGCGGATATATGTATCCGTCGGATTCAAATCATTCCTCTTTCCCATAAACATTCAGTTTTTAAATTCAATGATCCACAGAGCGTTTTCAATTCCATTATCCGTAACAAATTTAGCGAAAGAAATTTCGACTATAAAACTAATTGCGTCAAATAATGGTTTTCATACAAGTTTGATAGATAAAATGATAAACAAGAAACGTAATCAACTAGAGCGTACAACAGCATATATCCCCAATTAAAAGTAGAAAAAATCGGAAAAATCACATCTTTAACATATTTTTGGTCCTCTAACAGAAAAGTTGCTAATGTCATACCTAAATGTAATATTAAAATTGCTTTCAAACCTAAGACAAAACTCTCAGGATTTTTATTCAAATGCCAAAGATATCACTTCAAAATTTGAAAGTTCAGGAGTTTATAAGTTGATTTGTCCTGTATGTAAAGAGTATATATAGGTCAGACTGGTCGATCGTTCAAAGAAAAGATTTAAAGAACACCACACCAATCGTCTTTTTGAAAAATAAAAACGGATTCAACGTTTTCAAATCATTGCCGTGAAAACCACCACCCATTTCCACAAATAGATAATTTTCAAATCATGCACAAAAATTACCGGAAAGGAACCAAACTTACTTACTTAGAATCATTAGAAATTTTTAAACTCAATAATAATGCAAAAGATATCTGCTGAACGACCAGATTGACTTGATATATTCTCCTATATTAGTGTATTTAAACAATAATGACTTTTCTAAGAACATTGTATTGTACCAATTGTGAAATTCACTCGATTAGCCCTTCTTGAAATATGTTCCTCTTGTCTATTTAGGTACCTGCAATAATCCTTTCCCACCCGTAAGCGCAAATCTTTGATTATTTTGTATTCAGTTCTTAACTCAATCTGCCCGATGATGGTCTAGTGACCGAAATTGCAATCGCAGTGTTATATTTTTCAAAATATTTTGTGTTAATAAACGTAGTAAAATCAAATTTAGTTTTGTTAATCATATATATATATATATATATATATATATATATATATATATATATATATATATATATATATATATATATATATATATATATTATATAGGCCCGGTGGCAGAACTGGGCAGTTCAGACGTCCAGCCCATTAAATCCTGGTACAAACCACCACCCTCCCACACTTAATTTAGACCAGAACTGCAAAGTGCATGTTATTTTATAATGAAGACTTACCTGATATAGGCTTTTTCTGCATTTATTATCTTTAGATGTACTAACAATTGTACTTTGTTTTATGTTGAATAAACACATGTCAGTGAAAAGGTAATGGGGAAACATTACGCAATTAAAACTTTTTGGCGGTGTAACACATCTTACACTTTTGTTATACAGTAGGTAATTAAAACTAGGGTAGGTATACTTGATTATGTACATTTAATTATAATAAAACGTTTTATTTCTGTGTTTTGATTAGAAAAGAATATTTCAGCCCTCTTTCTTGCTACGTCATGAACAATATCATTATATCCAGGATCCTTGCTAAACCAGGCTTTATCGTCAGGATGATGAGATCTTTCATCCTGTCTTGGTTGATCGTTGATTGATTTGATACTTGTTGTTATTTTCATTGCACTGAAACTTCTCTCAGCGTTACTTAACGATACAAGGATGCTCCAAAATAATATGATCGTTATGGGAACAAACTGTCCAACTCCATCTTTCTTGATGTGCATTCAAAAGTTGTAAAGGTTTTAAGAACTTTTCTCCCATGTTGGTCTTATGTATTGATTTAATTAAAAATTTCAATGTATATGTCTTCTTTGTACGTTTGAAACAAAATTAAACACTGCTCTTCTTTTTCATCTTCATTATGATATTTCCAAAGAAATTGAAAACGTCAATTACCTTCTCGAAAAATTGAAATTATAGAATCAATAAAATTATAGAAAACATATTTTCTAAAATTCACCTCCTCATGTTTTACGCTACGTTTCCCCTAAGTATTTTCTCCTTCAAGTCTTTTCAACATTATATACTTTTTTGCTTCAGCATAAAGATTCTATCATTTACTGCCCAGATTTTTCGTCTTTATGTCGAGAATTGCAGATCGGATTTGTAAAACTGACAAAAGCTCTACCTTGATTTGTTTTTTTTTAAATAACAAAAGTTTTTATAAACAAAAGTTGGCATTCAAATTTATTTAAATTTGAAATTTTTTATTTTTTATTCATTTTTTTGCCTATGCTCGCTTGTCGCTGGCCCTACCCCTGTACATATATATATATATATATATATATATATATTTGAATTCTTGATTTTTACCTGTTTATCGTATTCATTCCAAGAGATATCAATTATTGGTATAACAGGTTTATTTCGAACATTACATTTTAAAATTAAAATTCATTGGACGTTTCAATGGAGTTTCCATCTTCATCAGCTAAAATCGGGATAAAATACAATTCAAATGCTTAAATATAAAACATATATACACATACACTAAAATAAAATAAAATAAATTGTATCTCACCAGAATGTTCGTCGGTAGTTGTCACAATACTACTTGACTCTTGAATCTCTGTTTAACCGATGTATAATCGTTCATGCGTGTAGAGCTCATGTATTACAATAATGGGGCATATATCGAACTTAGGCCCTTTATATCTATTTTGTTGTTAACTGTGTTGTCTTGGTTCTTCTGTATATACAATTGTATTTTATCCCGATTTTAGCTGATGAAGATGGAAACTCCATTGAAACGTCCAATGAATTTTAATTTTAAAATGTGATGTTCGAAATAAACCTGTTATACCAATAATTGATATCTCTTGGAATGTATATATATATATATATATATATATATATAAAAATATATATATATATATATATATAAATATATATATATATATATATATATATATATATATATATATATATATATATATATATATATTATAGAAAATGCTGTTTGGGAGATTGAACACCATGAACGGAACCTCGTTTCGATAAAACCACAAAAATTATCACTATGTATAATTATATCCATTCACAATTCACAATACCTATATTGAAATATAGAAAAAATTTTACAAAATATTCTATTGATACCCTAAGATAACAGTTTTCGCATTTATACGCGAAACTATAGCGTTAGTGAAACGCGATCACCTTTTTTTCAATTTTCAATTTTTTTATATAAACTCATCAATATGATTTTTTTTAAATCAGCAATATTCCAATTGTCTGTATCAAATGCCATTAGAGAGATATAATTTAGAATATATATGTACCAAAACATTAAATTCCAACTACTTATTTCTTATCAAGATTAATATTTACTCCAGAAAAAATTGACACATTCCTCCAAATAAAAAGAGTCTTGATATTCTAAGAGCCACCAGGTAAGAAGTACACTTTTATACTAGTTATGATGCTTACGCATTAACACAAAGGTGGAATGTATTAAAAAGTACTGAAAAGAGAACATATGAATTATTACTAATAAATTTACTATCAGAATGAAATATATCACTTGAATGTTAATTTTCAGGAAAGACAATACAATCACAATTAGCCGAAAGAGATGCATTGGTGTCACAATGGAAAGAAACAGTTAAAATTCTACACCAAAGAGATGATACAATCTCTATACAGGAAGTTAAATTACTAGAAACTATTGAACTTATTCAAAAAAGTCAGGAAATATTGAAAAACGAGGAAAATTTATTGAATATAGAGAAAAATAATAATAGAGATCTCGAAAGAGAAAACGAAGATCTAAGCGCACAGTATTCTAGGTATCAAAGAAATATTGATAGCATTTTACAATACGTTCTATTACTGAACAGTGAGGTAATATGATTTATAATTTATATTTTTACAATTTACATGTTAACGCTTTTTAGGTAAACGGTATAAAACGCCAAGTAACAAAAACTGCCAATAATTTAGAAAACGAAAGATGCAAATTCAAGACACTCAATAAAGAAATCGAAAATAAAATCAACGAGATAGAAAACGTGGAAAAAAAGCTTATAAAATTAAAAGAAAAATATGAGAGCCTTAAGGTGGCAAACATGAACGTGGGGGAACGATGCAAACAATTAGAAAAGCTAATAGACTATGAAACAAAACAACACACGGTATATTTGAGTGATAGCGATCGTTTATCTCAGGGCGTTTTTCGAATTCAAAGTAAGCTTACCGAACAAATGGATATCACTGTAACCAGAGAATTGGAAATAGTTAATATGAGTACACTTATTGACGCTCTACAAAAAATGAATAAGGAGGTTCAATCCGAGGTGGACAAAAAAAAAGAAGTCATCTACAACATGGTAAATACAACCATATCGTTTCAGATTAGAAATTAAAATTGAGAGAGTTGAATATATCTATATTTAAATTTGATGTAATTATAAATAAAATGCACAATATTTATTTTACAGGAATTTAGAATTGATCAATTGGAAGAAAAACTTTCTGCAATGGAAAAAAAAAATGTTAATGAGGATAATGCAGAAGTATACAGCAAATTGAAAGATCTGGAGAAGATTCTAGCCGACCACGTTGAGGTACAAAATTTCATATCAACGTTATATACTATATCAATATATATATATATATATATATATATATATATATATATATATATATATATATATATTATAACCCTTGTTTTTCAGAATTTATACAATATTTCATTAAGTGACATTAAACTTCACAGACGCTTGTTTTGAATTGAACTATATTAAATTTCAAGAAATAGTATATTTGTATTTAATTCAATACATAGAAAAATAACATAGGCCACATATTAATTTGAGTCATAGTGAGAATAGGGAAACTAAAGTATAATTAGTTAGCTAGTAGATTCATTTAATCGACATAATATATGAAGAATATAGTGTTGGAGAAATTTTTCAGTGCGTCTTATATAAATTGCATTACTACTGGCAAACTTTAATTTTTAAACGCCTAATTCATAGAATTTCTTTATTTTGCATTGTTCTTCATTATTTTGGCTTATGATTGTCTGACTTAAGTTGATTTTTTCTGAGAAGATATCAATTGAATTTGTTGATTATCAAAAATTTTAAACTCTTCATTATCTGTGAAATAGACATGAATTCCCTCTTGCCGAAATATTGATTTATGGAAAACAATAAATTTTTATGAAATAAACATAATACGAAATATTTTCCAGACAAAAAATTTAATTCAAGATCAAATTTCGAGAATACAAGATGAAATGCGTAGATTAACAACGGCCATAACAAATGACGAACAAAAACTAGATGTTATGCAAAATAAGTTGCAAAATGAAAAGCTGGAATATGAAGGGGGCATGAAACAAGTCGAATCGGCAAAAACTGCTGCCCAAGAAAAACAAGTAGAAGAGAATATTCTGATATTGAAACTAAAACAATTTGATCAGAGTATGAAAAAAGAAGAAAGCGAAATTTATAACTTGCAGAGAATGAAGCTCAATTTGGTGCAGGTAAGAAAAAAATCTTATTTCGAGCAAAGAGATAAGCTTTTTGTTGTAAATGTGAAAATGGATATCTCCAAAATTCTGAAATTTAAAATTTTTTTTGCATTAACTCTAATCTCTTCGTGTATAATCAGTGTAATAGAAAACCCTAATTGTTCATATTAGAAACTATAGAAATAACATTTTTCTTATCATTTCATTCATTTTTATTGATACAAACATTGCCATATCGATTTGGCTTTTGAATATTCCAGTTAATCCTTCAAATAATATGATGCTTGATGTAACACTTGTTTTATTTAATTTGTCATATTATTCACTTCTTGTTAAAAATTCGATTTATTTTGGAGTTTTTTAATGAGACTGTCAAATAGGCTGGCTAGTTCAGTTTTCGATCAAAACTTTGTCAACTGAAGTTAATAAAATATTAATTAAATACAAACGAACAGAGATAAACAAATACCATACTAAATGAATATAAAATCGGTTCATGAAATGCTCAAAAAGTTCGACAGTTTTGTAGACAAAAATAATTAAATTTATATAGTGCAGTATAGTATTAAAAGCTGTTTAAACTTGATTTAAAATGTAAACATAAATTATTAAGCAAAAAAAGTGACAGTGTGTTTAATGTGAGTTATCTAAGTTAAAAAGATAATTTTTCACCTTAAATAAACTTACAAAGGCTATGGGAAAATTTTGTTTCTTTCTAAGTAAATTCAACATTGGTAGGCCATGAGAGAAAGGGAGCTCGAAGTGAAGAGCAAGCAAGAGCTACTTCAGGTACAAAAGCGTAACTTAGATGAAGACAAAGGAAGACTGAAAAGTGACCTCAAGAATCGAAACCTAAAAGTAGATCAACTTCAAAGCAAATATCATCTCGCTACAATGTGTCTAGGTACAGATGAAGACGGACAAACTTTATCAATCACTCACTATAAACTTAAAGCCGCTCAGGATAAATATTATCTGAAACAACGTGGCGATAGCTTGGATGAGAAGATTAAAACAACTGAGAAAGAAATCGTAGCTATGGAAAATACATTGAAAATAGTAAATCTTACCAATACAGCTTTCAAAAAAAGTATGAGCGAAGTAGAAGACACAGGTGAATATACATCATCTACATTGAAATAACATTTACATTTCTTTATATTTTATGCAGACAAGGAAGCCCTTCTAATGGAATCATTGAAAAAAAAATTTGTAGAAACAACTGATCAACTAAGGGAACTTAGGAAAACTTTCATGAATGATAAGCAGGAATTGAAAGGTACACACAATTTTGATATAGCACAAAGAAAAATCAATAAATGACCCAGTAATTGAATATTATGATTCTTTATTTCAGATCTAAATAAAGAAATGGAGGAACTGAGGGAATACAGAATAGACCTGAAACAATCTCTTGGTAATGTTGAAATTGAATATCATAAGCTTCAGAAAGAATTAGAAGAAAAACTTGAAAAAGTTAAACGTACTGACAATCTAATAAAGAAAGTAGAAAAGAAAATTAATACTGAAGTAATGGCAAAATATGATGTGAGTGACTTGAAATTACCTCATTACAATGTTGAGAAATATATTTTGAAATTTAAACTCAATAAGCACGGGAGTATTTCCCCATGTTCTCAAAAGGTCTATTGTAATCCCTATTCACAAAAAAAATGACGTTGAAGATATTGCTAACTACAGACCTATTTCCATCCTTAGCATTTTTTCAAAGGTTTTCGAAAGGATTGTGTTCGATAGAATTATGAAATATTTAGACAAGTTTCAAATACTTGCTGGGGCCCAACATGGGTTCAGGTCGGGTCGCTCAACTTCAAGTGGAGCTATACATTTCATTGAGTATGTCTACGAGAATCTGGATGACGGCTTTTTTGTTGCAGGAGTCTTCTTCGATCTATCGCGAGCATTTGACAGTCTGTCATTCAAATTTATTATAAATAAATGTTATAATCTGGGTTTCAGGGGAGTATTCTTGGACTGGCTCTTGAGTTATCTTCAGGATAGAACAATGTCCGTCAGAATCCAAAATTCTTTTTCTACTGAGCATAATGTCAATTTAGGTGTGCCTCAAGGTTCCGTTCTCGGTCCGCTCTTGTTTTTACTGTTTATCAACGATCTCCCCTCGAATTTGATAGCGAAGGTGGATAATGTGCCCCAACTTCTTTCTGTATCTATGGGTAAATGTTTGATAACGTTGTTTGCTGATGATACCTCAGTTGCGATAAAGGCGCAAAGCTTTGAGGAGCTTCAAGAGTTGTGCGTGATTCTGGTACGGAGCTTTATTCAGTGGTGTCAAGAAAATGCGCTGATAATTAACATCGGTAAGACAGAATGTGTTCATTTTTCAATGAGTAACGTTAGTAGTAGAAGGTTGACCGTTCACTATTCAGATAACATCATTACATCTAAGGATAGTGCAAAATTTCTTGGAGTTCATATAGACCGCAACTTGAAGTGGATTACCCATGTCGATGCTGTTTGTAAACAACTTAACAGGTCATACTACGCAATTAGTAGAGTTAAAAGAACTCTTCCTCTGGATTCATTGTTGAACATCTATTATAGTTTGGTCTTCAGCCACCTATCATATAATATTTTGTTGTGGGGAAACTCCTCAGATGCAGGTAGAGTTTTCATTCTGCAAAAGAGGATTGTGCGCATGATTTTCAATATTGCTCCCCGGTCTTCTTGTAGGCCCATATTTCGCGAACATGGGATCTTGACACTTGCCTCTATCTTTATTTTCAGAGGTTTGCTTTATGCTAAAGAGAACAAAAATAGCTTGTTGAAATTATCTAGTTTTCATGACTATAGAACTAGAAATGATGAAATACTAGCGTTCCCAAAGCATAAAACTGCTAAATTCGAACTGTCTCCCATTTATCAATCTATTAAATTATACAATCATCTTCCAATAGTCAAGTTAAATCGGCAAATTCAAGTAAATATAAGAAGTTAGTTAAGGAAATATTATTGTATAAGTCTTATTATAGCGTTAAAGATTATTTTCAAGATACATTGTAACTTTTATTTTTTTTTTTGTCTTTCTCTTGACTAGTCCTATACATGCTCTGTAATGTCTAAAAGGATTAATAAAGTTATTATTATTATTATTATTTACCGTATCAAACTACCAAACTTTTTTCAAAGTATGAACTATATTCACATTGGGCAGTTGGATTCATCTTGCACATTTTTTTGGATCCATTCTTCTCACTATGGCATTTAAATCTTTATATATGTATATATCTTAATTTTTTAGAGGGATCTAGAAGTACAACACCTAGCAGAAACTAATAAAAAGGGATTACAAAAACTTTGTGAAATTGCTGAAGCTCAACCTGAAGTGAAGCCTACTTTGACAAATCTTGCTAATGATTATGGCATCAAATTACCAGAGATAAAAATGCTTGCTACGCGTTTCAGTGAAACAAGTTTATCATCAATCGATATTGTATCAACATTATCATCTGATCTAAAATCATTAAGCAGTAAAAGTAAAATCAGTGAGAAGCGTTCAGTTGAAGTAGTGAAATCAGCAGAGTCATGTCACTGTTCAAGTTCCAGATCTACATCCATTGCAAGTGTGGTTTTATCTTTTGATGGAAACTCAGTAAAATAAGTGTCTTGTTGTAAAATTAATATATTTTATTATAACGTACTTATCTGAGGTCATTGATTTTTTACATGTTAAATTACTTGGCTAATCATTCCATTCCTGGTGGTAGAGGTTCTGTCATAACAATAGCGCCATCTACTGGCATGGGAACCTTCAACAAAAATAATTGTGTAAAGAAAACAATTAATACTAGACTTATTTAATATAACAAAATTTCTTTCATAATAATAAATTTTATTGTGAATGAAAACTACAATACATTCCAGAAACAAACACTACAGGAAAAATTATTCAATTCACAATTAGAAGGATCGTATTCAGTTGAAACAGATCTTGTAACGTGTCAATTCCCCGCTTAACCGCCGCTACTGAATTCTTCATCGAGGTACCGTGATTCACGCTATCAACCGATACGTCACTTTTGTTTCCTCTATGATTAATGACTTGCGTGCAATGAGAGTATCGAGATAGCGTTGAATTTCCACGTGAAACATGTAATATCGTTCTCTCGCCAAATAACTATTGAAGAAGTAACATCGTTAGATATTAAAATTATATTCATATCTATTAAACGAATATTGTATTAAAGTTTATTAAAATTTATTAAGTATCTGTGGCGTCTGATAGACGGTAAGTTATGAGAAGAAATATAATTATTTCGCATAAATGCATTATCTTGAAAATCCACCTAGGAAAAACGTCGATAGAAAATTATATAATAACAAAAAGATAAGTCTCATAATATGTATTAAGAAAATAGTAAATACCTACATTTTACCTTGTTGTTATTACTGAGAACAAACTAGAACCCATATATGTTTAACCAATCTCCCTGCTAGCTCGGGCATAAATATATCTCAAAAGGGAGAGTGGTTACAATCTTCCATATAAAGTATTTCACAAAACTTAAAATCAGAAAAAAATTTTGAACTAACTGAATATTCTTACAACCCGCAACAAAAAAGAAATACAAAAAGAGAAAAACTGAATCATACTATGATTACAATTATTTTTGTCGCTTTGCTCTATTCATCAGTGTAATGGGCCCTGAGCCAAATAGTTCCTTCAGAAGGAGAAAATTCAGTGAAAATTTTCTATTAACAACTGTAACTATTCATATTCAGGAATGCCTTGTGTTTGTATTCAAATCATAAACAGGCTATAACACCAGAACAACACAACTGAAGTGCTGTCAACAATTTATGGTTGTTACACTTTCATTCGTAAATAAAGATATTTATTATAATTGAAGATCAAAATACACATAATAATTACCATTGTCTCAACTGCTACAGCTGAAGTAACTACAGACTGTTCAGGAGGGGGAACTGGTAGTGGAGGTATAACTCCAGGCATTGGTGATTGTTCAATTGGTGGTCTATATGGATTCAACAATATCTCCTGTACTGAAGATGGTATATGTGCCAACTGACCTTCTGTCAAAGAAAGTAAGTGTTCCTTTAACGGTTCTCTGAGCTCAGAGCACATTTTAAGAGCTTCTGTGAGCTGAGGTGGGGGAAGCTGCATCAGTACGGCAAAGCTCTGTGGTTTGGTTCTCTGACAACACTTTATAAAGCCTTCCCAGACAACCTTTTGTTTCCATACCTAGAAATATATTTATCATTAATCAATATCTGAAATAAACACATCAGTTAAGTAAAAAAATATGAGATTATAATAATTCCACTATATACATTTCAATGCTAGACTCCATATCTCTAATAATAATTTGATCTCATAGGAAATGTACGTACTTTTTTCCAAGTTATAATTATCTTAACATAATATAAATAACAATATTCAACCCAAAATAATTTCTTTATATCTATACCTTTCAGATTGTAACATATTCTACATCTTGAATCAAACAAAATAAAAAGTTGAAAATTAATAAATATAACATAAATACGAAGGCATAGTACAACATTTTAAAAAACTCAACAGAAACATTTTATTCATATTTGTTACTAGAAGATTTTTCCTATATATTTCAGATTGTAATATATTTTGCATCTTGAATCATACAAAATAAAACAATGAAAATTAATAAATATACGAGGTATGTAAATAAAATAATGAGACTGGCAAGTTCGCTCCCGATCTGGCAACGCTGGAGACGAGCGGCTTCAAACACCGTTAGGTGCACATGTGATACGCCTCCAGTATGAGTTTGAATGCCCTACAGTCATCTGTTTGTCCGTAGCGTTAGTTTTCGTGAAACAGTTTTGTCTTGTGCGTTCTAATTATGAGTGGCATTAGTTTCGAGCAACGGTGTGCTATCAAGTTTTGCTTCAAACTTGGACACAATGCAACTGAAACATTTGAAAAACTTCGGCAGGCGTACGGAGAAAGTGTTTTGTCAAGGGCCCAGGTGTTTCGGTGGTTTAAGGCATTTTTTTTTTGTTATTGTTTTTTTGATAGCCACGGAATCGTCCACAGAGAGTTTGTGCCTCAAGGCCAAACGGTTAATCAACACTTTTACCGAGAGGTCCTTGAAAGACTTCGAAAAAGAGTCTCTCGAGTGCGACCAAACATCAAAATGAACTGGGTGTTGCATCATGACAATGCACCATGTCACACTGCTATCTCAATAATGCAGTTTTCAGCCAGTAAAACCATTCCTGTAGCTCCTCAGCCTCCTTATTAACCAGACTTGAGTCCTTGTGACTTTTTTCTCTTCCCGAGATTGAAAAATCACCTCAAGGGAACTCATTTTGGGACACTTGCGAACATTCAAAAAGCTGTAACCGACCAGCTGAAGGCTATTCCAGTATCGGAGTTCCAGCAATGCTATGATGAATGGAAGAACCGTCTCCAGCGCTGTGTGGCTTCCCAAGGGAACTATTTTGAAGGAGACAGTATCGCATTATAATATTCTTTGAATAAAACATTGAAAAAAGATCACTAATCCGATTGCTAAAATATTTTAGTTTCTATATACAAGGTAAGGTGAATTCAGCATGATGGAACACCTAAAATTATCTTGAATAATAAACATATATGATCAAAAAAGGAACATAGAAAAGAAGTTACTTTGCAGAAATACCTATATTATTGTAATCTAAACTCACTTGTTTAATTATCAATCGCTGGAGAATATTCATAACAAATCCTGATAATCTAGGATAACTTCCTAAAGCCTGTATAACTGTTCTCATCAACAGTGTTGGTAAAGGTGTTTGTTCCATAAGTTGTTGTAAAACTACTGCCATTACTTCTTGAGTAAAAACCTGTTAATAAAAGAAATTTAAAACAACTACTTGATAGATAACAATTATTATATGTAAGGCCACCAAATAAATGAGACTATCTCTAAGTAAGAACTTTGGTTTCTAAAACTGAGTAAATTTATGTATATCTACCAAAACTATCCTTTTAACATTCTTTAGTAGAAGAGTTTTTCATGAAGTAGTATTTAACAGATGTTGAAAAATAAATTACTTTGCTGTTAGCACTCATAAAATTTGGTATAATCGGAAATTGAACATTTCGAATAAAGTATAAACTTTAAAATAAAAACACTTGGCTTATGTTTCACAATATGAAAAATATTTAGATACTGTATTTAGCAGTAACGAAAAGTCGACATGTTTCGAGTTATGAACTCATTATCAGTCTTGATAATGAGTTCATAACTCGAAACATGTCGACTTTTCGTTATTGCTAAATACAGTATCTAAATATTTTTTATATTGTGAAACATAAGCCAAGCGTTTTTATTTTAAAGTTTATACTTTATTCTTTATGATGTTTCACCAAGTGATGTGCGAGAATTCAATCTCAGTTATTATACATTTATCTACCAAAATATTTTCAAGAACTATTTTTGAAGTTTCTTATTCAATTTTATAATTAAGCTAGCGGGACCCGTCGCGGCAATATCTTAATAAATTCATACGTATACATATATGGATACGTATGAATTTATTAAGATATTGTTCATATTCGTAATTGGGAAAATTCATATTTTAATAATTTTTTTTTAAACACGTACTCGTGGCGCTTTATGGTTTTCGAGCATGGTGAAGACAATTAAAAAAAGGATAAAATTTATCAAATCATTTGTTTATTTGTATAAAAATCCAATTTGTTAACATGTATTAAATTAAAATTTTCAATATAAATAATAGCCAATAAAAAAAACAGACTCACTCCTTTTTCACCCCTAAATGATGGGATTTCAAAAAACTGAGAAACTACTTTCTAAAGTTAATTTTACTCAATATTTTCGTGAAAGAGCGGGATCACTAAGTCCATTATTTTGCGAGATTCAGCCAAAAATAGCCAATATACGAAAAACACATTTCACCCTCTTTCAACCCCTAAATGATACAACATCAAAAAATGCAGAAAATGGTTTTTTAATAAAATTATAAGGAACATTGTAGTGGAAGAACGGAATCGCTAAGTCGATTATTTTGCCGGAAATAGCCAATATAAAAAAAACAGACTTACCCCTTTTGCACCCCTAAATGATGGAATTTCAAAAAACTGAGAAACTACTTTCTAGAGTTAATTTTACTTAACATTTTCGTGAAAGAGCGGGATCGCTAAGTCTATTATTTTGCGAGAATCAGCCAAAAATAGCCAATATACGAAAAACACATTTCACCCTCTTTCAACCCCTAAATGATACATCAAAAAATGAAGAAAATGGTTTTTTAATAAAATTATAAGGAACATTGTAGTGGAAGAACGGAATCGCTAAGTCGATTATTTTGCCGGAAATAGCCAATATGAAAAAAACAGATCTACCCCTTTTGCACCCCTAAATGATGGAATTTCAAAAAACTGAGAAACTACTTTCTAGAGTTCATTTTACTTAACATTTTAGTGGAAGAACGGGATCGCTAAGTACATTATTTTGCGAGAAACATCAAAAAACACGTTTTACCCTTTTTCAACCCCTTAACGGCGGAATTTTAAAAAACCCCGTCTTAGTGGGAATCTACATGATCAGACTTAACTTCCCACCAAATTTCAGAAATTTAAAAAATATGGTTTTTGCTGTAGACTGGATTCAATTTTTCGGCTTGTATTATATATATATAGATCATATATCAGTTGCATGAACTAATATATTTGACATTTTACCTTCTACAGAAAAGCGATGTGTCTTGTGAATACATGAAAATCAAAATGGGCATTTTGAATTGATCCATTAGAAGAATTCATTTTCAAAATTTCTAAAGTAATTGAAAGTTTTCTGTCCATAAAATCAGTTCTGATAAATTGGGAATCTACTTAACATGTGAAGACTTACTTGCTTTTCTTGCAAACATAGAGATGTGGCTTTTATTACAGTTTTTAGATCAGCTTTAGATGAATCGATGATATGTAGAGATACCATTAATTCAGTGGGAGAAATTGGACTTTCACCATGAGAACCTAAAAGTCTATTGAATACTTCTTTTACAACAACTGGATTCAATTTTATCAACTTAGGCAGAGCGTCTATAATCTGAAAAAACTCACTTTATATTCTGAAAATATAATTGTTCACATTGTGGCTTACTTCTTTCTTAGAAAGACCATTCAGAACAGGTATTAAAAATCTAACATCTGAAACTTTGGAATTATACAAATCTCTAACAATCTGTACCAATTCAGTGCTTGGAAATTCTTTTTCTGTTAATATATGAATTATTCTAGTAACCATAGTTTCAGAACCTTTTGGGCACTCTTTCATCAATTTCAACAATTCTACCGATTCCATACCCATTGTTTTAATTGGAGCATCTAACAATCTCAGAATGATTCTTTTGATATCAGCACTAGTCTGGATATAAATACTTGCCAGATCGTGAATTAAAACCTGATCAGCTGGTAATAGAGATATAAATGGCAACAAACAAGCCTTAATAAAATCATCGCTCCATGATTCACTCTTCAATCTACCTTGATTGAAACCGCACAATCCCTCTGGTGGTCTCTTCAATTTTAAAAATTCCAAATTCATTCTAGCAAATTCCTCTATAATAATCCTCAAATCTTCACGTTTATGCAGTTCTAAAATATGCTTTAAGGCAGATTCTCTCACAATGTTCTGTTCGTAGGTACTGAATAACAAAAGCACATTGAGAAAAGTTAGTTGTTTCGGAGGTTTACTTAATGTCAAATCCTTAAGTAGAGCCAATACCCATTCACATCTTTTTTCATCCCTACAGAGAACTTTTATCTGATCTAAAGCCTGATCTGTTACCAGAGGAGCCTCTAAAAGGATTTTACTGAGGATAAAGGAGTCATTTGAGGCAGTGCTTACTAACGTACATAGCAAAATATTGTACGATTGATCAATTTTTCCTTCCTTGCGAAGAGGAGGTTTTCTAGAAAATCCCTGAAAATGTTTATGTATATAGAATAGACAAAAATTTTGAATAAAGTTTGAAACTTTATATGTGGACCGCAAATAATTTAAATGAGTATATCACATCACTTTATAGATTATTATTACCTGCATTATACTGTACTCTTCAAACAACCAAGCCAGAGCTATATCAATATGTGCTCGTAAATCATTAATCAGATATGTAATAATAGTTTCCTTAACTACTGGACAGAAACATGCGGCTAAAGTAGAAACTATTTTCTGATGCAATATCTTATTTATAATAAGCTCACAGGAAAGTAGTCTCTTGACAGAATCCACCAATAAATTTTCCTTGATTTCTTTGTCAATAGGTTTCGTTATTTCTCCTAATTTGAGTGTTTTCACTCTAGGTAATTTGGACTTTTCCTTTTTTGCCTGAAAATATGCCAAAAACAATTTATTTTTAATTCACTAATTTTATAACTATTTGTATCAGTTTTGTTGCAATTGTTGATCATCTTGATACTTTTTCTTTCAATTTTGAATTTATATGGCCGTTACTTGGTTAAAACCTATAACAATATTATTGAAAAAACACATGTTTGATTTTAACGGATCTAAATTAACTCTATGACGCCGCGTTTCACCACACGGTAGCTAGAATTCTGGTGGAACGATGGGTCATAGAGTCAAATATAATAACCATTGAAATCAAACATGTGTTTTTCTAATAATATCTTCCTTTTTCAGGTATATTTTTAGTAGCACTTCTTGCTGCTTTTCCCTTTGATTCTGGTTGAACTGTCCCTCTTGAAACAGCCCCCACTTGAGTACATTCAAACCAAAATATCTTCAGTGCTGTTACTGAGCAAACCTTGGCAATGATTAGATCTATATTTCATGTTGAATTGGCATATTTACTTGCCTAGACTTTACAAAAAAAACTTTTCGGCCTGACACACGTATCGCGCATGCGCATACGATTTAGCAGTCAACTGTCTTACCTAACAAAATCAAGAGATCAAAGCATACACGTACACACAGTATTTCATTCAAAATGACAGTTATACCAATCTACATTACATAAGTATTCATATAGGAGAAACAATGGATCTCGCATCAACAGATATTTTCTTCTATAGAAACCACTGTAATTATTTGATTTTTGGTAGATATGTTTTGAAATATTCATAAAACACATAGGATAAAAGTCAAAAAATTCCAAATTAAAAAATTTATATTTGGCTGAAATATAACGAAAAATATGAGCTGGGGTCACTAGGTAACCCCCCCCCCATCTGCATGCGACTGCTAATTTCAATAAGCAGTTAGTAAAAATCTCAAAATAATTCATCTCATAAAGAATATTCATATTCAAAGATTCTATATATGTATATTGTTATATTTATGAAATTGTATAATGATAATGAGAAAATTGGCTTAATAAAATGCATCTAATTTTCTCTTCTGCATATCACAAAATTAGTTTTTATGCATTCTGAACTATTAAATTCACTAATAATTAATTATGGAATATAAGTGAATAACTGATCTGACCAACTTCAAAATTATCTGTTTTAACAAAAATAAATGAATGATTGATTTACCTTATCCTCATCGCCTCTATCCTCATCAGTCTCCCTTTCTCGCTTCTTTCCTTTATCTTCACCCTTTTCTACAATAGAACCACCAGGACCTAAGCCATTTTCTGTCAACAGAGTGGCTAGAAGCATTGTTATAACTTCCTTGTTGCCTACTGTACCGCCTTTAACAAATTTATCATAGTCCTTATTAAAACTGGGTGGCATAATTTCTGGTAATTTATCAAGAGAACCTTCTATGATTTCCGCTACTTTATCTAAGGATAATCTTTCCTCAATATATTTCTCATTAATTTCTTGGGCTGAAAGTTTCTTATCCTTAGATTCCTCAACATCTATATCTATTTGCATGTCAACTTTCTGACGCTTTGATTGATGTAATTGCAATGATTCAAAAGACAATGTTCTTTTAGCATACTTCCTCCGTTCTTCTGCTTTAGGCATCATTTTATTAATCTCACTTTGTGTACAACCTGAAGAATACCAAAAAAATATAAAAAAGGATGAAAATAAAAAAATTCAATACCTACCTAATTCTAAGAGCATTGGAGTTATCTGATCAGTATATTCATATGCTCCAGGATGTTTCATTAATGAAGTTAGTTCAGTTTTCAGCTTTTTACGTACAGAGTTAACTTGTGTTGTACTCAAAGTTGGTGGCAAATTTCTATATAGGGTAAGTATTGCAGTTACTACCTTAGACATGAACTCTGCTCTTGTTTTAGCTAAATTTGTTAAAACTCCAAGACAAGTAAGTAAGTTTGCACTGCTTATATGTGGTGAATTGTGGAATTTCAAAAGAACGTCAAAGAGTGTACTATAAAAAATAAGTGATTACAATAAATTGTTAGAATCACAATATTTAAATCAATATTTTTCTAAAATACCTAGCTTCCTCTTCTAGTTTACGTCTTCTTGCTATCTTTAATGTTAAAGGAACATCATCAAGGGAAAAATCATTAAGTTTTCTATTCTCCATCTCATCCGGATAAGTTTGTAGCAAAATTACGCACTCTAAAAATTTTACAGCACTTGTTCTCACACCATCATTATCACTATCTATCATATTTGTAATTTCTTGTTTAATTTGGGTCAATTGTTTCCAAGCAGCATTCATATCTTCTGTTATGTGTGAAGCTTTACACAACCAGGCCAACATCTTCCTATAGATAGTAATAGTTGCTTGTATAACTCTTTTTTGTACAGGAATACTTTCATCGCATAATAACATATATAAATTCACCATTATAATAGGTAAATATGATTCCCTTATTTTACTAAAATGAAAAAAAGTCTATTAATCCACATAAATCAAAATTGTTTATCAATTGATTACCATAGTTCCTCTATGAAACCAACTAAAGCTTTTTTTACATCTGCACTTTTATCAGTAGTAAAATTGAGAACATTAGACAGGTATTTTGATAACAAATTTGGAGATTTACGCAAAAGTATTTCTTGAATTTTATGAAAGTACTCCAATTTTTCTGAACTACTTTGTTCTAAACCTGCACTGTTGAACCAATCAGTTAGCTGAAACAACGGAATAATAAAGAAAAGGCTTTCCAACATTTTGCAGGATATTTATTTTACCAGCAACTCATCCGTTAGCTCGTTTTCTTCAGAGAACTCCATGTTAACAATAATAAGATTATGGAACTAACACGAAATATCTTCTCAACTTTATATTATTCAATAAAATATGAAATCTAAAATGATTTTATTCAACATGACAAAGTAAACAATGTAATGAATAATTGAATACTCTGAGTTTAGATACAAATTAGATTTCCTCAACTCTTACAAGAGAGTTTGTACTTCGTACGTTTACTCTTTTCTTGACATAACCTCTTAACATACAGGACTAACAACGTTCCAACGTTGCCAAATGACACACTAATACACAGAAGAGATTTCAACAGAAATCTTTGTGATCCAAAACGCCAGTTTTCTACTGTGCTGCTGATAACTTGAATCTTGAAATATCTTTTAAGAGACTAACAAAAAATTAAAAACATAACAGCTGCTTTCACAGAATATCAACTCATACTGCAAACTACAGATTGACATATTCAAGTACTCATGTAGTAAGCTTCTTATTAATGTTATTTGAAAATGGTTTTATTTTATAAATATTGTAATAAATACTGTGCATCGCAAAGTGAATGGAATTCTTTCCAGACTCAAGAAAATTGATAAAATTTCTGTTATTTGTTTATTTTGGGCTGAAAATGTAAATATGAACTGAAATTTTGTCTCTCGATCCGTTTTTTTTTTTCAAGAAATGAAAACCTTAGAAACTTAACATTCGGAATCAACTATTTTTGAACTAGATAAAATTTCTGAATTAGATAATTAGATTAAAACTGTTCATAAATTTACTACTTCCGTAAAACCAAAGGTTACTTTAGTTAGGCTAGGTGGGCTAAATTTTTTGAAAACAAAATGTAATACAACAAGAAAATTTTTCATATTTTGCGTTTTTAGCTCAAAGTAAGCAAATGACAGAAATTTCGTAAATCAGTAATTTAAATGGTCATCTTAGGAAAATCACATAATATGTTACGTTGCAACCATAGAAATCTTAATATACCAATATCTGTACTGAGTATATATCTATGGTTGCAACTTCTGACAACAGTAAATGTTTATATAAATGTTTGAAGATTGTTACGATTTCATTTGAAAACTAAGCATATTATGTATGGGAAAACTGAAAGTTATACTTCATCTGTGGAAAATTATATATTTGGCAATGTTGGAATATGTCACCAATTATCAGCATTATATTAAGAACAAACCTAATTTGAGAGGGAGCAAGTAATCAAGCATCAAGATTTCGAGCTGAAGTTGAAAACTTGACGTGGTTAGTCCACCCAATGACTTTAGGTTATTCTAACTGAATCTTCTGAAGTGTGGTTGTCGATTTACTTGCTTTTGGGCATAAATAAATTGGTTATTGGAATGATCTATCCAACCCAAATTCGTAACCACCTTTAAATTTGGAAAAATCTTTTCCGGTTACAACAATACAAATTATTCTTTCTTTTGGCAACATACATAGATATATATACTTACTCGATATATATTAAGATTTCTATGGCAACATACTAACAAAAGGATATCAAATTCTATGTGTTAATATGTTGGTTGAAGTTATTTGACAATGACAGATTACGTATAAGTCAGACAGTAGAAACAGAAACACAGAAGTAATTTATGGTAGGGGTAATTAGTTATTTTTCGAATTTTGTCAAGAAAAATGCAATAATAGGAATAATATTTGACTCTGGTATATAATTTATTTCACATATTTGAAGAAGCGACAGTTTTATATTTATTGAAATAATATCACCATGCGGAAATCCAATTGTCAATAATATTAAGATTAGTAATATTAGTATAGATGTGGTGACGTTTCTATTTAAAACTTTGAAGACGCACGTAAACGTAATACGTGCTTACGGAGATATTGTGCATTTGTGTGATAATTGATAACAGTTCGAAGCTATACACGCATGAAAATGACGAAATTTAAGAAGTTTACATATTTCTTCTTTCTATTGCAAGTTTTGAATGCAAATGGTTTTTATTTGCCGGGATTAGCCCCTGTGAATTTTTGTAAGGAAGGAGATGAAGTAAACAATTGTAAGGTATGTTTTTTTAGTATTCCCGCATGTAGAGTATGCCCTTTATACAAAATTCCAAACTTATTTAACCCTATTTTAAATGATAGTTTATATGAAAATTTCAATTTTTCAGTCCGAAGTGCTTCTTTATGTCAACCGACTGAATACAGAAAAGTTAGTAATGCCTTACGAATATACCCATTTTGATTTTTGCCCAATACCTGATAATGTTAAGAATCCCACTGAGAATTTAGGACAAGTTGTTTTTGGTGAAAGAATTACTACATCTCCATACAAAATCAGTTTTATGAAAAACGTGACTTGTGAAGAAGTTTGCAGAAAAAAATATCAGTCAGTCAGTGATCCAAAACTAAAAGAGCTAAGAAAAGGAATTTATATGAATTACCAACATCACTGGATTGTTGATAATATGCCAGTTACAAGCTGTAGGCTAGGTGAAGATTTGAAAAGTCAAATTTGTACAACAGGATTTCCTATGGGGTGTTACGCAAGTGTTGAAGGTAGAAATAATTGTCCAGTGAAGTTAGAAAATAGGAACAATGTATATTTGATCTACAATCATGTAGACCTTCTTATAACTTACCATTCAGGAGGAGGAGAGGAATGGGGTACCCAGTTTAATAATAATGGTGGAAGGATTATCTCTGTGAAAGTAATACCTAAAAGTATTAAACACAAAGAGTAAGTTGATATTTTGTAGTGAGGAATATAAAGCATAAGAAATAAATCAAAAATAATTGAATCAGTTAAGCAAGCAAGTTATTAAATACCTAAAAATATCTAAAAGACCTTCCACGTAAGATGACTATATAAATTCTAATTATTCATTAAGTTAGTTTATATCTAGTTTTATTAAAATGCAAATATAAATCAGACTATTTACTGGTATGTATTTTATTGTAATCATAAGAGTGAGTCACTTTTTTGAATGTGCCAAAAGTATTTGAAAAACTTTGATGTTATTGACAACAAAATTAGATTTGTTAAGAATTGAATCTTTTATGTATCTGTATTTCTAGTGGGGTGAACTGCATGCCTTCACAGGAGGTGATGGAAATTCCAACTAAACTTGATTCCGATGGTTTAGAAGTAATTTACACATACTCAGTATTCTTCTTTCAAAATAATGATGTTAAATGGTCATCACGTTGGGACTACATCCTTGAGTCAATGCCAAATTCGAATATTCAGTGGTTCAGCATACTCAACTCTCTTGTTATTGTACTATTTTTGTCTGGTATGGTAGCTATGATCTTGCTTAGGACACTACACAAGGATATAGCAAGATATAATCAAATTGATAGTGGAGAAGATGCCCAAGTGAGTATTTTTTAGTCTCAATCATCTGCCAGATATTTGCAGTTGATAATGATAAATGTCTCCATTTAGGACTAAATGATTCTAATTCCTCTAGATTCTAGATCAGTGTCTCTTAACCCTTTCAGGGCAACTGGTTAGCTAGGAAGGCACACAGTTTGTTAGTCATGAGTAAAACTGCTCGTTGGCTATTTCAGTATACCAGTGTGTTTTGTGGGTTGTCTAACATAGCAAAATTTGACGTGTTCATCGAAGACAGACCGAAATAAGTCAAATACAAAATACAAAATCTTTATTGACGCATATAGCAGTTACATAAAATATTCAAGTGTAAAAATTTTTTCAATATTACAGACATATTTAAATAAAATTACTAGGAAGAAAACAAAAGATTTTCATCCTACATCTAAAATTTTTGAGATCACGATATGTCCAGATGGCGGTCTGTCATATTATTCTTAAACATCTAAAGTATTAAAATATTAAACTAAGATCAAAACAACAATATCAATAAATCAATAAGTTAGCCAAATAAAACTTTTTTAACTTGCCTACAGAAAACATTGTATTTACAATTAAAAATATCAACACTTTTATTTTCGTGCATCACAAAGTTAGCAATTTTACACATTCGATCTATAGGCATATTAGTACCATAATTAGTTCTGTGAAGTGATAGGCAAAATAGTTCCCTTCATTCGTGAATCCCTAGATGGAATATGAAAGCCAATCTCTGCAAGAAGGTCTGGAGAATCAACTACACCATTAAGAATCTTAAAGAGAGTACAAACATCCAAGAATTTTCTTCTATTTTCAAGGGTAGTGAGTTTTAGTAATTTCATTAGATCTCAGCAATCAATTTGCTCATAAGGGATACCCATCTTAAGTCCAACCCTTCTTAAAAAATTTTTTTGTACTCTCTCCAAACTATCTTTGTGAATAGCATAGTAAGGTTGCCAAACAGAACTGGCATACTCAAGCACTGAACGCACTAGTGCACAATAAACATCCCTCAAAACAAACACATTATCAATCTCAATAAGAGTTCTGAACACAAACCCCAGCAGTCTCATTGCTTTATTAGTAATTTTTTCAATATGCGTGGAGAATGATAGATCACTCTCCAACCAGACTCCAAGATCTTTTACTAAGGTTTTTCTCTCCAACTCCACCGAGTCAACAGAATAGCCAAAAAGAATTGGTTTTTTTATTCTGGAAAATGTGATGACACTACACTTATTTATATTCAATGTTAAGCCATTCTCGGTACACCAAGCAGAGAACAAATTTAGCTCACCTTGCAAAGACCGACAGTCACCATGATTAGCTATGATCTTGTAAATCTTGAAGTCGTCAGCAAAAGCCTTAAACTGGCAGTCACTAAAGATATTGCCTATGTCATTTACAAAGACATTGAAAAGTAAAGTTGACAGATGTCGAAGCGTGTATAACGTGCATTTGTTTACTATAGTTGGATACTACTTAGAGGAACTGTGTGAATTTGTGATTTTTATTTATGAATGGTGGAAAAATGGCTCCAAAGTTATTTACTTATATCTTACTTATGCATTTTCATGAATATATTGAATGTATGTTTCCTTTTTTTCGAAATTACTAATTTTGTTGGGGTCTCCTGAATTGAACACTGGGCACTTACGTAATCGTGTTATCTTATTTTAGTTCTGAGGAAGCAAGTTTGGAGTACCTACCTACTGAATAGGGTTGCCAATTTTCGAAGATTTTTTTAAGGAGTTTAGTAGGGAGGGGGTTGAAGAAAATGTCAATCATTTACTTATTTTTAATTTATATATACCTACTCTGCTTCTAATATTTGACAGTTTTTTACCACAAAATCATAATCTTTAAAAATCAAAGTTTGATTAGTAGAGCGTGGTTGCGTATAATTTTAAAAAAATTGGGGAAATTAGCCACCCGGGAAGTCGGGAGGTTGACCATTATTACCGAAGTCATCCGGGCAATCCGGGAGGGTTGGGAACCCAATAACTGAATATTTAGAAAATCTT
This sequence comes from Cynegetis impunctata, assembly GCA_030704885.1. Classification (NCBI taxonomy): domain Eukaryota; kingdom Metazoa; phylum Arthropoda; class Insecta; order Coleoptera; family Coccinellidae; genus Cynegetis; species Cynegetis impunctata. The sequence goes on along the minus strand of JARQZK010001490.1, from coordinate 247,063 downwards.
CATGCAGATGAGAGAGAGAGAGAGCTTTATTTGAGTTTTAATTACATAATTAAGTACTCACGTCAAATTATTTACTTAAAATAAAATACAAAAATATCACAATCGTGTTAAAAATTACATTAGTTTTAAAACATACAATAAAATACACTAAAAATTTAAGAACTCACTTAATGAGTACGGCTCAATATCACATAAATATTTAAATAAATTTCCCTTAAATTGATTTATCCTGCAGGACTTGAACCCATCTGGAATTTTGTTATAAAACATTATAGACGCATAATGCGGCCCTATTTCAGTGAGAGCTTTTTTGTGGGCGGGTATCTCCAATTTTATGTCACCATATCGGGTGGGGTATTTATGATTAAAGTTTAATTTTTTAAATTTATCTTCATTTTTATATACAAACAAGACACATTCATAAATGTATATGCCATAAACAGTTAGTAGTTTATTGCCCTTAAAAACACCTTTGCAAGTTGTCATGAAATCGATCTTGAACATTGTCCTTATTATGCGTTTTTGCATTATAAATACTCTCTGCAGCCGTGAGCTTCCACCCCACGCTACAATACCTTATTTCAAATTTGAGTATACGTTTCCATAGTACGCGGTAAGAAGTGTTTCAGAATCAGCACTACGACTCAGCACCCTAATTCCGTAGCATATCCTGGATGAGTTCTATGATTTGTAAGAAATGTTCAGCGTGCAAAGTAGAATTGTGTTTGAAACACGACAAAAACTGTTTCATGTTATATTACGCAAAATAGGTTATATTGTTTGGTTATATGTTCCTACTGGTTATGTGGAGTGACCACATCCTGCAGGATAATCCTTGTGTTTTTTTATCTTGAAATTTGTTTCATTTTCTTCAAGTATCTCTAATAAACCATTATCAAACCATACATAATATTTTTTCCACAAAAAAATAATTTGGACGGAAAGGGTTAACCTGTGGTCCACAGTTGCATCTCTGGACTATTTGACAATAATAAATGAATATCGGGAGATAACATCTTTCAAGCTGGCAACAAAATTGAATTGATGCTAAAAATGTTTGACCTTTGGACAAATTGTACAATTAAAAAAAAAATTCATCAGTTTACTACACTGTCAGTGTTTTTGGGATCCTCTGCTGTTTCCAATACAAGTACAAGACGAAATGATTAAACACCTCCGCGCTTTAAGGTCTTCGTTTCTGGATTATTTTCCACTACCTGACAGAAAAAGAACTAGATATCCTTTTCAACATAGATATAACTCTTCATCAAGTTCTTGGGTGAATACTAAAGTAACTGAAATATTTACTGCTTTTCTTAACCACATACCCTTGTGCAAAAAACCCTTCCTGCTCTTGTATATACTAAGACAAATAAGAAACAGATTACAAATGCAATCCGATTTGAGAATACAACTTTTAAGTAACATCAACCCAAATATCACTAATTTATTTGCAAAAAAGCAACAACAAGGGTCACATTAAGAATCGTATGCTAACTCATTTATAATAACAAAAATAAAGTACGTATTTAAAAAAAAAAGTATTTTTTTATATGTGTAGTACTAAAATAAATGGTCTGAAATTTATTCCTGTTTTTTAATTTATTGATAATTGCGTTTGATTTACTAGGGGTCCTTGGATTAAAAAGGTTAGGAAACGCTGCTCTAGATTGTATTTTATTCAAAGGAGATACATCTGAACTTCTGATATGTAAATTTCCAAAGTTTGTTAAAAAATATTTATTTCAAATTCATCCTATTATTCTAAATTTTTGTAGAAAATTGAGTTGCTCATATGAGTATTAATTCTGAGATACTCGTATATCATGGTATGGGTATGATTCTGTGTTCGAAAATGAAATGTAATAAAATTGATTTGTTTCATAGTTATTTACATAGAACAATTTACTCAACTTTCAAGTACTAATAGCTGAATCAGTTATAAAGACATGAACAAAGTAGCATCTGTAAATACTGAAAAGTTACCTTTTATTGGGAATTGAAAAGAAGTATAAAAAACGTCAACGTTTTAATTTTTTCAATAATTTTCATTTTTAGGAAGAATTTGGCTGGAAGTTGGTTCATGGAGATGTATTTAGGCCACCTCGAAAGGGAATGCTTCTTTCTGTACTTCTTGGTTCTGGAGTGCAGGTGTTTTTCATGACTCTAGTAACATTGGCTTTTGCCTGTTTGGGATTTTTGAGTCCGGCAAATAGAGGTGCTCTGATGTCTTGTGCTATGATTCTGTATGTCCTCTTAGGTTCACCTGCTGGTTATACATCTGCAAGAATTTACAAAAGCTTCGGAGGAGAAAAATGGAAGTCCAATGTTTTGTTAACTTCAATGCTGTGCTCAGGGTATGTATTTTTTCGATTAAATGAAATTGCAATTACATATATGAAATACGAATTTCACATTATTTATTATGATTCTATTGACAAACTAGACAAATTATACTTTCGCATTCTCAAATAAATTATACAGTATTTGCTGTACTGACTGCAGTATTGAGATACTCTAAAAATAATCAAGGGTGAGTAAATTACTTAATTTGATGAATACATTCAATAAAAATGATTATAAATGATCACTTATCAATAAATGAATGTTAATTAGATTTTCACAATTTTTAATTTTTTCAATTGTCAGTCCTTATTATTAAAATTAATATATAATATCGTACCAATATCTGAAAAAATATATATAAAAAATTTGATTTTGTCAGAATTTACATTTTTCAGTTTTTTTTTATAGAAAATGTGTGCTTATTATTAATATAAAAATTCAATTATCACAGTCGGATCATAAAATATACTCAATTAATGAAGTTCTAACTCTTGATTTTATTGCTTTGAATAATCATCTCTACAATTTATTGTGAAAATACCAAAATTCATATACTAATATGAATGACAATCTTTTGCAGCTTCATATTTGGGCTGTTTTTCATAATGAATTTGGTACTATGGGGCAAAGGAAGTTCAGCTGCTGTACCCTTCAGTACTTTGGTTGGTTTACTTTCAATGTGGCTGCTAGTTTCTGTCCCCCTTACTTTTGTAGGAGCCTTCTTCGGATTTAGAAAGAGGGTAAGTGGAAATTATTTTGCTACTGTGTTCATAAATGTGATTCAGAAAGAGAAAAGTAGGACCTAAATTAATTTTTGAAATACTTATAATATAATGAAAATTAATTTTTGATATAATTGCGAAGTTTAAATTAGTGAATGCATTTTATAGAAGCTCAAATTTCAGAAGACTAGGCTGGAATACAAAAACTATGAAAAAGTTGTTAATTTATCATAGTAGTCCGTTTTTTTCTTCTATACTTTTATTCCTTAAAGTTGCGGTGAAACAAAAGCGATTGATCAATTTTTTAAGATTTTTACATTGAACATTAGTCTTCAGTTTTAAAAATTAGTTCTTGATTTTTTTATTAAATTTAGTAAGAGGAATTCCCTAATATCGTTGAAGTCATACACTGTTGGGCATCAGTTAGTTTTGTTACTGAAAGAAACTTTCTTCTTTTGAATGGATTGCATTCTTGGATATCAATTACTTTTGTTACTGAAAGAAACTTCCTTCTTCCGAATGGATTACAATGAGTAAATAAATAACATTTTTATCAATGACATAGGAACCATTTTCAAAAGTTGTAAATTTCTCCTTTTTGCTGATGATTTGAAATTATATACAAACATCTCAAAACCAACTGACTGTAACAAACTACAAGAAGATCCCAATTCATTGGTAAGATGGTCTGAATCAAATGGTATGTTGTTAAATCCTGATAAATGCCAATGTATTACTTTTAGTAGAGCAAATTCCATGATTCTAAATGATTATCATATTGATAATAAGATCATTAAAAGAGTATCCGTTGTTAAGGACCTTGGAGTATTATTTGATGAAAAACTTACATTTGTTCAGCATGTAAATTCAACTGTGAGCAGTGGCTCTCGAAAACTGGGTTTTGTTCTTAGAAATACGCAGAAATTGTCAATTCTTTCAACAATAATATTATACATGTCACTCATATATTCTTGTCTCCAATATGCCTCTCCTGTCTGGAGTCCTCATTACCAAGTTCATATTCATCATCTTGAGCGTATACAAAACAAGTTTTTGAGATGTATTGCCTATAAAATGGGCTTATACCGGGGTACATACAATTATTCCCAAATCTTGGAGCACATTTCGATTAATACCTTAGAAACTAGCCGAAATCGATCTGATTTAATTTTATTGTATAAATTAATTCATGGCATAACATCATGTCCAGAATTGTTGGCACAAATCAGTTTTAGGTTCCACAGAATACCAACACGTAATTGTGAACTTTTCAGCATTCCCTTTCACCATACTAATTATGGCTACAATAGCAGCATATCACGTATTTTGAGACTGGGTAATCTAGTTAATTCGAATGGTGTATGTATAACTGGTGTGAGCTTGTGTACTTTTAAAAAATCTCTTGATGGAGTGGCTACTCTGTGATACTTTGTGATATATATTGTATCTTTTTGTATTTTTTATATTGTTTATCTCATATTATATATTGTCTGTATATTGTAAAGAGGGGTTTGCCCGTTTATGAATAAACTAGTGAGAGGCTCCCCCGCCTATTAAATAGATCCGTGAAAACTATAGATCGATGAAAATATAGTTTCCCGAACCACGATGAGTGTAAAGCCTGTCCCTGCCTCTGTCGAACGGTACGCGACGCGTCAAGTGTTGAGCCCGTCCCTGCCTCTGTCGAACGGGCGCGCCATCTGCTCACTGCAATCTGTAGTTCGTGCGGAATCGGTAGGATACTACTATACTTGTTGGGCCTCGCCGTGCCGAAACTTCTCGATAGAATTCGACCCGTCCAACTGTCGGCTCGAAAGGCGGTCACGTGAATTCGAGACCATGTGAAGCGAAAATAGTTCTTACGTGTCGGGAATGCAACCGTTTTCGCGAATTTCGGAGAAACGTCAAACTTTAAACGTTCGATATCAAAAATCGGCGTCTCGGATCGAGGAGAGACGTAGTCTAAGCACTACGGAAAGGACGTGGGCGATCGACGGGGCCCTTCGGGCCCCGCGATTCGGGGCCGATCTCCTTATCTCGGCTTCATAAGTTTGCCAAAATGCGGCCTTCGGCCGCCTGCATTTTGGGAAGTCGAATTTGGCGAAGCAATTATTTATTTAGTATTATATATAAGAATAAATAAAAAAAAATAAATTTTGATAATTATATACAATATGAATGATGTTATAAAGAAATAGAATTTTTGGATAATCAAATATAATCAGTTGTAGTGATTTTAGGAATATAACATTTTCCTCAATAGCAAGTTTTGTTTTCTGAAGTTATATTGTTCTTTCAGCCTTTGGAGCATCCAGTTAGAACAAATCAAATTCCAAGACTTATCCCAGAACAGTCGGTTTATACACAGCCAGTTCCCGGCATCATCATGGGTGGGGTACTGCCATTCGGCTGCATCTTTATACAGTTGTTCTTCATAATGAATTCCATCTGGTCATGGCAGATGTATTACATGTTCGGTTTCCTCTTTTTGGTTTTCATCATACTTGTAATAACGTGCGCCGAAACAACGATACTGTTATGTTATTTTCATCTCTGCGCAGAGGACTATCACTGGTGGTGGCGTTCTTATCTGACGTCTGGCTTCACCGCAGTATATCTTTTCCTCTACTGTTGCCATTACTTTTTCGCCAAGTTGGAAATCGAGGATTTCGCGTCGACGTTTCTTTATTTCGGTTACACGTTGATAATGGTGTTTATGTTCAACCTCTTGACTGGTACCATTGGGTTCTTCTCATGCTTCTGGTTCATTAGAAAAATTTATAGTGTAGTGAAAGTTGACTGAGTTAATTTATCATTATATTCAATATTTTTTTAAAATATCTTTTGTATGTTGCACAGAGTGCTGGAGAAATGAAATTAATTACATTAAAATGTATTGTTGATAACCTCAAATAGAAATTTTGAAGTAAGCTTCAACGATTACATCCTGATTACAATTACAATATCATTTGAATTGGTGCTACGATTAATTAGATTTCAATGAGAATATATAAACTGTCCCCCCAAAAAAATATCAAATTCTTCAGTGTTACTTTTGAAACATAATTTTTCAATCGCAACCAAACTGAAAAAACGTTAAATACGTTTTTAAATATCATCACATTTGAAAGTATCATACAGAAAGAAGAGTTAAATCGTAACATGGGTAATATTCTCTTATGCTTCTCTATAAATATTTGGAATTCTTGAAAGATTTCAGTATCTTAAAAGTTGGTAAGTCTTTTTTATTATATAATTTTCACTGAATATAAGTTTACCTTAGTTAGAAGTAAAAATAGGTGATGGGAGGTGCAGAGATATTACTAGAAATAAAAAAAATTTGATGAAAATTAATCATGAAAAAGTAGGATATTTTTTTGAAAAATGAAAAGGGACTTGCAATTTATATTTATATTGAAATTATTTGATGAGAGCCTGTAGCAGATTCAAAGAAACGTTATTTCCTGAAAGTAAATTTAGTTTGATAGTTTTCATGTTGATCAATAATTGTTGAATTTAACTTGTAAATCAAAGTTTAAGGACTCATTCTTTATTTGGAAAAGTTTTGTTCATTTTAAACTGAAATAACTAGTTTTTCAAGATATCGGTGTCATTTAATGTGTTGTAATTCAATATATTTTCTATAAGGTACATAAAATATGAGTATCTATTATTGGGCATATCAAATTTGTTTGAATTTTTATTTCATCTTCTCATTCAAACTTTGCAAAGTTTATTGTTGAAGATATGCGTCCAATTACCGAAGGAATTAATAATTTATATCGATATATGGTATTCAATAAAACATATGGTAGTTGCGCAGCACTATTACTTTATTCCATACTATATATAAAATCTGTTAATTCTGGTTGTAAAGTAACAAGAACTTAAACGATAGCAATGAGTTGATATGTGGAAAATAGTTACAAAAAAGCTGAATCTGAATTCAATTTTATATGTATGTATGTTTGTATGTATGTATGTATATATATATATATATATATATATATATATATATATATATATATATATATATATATATATATATATATATATATATATTTATATATATATATATATATATATATATATATATATATATATATATATATATATATATATATATATATATATATATATATATATATATATATATATATATATATATATATATATATATATATATATATATATATATACAGTAGAGTCTCGATTATACGACCTAAACGGGACCGGGACTTGGTCGGAGAAGCGGGAAGGTCGGATAACACGGAAAATAAGGACAACGGCGAAAGAGTAAAAAAAAATTTATTTACACATGAAGGACATCTAAATTACATCTGTAGACATAACTAGATATTACTTGAACTACAATCAAACAAATATAGTGTCTGCGAATATTCAGGGGCGGTGAAAGGAGTTGTTTGGCGCTATCATGTATATGGAAGTGACATGTGGTGTCGATCCCGGGACGAATAACACTGATGGTCGGATAATGGAGACTATATATATATATATATATATATATATCAAATGTGGTGACAATCGAGGGTGGTCAATATTGAGAAATTGTGAATATCCTAGTATTGTTTAGTCCAGTCAGTGCAACAATTCTCTATCTAATTTGTGAAAATGTGATATTTATTTCTCGATTACAACTACAGTAAAGATAAAATTAGTAGAATTGAATAAAATTTATCGTTTCATTCAATTCCACCTATTTTCATTTCAGTAGAACTATATAGTCAGTTGATAAGACATTTGTTCCTGTTAAGAAATTAGTTCTTCATAAATTTTGAAAAACATCAATTTCAAAAGTGTAAATCAGATTAATTTTATCTAATTATGGAGGTGCTGTAGGTTTTGTACGATATACCTATTCTTGACAGTTGTTTTCTTCTAGATATAGTTATCTACTTATTATAGTAATTGAGAATATTAGTGATTAAAATGCAATTTCAGAGGCTCTAATAGAACATATGTTGGCAATATCTGGGGTTGAAACCTTTAAAAAGACGAATGGTTAGAATAAACTAAACTAAAACTATTATAAACTAAATTATTTAATATATACTTTCACCCACCAGATGTTTATTTGAGGTTATTAATAATTTAGCATTGTTGCCTTACACTTTTGCAATGTATTATCTTTTTGTTTGTCATAAAAATGAAGTTTTTAGTCAGATTTTTAATAATGTCTATCGACTCTTCGCTGATTTTTTGGTGGAACAATAAAAATTCAATTAAATATAATATATTAAAACAAAAGGCAGGAATCCTCTAACGATAATATTATAATTCGAATGTGGGATAGTATTCCAAATCATATATGTCGAGTTCTAACTCTAATTGTTAGTGAAATCAAGTCTAGTGTTTGAATTATAATATATCGATTTAAATTAATTTTGTATTGTATCGCTTACAATAACGCTTTTATATTAAATTATCTTGAAAGTTAAATTTGTTTCACTCACCAGTCTTGGTGAATGATTAATTATAGTATTACCACAGTTTATAAATAAAATATTCATTCATATTATATTTTCTATCAATAGTGTTGGCCATAAATTTAAATTCAGATGATGGGGGGTTAGATAAATGATATAACAAGCACTATACTAATTGGAATATTTGTGCAATATTCAGTTTTTCGTACGTACTATTGCTAGTTTTTAAACACCACTTCATTATTTCTGTTTTTCATTTATCATCCAAGATTTTGAATGTATATTTCTGTAATATAGTTAATATAAATAAAGTATTTACCTATTTTATTTTTGGTATTGTTTTAGTGTTGTGTTATTCAAGTTTGGAAACTAAGTCTTCCTTGTATTGATATGAGTATTTGTATTTTTCATTCTACATATTTGTAGATATGCGTTTAAGAAATATAATTTGAAACTAGTATTTTCGAATTTTATTTTCGCAAAGGAAAACATTTCTATTATCACTCACTTGATTGTATCTAGCTCTAACAAACTGATAGAAATGTTTCACTGAGTGTAGAAAATAATATAACTCTCGTTTATGTACCTACATCATAGTTTTTTAAAATTTCGGAAATTGTGAAACTTCAGCTTAATGTAGAGTGTGCACCAAGCTAATATTCATGCAATTATTAATTAACATGTTAGCTTGAGCTTAATATTCATAAAGAATAAAGCTCAACGGCCGGTAGAGCTCTGATTTCAAAAAATTACTAATTATACGAAAGAAAATTACCGAACTCATAAGAATTTATCCGGGTTTTAAAATACGGAATCTTTTAATGTGAACTTATCACTTTAAAATTCATTATATAGTTTAATTTGTACCCATATTAAAATGAAGTAAAATAATTTTTTTATGAGCATCTATAGTTATATAATAATAGATTTTGCATCTAGCGTTTGACCAAAATACGGATAAGGGGGCATCCATTAATTATGTGAGATAATTTTGGCGATTTTTCGACCCCTTCTCCGCCCTTAGTGAGAATTTGCTCGACCCCCTCCCCCCTTCTCGAATCTCACGTGAGATTTTTTTAAATGCGTATTCGACATGTAAATGCGTTAATTTGTGCTCGATTCCATTAGATTTTCTTATAATTTTTTTTATTTAAGACTAGTACCTATTCAAGATTTTTAATGACGTAGCATAGCACAATGAGATTTAACAATAAAATACTCAAATAGGAACTATAATTTAATACGCGGGAGACTCATGTATGATATTAAGAGTAACTAACACTTTTTACTAGTAAAATTTTATAAAAATGTGAAGAAAATAAAATTAATAATAAAACAATTAATTGGTGTAATAACTCATACAGAATTTTTTCCGTGATAATTATTAGTGTATCGTATGTTTATTACAGAAGCTTATGGGATTATTTTTTTATGAATAATTTTCACATCGTACCGTACATGAAAATAATATACTCACTCCAAAAAAAATGTATTTACTGTTAATAAATATTTATTAATAGTTAACGAATAATGTTCATATTTAATAAATTAATAAATTGTTTCCAAAGGAATGAATTTATTTATAGTTGATAAATTCTTCTATCAGTGCATAATCAAACCGCGATGAATATTATTATGTATGATTTAGCATATTTTAGTGGAAAAACATTATTTACTTAATTCAACCCAGTTTTCTCTCAATTTTATACTGTAGGTATCTAGCGGAAAAAAAAGTACGTGATATTTGCCGAGACCACCCCCTCCCCCACGTAAGATTGAGTGAGATTTTGCTCGACCCCTCCCTAATACCTCACGTAATTAATGGATGCCCCCTAACCATTTGTTTTAAGGTGTACGAGTTAACATAAATTTTCCAACACAACTTATTCTATTGGAATTTGAGATTTGAAACTACAACAAAATGTCTAATAAGTTGTATGGAGAACTTTTCATTAATACTTTTCAAATAGTACATCTACATCCAGCTTTTGAAATAGTAAACACTTCTTCTCAAGACTCAAATCACTATTATTTAATCATGTGCTTTATGAGAATGGATATTTCATCCTACTGGAGTACATTAACATTTCTGGCAAACAAAATTTGTTTTCTGTCAAATAATTTGAACAAGGACTTTCATTTAAATATTTTTGAAAAACAATGTTAACATTCTAACCTTATCCGAACCGTTGTTCCGCACCTGATTTAAAAAAATGTAAATGTCCATAGCATTTTTGTTGATCCAAAGAATTTCGACCTTCACTTATATCAAGACTTAACAGGTTTCTAACTTCTTGACGAATCTTGTTTTTCGGTTTATATTTTCTTTGGATAATTGTTATCAGTTAGTTTACGAGTTAAATTATATACAGTGATGCAATTTATTTCGTCATCATATATTGAATGATAATTGCCCTTTTATATTCCTACTTTAAGATACTTCACAATAGCTTCTGCGTTTTAGATTTTACCTTAAACAGTTTTCAATAGAATTTAAAAAATGTCTAACCAAATTTGGAAAACAATTAATCTGCTGGAACATCCACGGTGAGTGACTTCCATGTTTTTACTGATTATAATCAACTTAACCTCAATTGATTGAATTTAAATTTTTTTAAATCAATTGAAAATTAGCAATTGTTAGATTTTTGTTTTCAACATACGATGTAGGGCATTGAGTAGTAACTTTAAATCACATTCTGTGAAAAGCTGTTTTACTTTCGCGACGTTACCTAGTTTATCTAGAAAACAATATTTATTTATTATTTTAATATACCTACTTTTACTGTTAGTCTGTTACTGTTACTGTAACTATTCTAAAGTTTGAGATCCGGCAAAACTTTGTGTGTGTTTGTGAGTTCTGTCGTCTGTCCTGACCATTGAGTTTGTTTAGTTTTACTACGTCAATTTCGTCATCGTCAATGGTCCTGACAAACTTTTCTTGTCTTGGACAGTGCCGTGTACAAACTTTTACTAATGACATTGGCATCCAGCAAAATATAGAGCAGTGGCGTAACACACATAGTAGAGACGTGTTTTAGGCATACATCTAAATAATGTATTTGAAGATTTCATCGATTGCTGACTGCTTAATTGATAGGTTTAGATCAAGTAGAGTATAGTCACTATTTTGGTGTATTAACCAAACTGATTTTTAAATTGTTTTGTTTCTGTTGGACGCTTATTCCTATTAAATTATCGTTTTACATAAGGCATAATAATAAGTTTTAACAAGAAATATTACCAGGAGACTATATTTACTGGATGGATCATTATTGTTACTTTTGTTGAAAGTACAATTTGCGGTAATCTATAGGATGATAAATAATATTAGCGGTTGTTGATGATATCTCACATAACAGGTAATCCTTGGGTAATAAAATATTGTAAATCGGACTCTGTTAATAGTAACATTGAAATAAAAATCGCCCTATTTGTATTACGGTTTTTGACTGCGGTTGGTTAAATATTCAAAATTTCGAATATAAGGTACATTCAAAGTTTACAAACTGGACCTTGAAAGGACCGATGGATTAATTAACATTTTTCAAGTTTCCGCTTTTATTTTTAAACAGGATGTATCAGATATGGTCACGAAGATGTAAAAGCAGTTCAGCTAAAAAAGTAGATAAACTGCTTATAGCTAATAGGGGCGAAATCGCATGTAGAATAATGAGAACGGCAAAGCGGCTTGGCGTAAAAACAGTAGCTGTCTACAGCGAGGCCGATAAGAATGCCCTTCATGTTGAAATGGTTCGTGAAAATTAGTACTTTTTCATTTGAATATACCTACTTGATTTTTACATTTCAGGCTGATGAAGCAATCAATATTGGACCTCCACCAAGTGCACAAAGTTATCTGAGAGGTGACTACATAATCGAAGTTGCTAAGAGATTAAATTGCTCAGCTATTCACCCGGGGTATGGATTTTTATCTGAAAATATTGAGTTCGCTGAAGGTTGTGAACATAATAATATAATATTTGTAGGGCCACCAGCGTCAGCTATAAGGGATATGGGCATTAAAAGGTGAAATTAGTTTAATTTATTTTTAAGTTGTTTGAACCATCCATCAAGATTTCATCTGAACGATTAATGAATTCGTGTATGTATTTTTGTATAATATTTGAGACTTTTATATATTACTTAAAGAGCGGTTCTCCTTAAACTGTTCATCGGATATGCTGAATGACCAATTAAACAATATAAAAGGTTTCGATATTTTAGATTATCAAAATGGACTTCTATCCATTTTCTAAAAAACTGATGCTTGAAAACTCTTACAAACTAAAAACTGAATGGTTTTCATTAAACACTGAAATAGCCTTGAAACTCGTGATTATTTCGTTCTTGTAACGATTGGCTGCAACATTCATGTAACAAACAATTACATGAATGTAACAACCCGTTATCTTTATCATCGACCTACCATTCTCCTTTTTCTTCATAATTAGTTTTTACATCACTATAAATTTACTTCTCATGGTACAAATACTTTTTTAACTCACTTTATTAAGTGAATAGTAGAAATATTAGTTATTAATTCTAAAGTATCAATTTTTAGTACTTCAAAGTATATTATGTCCAAAGCTGGTGTACCTGTAGTTGGCGGTTACCACGGAGAAGATCAATCATTAGAAACCCTCAGGAAAGAGGCTAATAGTATTGGATTTCCTATAATGATTAAAGCAGTTAGAGGGGGAGGTGGTAAAGGAATGAGAATAGCTTTTACTGAATCAGAATTTGAAGACGCCTTAGAATCAGCTAAAACTGAATCACAAAAAGCTTTTGGTGATTCAGTGGTGCTTTTAGAACGTTTCATTCAAGAACCAAGACATGTAGAAGTACAGGTATTTGCTGATAAATTTGGAAATACGGTACATTTATTCGAAAGGGATTGCTCAGTTCAAAGGAGACATCAGAAAATTATCGAAGAAGCTCCAGCTGTAAGTATAAGCTGCTTTTAATTCAGGGCCAGTTTTTTCAGTGTAATTTGATAGGATATTCTCAGCATATTTTCTACAATTTTTTAGGTAATTATTAATAAATTGAAAGTTTTTGAAATTTTTGTATAAAATTTAGTAACACAAAGAATACGAACCCCCTCTTGATCATACTTAGTTATCAGGCTACAAAAAATAATTTTTTAACTTCCCTTTTGATCAGTCAATAAAAATTGATTTAAATATGAGCTACTACCCCATCAGATTGTGATTTTATATTTTAGCCAGGAGTTTCGGACAAACTGAGAAATTCTTTAGGGAAAGCTGCAGTTCAGGCAGCTCAAGCTGTTGGATATGTTGGGGCTGGTACTGTCGAATTCATTTTAGATAGAAAGACTCACGATTTTCATTTCATGGAAATGAACACACGACTTCAGGTTGAACATCCAATCACTGAAATGGTAACTGGTAAGTTTGTAAAGATTTTATTGCAAGCTTAATTATATAAGAATAAATAGCAACTTGTAATTTTTTGATAAAATAATATAAATTTCACTTTGTTAGGAGTTTTGACAGCATTTGTTGCGCATTAGCAAAACAGTATGAAATCATTTTAATCCAAAAGGCTTTAGTTTCGAAACTTGAATGACTCAATATGTTAATCAATTTCCTCATGTTTCAGGCACAGATCTGGTCGAATGGCAGCTTAAAATAGCTTCTGGTGAGAAATTGCCTCTAACTCAGGAAGAAATAACGTTACATGGTCATGCTTTCGAAGCAAGAATTTACGCAGAGAATCCACAAGAAGGTTTCCTACCTGGAGCTGGTAATCTCAAATATCTGGCACCACCTACAGATGAAATTAACATGCGCATAGAAACGGGCAAGTAGTTAGTTTCCTCTTTTTTAGAAAAAATAATTAATCTAAACAAAATAAATTATGTTTCTTAGGTGTAAGGCAAGGAGATGAAGTGTCCGTTTTTTATGACCCCATGATTGCCAAATTGGTGGTGTGGGGAGAAAATAGACTGCAAGCTTTGGAGAAGCTACGCAGGAAATTAGTAGAATATCATGTAAGTAGTTGTCCGTCAATTCCTTCATGAATATTCAGTTATAAAATTAATTCAAACAATATATACGAGTGTGATACTGGTGTTCCTTTTTGGTAATCTTTCGGTTAAATAAGCGAACCAATATTATATTATAATAATAATTTTATTATTAGATTGCTGGACTTGAAACCAATGTGAACTTCTTGCTGGATCTCTCAAGACATAAGGAATTTGAAAAGGGAAACGTGCACACAAACTTCATAAGAGATAATTACGACAGTTTATTTAGCAGTAAAACGATTCACGACAGTCAGAAGATCCAAGCTGCAATAGCAGTTGTGTTGAACGAAATTAACAAGGGAGTACAAGACGCGGATGAAAGAGCCGACACTTTTAATCCATTTACTGTAGAATCGAATTTCAGATTGAATCATCGAAAGGAGAGAAATATTCCTTTATCATTCAAGGATGAAGGTAAAGTTTGATAATAATAATTGCAATACTGTGATTTTTTGCATTGTTTACTTTCGGTTTTTGAGTAGATTCTGAGAGAAGAGACATATTGACTCAATTCCTTTCACAAAGCTATATCCATTTCGTTCGATTTTGAGGTTGGAACTTGCTTTAAGACATTTCATTTACCTTAGTTATAGGCGAATCAAACGATTGGCGACGTGCTGTTTGCGGCCATCTAATTATTGAATTGTTAATCTTATTTCTTCAGACTTTCTACACTAAATTCCACTGGAATTTGGTAAAGGGAAGCACCCCCAAGATGTTTTTAAGCGAGCGTGAATGCGAGAATTTCCGTTCAATTGCACGGACCACGGAGCGGATATGGGTCAATTGATTTTGTGAGAGTATATAGTTGAAGAAAATGCTAATAGCAGTATTGCCAGTTAAATTTAACATTATTGTTAAACTATTCTCTAGTAACTTGGCTCCCAACGTGGGGCCAAGTTGTCTTCCGCAAGTGGAATATATATATATATATATATATATATATATATATATATATATATATATATATATATATATATATATATATATATATATATATAAAATATATTTTTATCATACTTTTGTATTTTTAGATTCCTGTAAGATCCAGGTCATCTATGTTTGCGAGTTTTAAACCTGAACTATATGCTATTTCGAAACTGACCAATATGAGGTTTATATAATTGGGAAATTTTATTGAATTTTGGATTGAATGGGCCGATACATGGTGTAAATTAATAAACATATTAAAACAATGGTTAATAATAACAATTTACACATTTATTAAATGAAATAACGCATGACGCACGTTTCGGTGAAACTTCACCTTCTTCAGTTTGCCTTTAGCATCTGAAGAAGGTGAAGTATCACCGAAACGTGCGTCATGCGTTATTTCATTTAATAAATGTGTAAATTGTTATTATTAACCAACCAAGCATTTGAAATCCTTGTTGCAGTAAATCAAGGACCAAAAAGCAATATTCTAAAATGATTTTTTCTTGAAAATTATAAATTTACTATCAAAATTTCATTGCGAAAGTGATATTAAATATATTAAATAGTTATCCTAGCTAGGCTCCAGTAATGCTATCCAAGGGGACTATAGGTTGCAACTTCCGTATTTTGTATTAGGCCAAGCTACAGAGATTTAGAGTGAGCATTTTGTGCAAAAAGTGTTAGAAGAAAACCAGCTCCGCCATTGTTTGTCAAATAGTTCCACATGATATAGTGATATGTTTTTCACTCGACTTTATTATTTATATCTTTGTTATTAACAATTTTATGCAAAAAATCGTTTTCAGTTTTTTGCTTATAAAATTGAAACTATCACAGTAATCGTGATGATGTCAATAGACTTATTGTAGAAAATGAAAAGACGAAAAAAATGAGAGGTCGGACAACTCGATCAGACCCTTAGTCTAAGGGAAAATTGGAAAAAACCGTCCAAAATGCAGTTTTTTCAAAAGTTCATAACTCGGTTATTTTTTGAGTTGTAGCGTAGATCCTCCGGTTAGTATTATTTATCAATATAAATTTCATTTGTTTGTGCGAAGATCAGGAACTGTCCGATGCATAGTTTTTGATCTGTGGCCATTTGATTATGTTACTATGCAATTTTCAAGCAGACCTGAATGCGACAGGTATGGTCCGATTTCAATTTACTAAAAAGATTTTGAAAGTAAAATTCTCATAGTTCAAAACGTTCATCTTGGTTTTTCATAAAAACGCTGAGAAATATGTTAAAAATAAAGCTGAACATGACAAAAAACGGCCGAGCGCGTAAGAGTAGTTGAAGAGTGGGGGTTTACAATTATTATCTGACAACGTTTAGAAATTACTGTCACGTTCAAAATGCCGACGCTTTCGAATGTCATACTTCTCCTTGCCTGCTGCTCTACCCCCACTCTTCAACTACTCTTACGCGCTCGGCCGTTTTTCGTCATGTTCAGCTTTATTTTTAACATATTTCTCAGCGTTTTTATGGAAAACCAAGATGAACGTTTTGAACTATGAGAATTCTACTTTCAAAATCTTTTTAGTAAATTGAAATCGGACCATACCTGTCGCATTCAGGTCTGCTGGAAAATTGCATAGTAACATAATCAAATGGCCACAGATCAAAAACTATGCATCGGACAGTTCCTGCTCTTCGCACAAATAAAGTTTATATTGATAAATAATACTAACCGGAGGATCTACGCTACAACTCAAAAAATAACCGAGTTATGAACTTTTGAAAAAACTGCATTTTGGACGGTTTTTTCCAATTTTCCCTTAGACTAAGGGTCTGATCGAGTCGTCCGACCTCTCATTTTTTTCGTCTTTTCATTTTCTAATAAATCTATTGTCATCATCACGATTACTCTGATAGTTTCAATTTTATAAGCAAAAAATATCACTATATCATGTGGAACTATTTTACACACAAGGGCGGAGCTGGTTTTCTTCTAACACTTTTTACATGAAAAAATCTCTGTAGCTTGGCCTATATTGTTAGATGCTCTTCGCAATTTCAATATGTTGCGCTCTTGAAAGTAATCTTCCCATTTTTTGAAATTAGACTGCAATTAATTAAAAATAATAGAATTTATGAAGTTGTAGCTATCTTAACTATGTTGAAATACTATAATGAAAATAATACTAGCTACCAGGATTATTGCAGTTACTGATACATAAAATTTCAATTAGATAGTTTGAGTATGAATTTTTTTCAGGTTTCTCTGTCAAAGTAAAATTCATTCATTCCAACACTTTCGATGTGTCCCTCAATGATGGAAAAAGCTGGATAAGAGTTTCTGGCCTGTTAAAGTTGCAAGGTGCGCGAACAATGCTAGAAACGCTTATAGATGACTTCAGAACAAAATGCCACGTGTTCGAATATGACGATAGAATTGTACTTTTCGATGATGTAAGTTAAAATGTTTGGAAAATTACTATAATCTATTTTTCTTCAGATTCCACTGAAATATTTTTCAGTATTCGAAAATAATATATAAATTTGGTTGAAATTCTTAAACTATTGATGTTTGAATAATATAATAGGAGGCATAGACTGTTTTTAGTCGTATTTTATCTCATAAAATACATACTATTGCAGTGTATCGAAGGAGAAGAGTTAAGTGAAGGAGTAGTTTTTCTATCCGTTTTAGACCTCCTAAACCACGATTTTCTAAAAAAATTTCATGTGTGATATATATACAGGGTGTCCTACCAGGAACTGCATCGATGAATATATGAAAAACTAAACATAGGAAATATCTGAAAATTTGGCTGTGTACTAATGTCGATGGGGGACATCCGACTAAAATATTTTCAAGGTGATGGCACTTCCGGTTATACCGGAAGTAGGTATCAGCTTGCTTATTTCAAATGGGACACCCTGTATATTATTACATTTTTCAATTCTTCACAAAATTTTAGATAGATTTTATATATAATGTCCTATACCTATCTTCAACTGTTTCGGAAATATTTGAATTTATTTGTCAGAAATTACGTATGCAGATCGAGTAATAATCATATTTTTCTTCAAAAAAAACGGTATTACTGCCCAATAAAAATAAATTTCCTAATAGAGGTGGTTCTGTTTTAGCGTAAGATGAATAGTATTTTGACATTTAATATACAGGGTGCTCAGGAAAGTATTTCAAAAATGGATGTTGAAAAACTACAAAAAGTCCATTTTTTCAAACGAATACCTACAACTTTTATTATTTTATTCGATTCAGCATCAAAAATAACGGCTACTTTGTATAAGGTCGCCTATTCCTAAATGTTATAGTTTTCGAAATATTTGCAAATTAATGGTTTCTGGTTAAAAAAATGATTTCCTGAAATTTTGTAGCCATACCTACCTATTTGGTGATGGCTTGGTTTTTTGCGGATACCGAGCAGCAAAAATATCACATGTTCTTGTTATCACTTTATTACACTCTTCATAAATAATAAACAAATTCAGGTAATCTTCGTTTGTATAATTCAAACGACTTGGCATGATTGCATCTCTTTGGAATTTGTTTCCATAACCTGGCCGAGAACAAATATGGCATCACACGCCTACTATTACAAAATTTCAGGAAATCATTTTTTTTAACCAGAAACCATTAATTTGCAAATATTTCGAAAACTATAACATTTAGGAATAGGCGACCTTATACAAAGTAGCCCTTATTTTTGATACTGAATCGAATAAAATAATAAAAGTTGTAGGTATTCATTTGAAAAAATTGACTCTTTGTAGTTTTTCAACATCCATTTTTGTAATACTTTCCTGAGCACCATGTATATTAAATGTCAAAATACTATTCATCTTACGCTAAAACAGAACCACCTCTATTAGGAAATTTATCTTTATTCGGCAGTAATGCCGTTTTTTTTGAAGAAAAATATGATTACTACTCGATCTGCATACGTAATTTTTGACAAATAAATTCAAATATTTCCGAAACAGTTGAAGATAGGTATAGGACATTATGTATAAAATCTATCTAGAATTTTGCGAAGAATCGAAAAATGTAATAATATACAGAGTGTCCCATTTGAAATAAGCAAGCTGATACCCACTTCCGGTATAACCGGAAGTGCCATCACCTTGAAAATATTTTAGCCGGATGTCCCCCATCGACATTAGTACACTGCCAAATTTTCAGATATTTCCTATGTTTAGTTTTCCATACATCGGTCGATGCAGTTCCTAGTGGGACACCCTGTATATATATGTATAGGTATATATATATATTTTTTTAAATTTTTTTTCCCGGTACATATCGGCATCTCCAACGGCTCCCATCGAATGTGCAAAAAATTTGGTACATGGGATTCTTTTCGTTGCAAAACGAAACTATCAAAATTTGGTTAAATTTTTCCAACCGCCGCCATTTTTACGTAGATATTTCTTTTTTCGTGGTTTTGGAAAAATTCCCGAACCCCACAGCTTCTGCAGATTGAGTTAGAGGGTTGAAGTTTGGCACGTACATTGAGAATATTTTGACTTAAAATCCTTTTTTTGTTTCAACTCTTTTGAAGCGCTGCATTTCGTGGCGACTATTCCATTCGAATTGCATGTCGATCTGCACGCGATGCACTTCGCGAAATTTTTTTCCACAATAGGGGGTTGAAATTTTGTACGTGGATTATTTTGATGTTGAGGTACATTTTCTTTGTAAGTTTCAAATTTTTCTTCAACCACGATGCACTTCGCAAATTTTCTTTTTATGAAATAAATTCTTTTTCTATTCGTTTCGCTAATTAAGTGTGATTTTTCAAAATATAATTCTATTCGTTAGAATCGAATCTCCACGAGATGCATTTCGCGCGAAAAATACGACCTTAGTGATGGAAGTCTGCTGCTCATAGGCCAAGCTACAGAGATTTTTTCATGTAAAAAGTGTTAGAAGAAAACCAGCTCCGCCATTGTTTGTAAAATAGTTCCACATGATATAGTGATATGTTTTTCACTCGACTTTATTATTTATATCTTTGTTATTAACAATTTTATGCAAAAAATCGCTTATTTTTTGCTTATAAAATTGAAACTATTAGAGTAATCGTGATGGTGTCAATAGACTTATTATAGAAAATAAAGAGACGAAAAAAATGAGAGGTCAGACGACTCGATCAGACCCTTAGGTTGAGAGAAATTTGGAAAAAAAACCGGCCAAAATGCAGTTTTTTCAAAAATTCATAACTCGGTTATTTTTTGAGTTGAAGCGTAGATCCTCCGGTTGGTATTATTTATCAATATAAACTTTATTTGTGCGAAGAGCAGGAACTGTCCGATGCATAGTTTTTGATCTGTGGCCATTTGAATATTTTACTATGCAATTCCAGCAGACCTGAATGCGACAGGTATAGTCCGATTTCAATTTACAAGAAAGTAAAATTCTCATAGTTCAAAACGTTTATCTTGGTTTTACATGAAAACGCTGAGAAATATGTTAAAAATGAAGCTGAACATGACGAAAAACGGCCGAGCGCGTGAGAATAGTTGAAGAGTGGGGGCAGAGCAGCAGGCAAGGATAAGCACGACATTAGAAAGCGTCGGCATTTTGAACATGACGGTTATTTCTCGGCCGTTTTTCGTCATGTTCAGCTTTATTTTTAACATATTTCTCAGCGCTTTCGTGTAAAACCAAGATGAACGTTTTGAACTATGAGAATTCTACTTTCAATATCTCTTTTGTAAATTGAAATCGGACTATACCTGTCGCATTGAGGTCTGCTGGAAAATTGCATAGTAACATAATCAAATGGCCACAGATCAAAAACTATGCATCGGACAGTTCCTGATCTTCGCACAAATAAAGTTTATTTTGATAAATAATACCAACCGGAGGATCTACGCTTCAACTCAAAAAATAACCGAGTTATTTTTGAAATTTTTGAAAAAACTGCATTTTGGCCGGTTTTTTCCAAATTTCTCTCAACCTAAGGGTCTGATCGAGTCGTCCGACCTCTCATTTTTTTCGTCTTTTCATTTTCTACAATAAGTCTGTTGACACCATCACGATTACTCTGATAGTTTCAATTTTATAAGCAAAAAACTAAAAAAAAACGCATTTTTTGCATAAAATTGTTAATAACAAAGGTATAAATAATAAAGTCGAGTGAAAAACATATCACTATATCATGTGGAACTATTTTACAAATAATGGCGGAGCTGGTTTTCTATCACGCCTTTTTTTCATATTGTTGGTCTTAACAAACAAAGATTTAGATTCTAAGTTCAATGTGATAGGTAGATAAGTTTTACTGAATATTTACTGAATAACCAAGTCTTTCATTAAACTAGTTTCGCAAGTCTGGTATTCATATATTATCCTAACGTTCCTATTCGTATTCATATTTTATAGAATCGTGAACTTGGTGGCTTAAAAAGTATGGGAAATCTCAGAGTCTGATTCTAATTGCTAATTGTAACATCAATGAAATATTAAAGATCAACATATCATTAAGAATTTTCTTGTAATAAGTTTTAGATTGGGGTTAGAGGTTGTTGGTTAATGTGTTATAAAAAATTTGATTCTGTATGTTTTGTGTTTAAATATAATTAAACATAAAAACAATTTTAAAAGTAGAATAGAAAATAATTGGGTTTTTTTTTCTAGAATGGAAAGGTTGAGTTCTTACTACCACATCGCATTTGCCAACTAGAAAATGAGGAAGATTTGTTAACTAGCAGTGATAAAGCTTCTTCTCCAATGCCGGGAATAATTGATAAAATTTTCGTGAAACAAGGTGATATAGTGAAAAAGGGTGATAACCTTTTCGTTCTCATAGCTATGAAAATGGAACACTTAGTGAAAGCCTCGAGGGATGCAGAAATCGCGAGTGTTCATTTCAAGCCTGGGGACAATATACCCAAAGATGCCATAGTTGTAGCATTTAATGAAATTTCATAAATAAACATTTGCTACCTATTGTAAACATATATTTTCTCCTTATTTTATATGGTTTATGTGTTTAGAAATAATTGGATTCAGAATTTTCATAACGAGCTACATCATAGTTAGCAACGTGTAAAATTTTGACAAGGGGGACATTGGGACGTTAATGTAACTTTGTTCATAATTATCTAACTTTTGAGGGGTTCTGACGGAAAATGTTGAAAAACGTGTATATTCGTAGATAAATAACCATAACCTAAAGGCGGATCTCCACCAAAGAAAAAATGCCAACTTCTGTCACCAACAAGTGTTGACAACATAAAAGTTGACAATTTTCCTTAAGTGGAGATCCATCTCTACAGAAACTTTTGTCACCAAAACGTGTTGACAACACAACCGTTGGCAATTTTTTTTTAGTGGAGACCCATCTGTACAGAAACTGTTGTCATCAACACGTGTTGACAACACAAGAGTTAGCAATTTTTCTTTGGTGAAGACCCACCTTAACAGATAATATATCAGTCAACGGAAGAGCTTTTTGTTTAACATTACCAGAAGTGTGAAGTATTCACTCTGCGAGACAACTAACGGAAATAATGCTGCGCAGATTGTTGAGGCTTTAATAACATAACACACATAAATAGGTATAAAGTCTCAATATTTGAAATGTTCAATCCAGATTTCAAATTTCAAGAGATGAAGGACTTGTTAGGGTAATTTTTGAGAAACCTACATGAAGTTTTGATCAAAATATGAGACAAGGTTATGATAATGAAATATATTCATTTGGTTTTAGGAATATTTTCCTTCCATTGAATCAAATGAATGCTTGTATAAGTTTTCAATCCTCTAACTCAATTTTGAAGAGGTCTAGGTGGACAATAATCTTAAAAAAAAACCTTTCTTGCTAGCTCCATATACCTTCCAAAAAACCCTAGAAGGCTGAATTTCCAATATGTTGGACATGATTAATTTCCACATATTTTGCAGTGGTTTAAATTTTTTCTACTCGCACACCTTTCCGCCACTTCTCCAAAGTTTAATAGTTTTGTTCTGCCTCAAGAACTACCGGAGTCAGCTTATTCGATCTGATAGGGACCATTGGAGATGCCAAAATGTATCTGAAGGAGGTATAAAAGGTATTTAAAAATCACTCCCGCTTCTCTGTTGACTATGTTGATACAGTATCATTTTTGTGTAAAATATGACTAAAAAAATACTGATATAATCATATGAAAAATATTTAAAACATTCACATACAACAAAAACAATACCTAATGTTCTAACCAGGATCATCAGGATAAAAAAATATTAATAGTTATTTAATAAACTAGTTTATTAATGATAGCGATTAATGGTTGAGATATTTTAACGCGTGAGCGGAGCGAGCGCGTTAATAGTTCGAGACCATTAATCGCTACATTAATAAACGAGTTTATTACAAGATTTTTCCGTCGACCTCATCATGAATTGAGTATAAATTCTTGACTGAAATAAATTTTTATTTTGCATGACAGATACACTTGACACAATATAAATTTCTATGTTCATTTCGATATATTTATATTTATGCTCCCGATGGAACAATTTGAGAAATTCATAGATGGAATATTAGACATGTGACATTCTGAATAGTTAACATTACCTACAATATCCGATAAGGAATATGTGGAACTGGTGGAAGCTGAAGTGTTATTTACTTTCCAACGATTATTGCATAAAAATTTTTCCGCAGTTTCTACTTTATTTTGTATAGAGTTAAATTTTTCGATTTGAATTATGAATTCCTTTTCTCTGTGGAATAACAGTACAGACACAGAATAATTCAACTATTCCGTGATGAATACTTCTGTGTTTGGTTGCCCATGACAATCATACATTAAAATAGGAGAAGTTGCACATTAAAATGGGTCATTAATGATCAATTTCGTGTACTTTAAAGTAAGCTTTTATTTAGAGGTCGACGGAAAATATTTTTTTGTGTGTTGTCACACATAAATCAACTCTTGAACCTTTCTTGAGGTAAAGCACTATACGGCACTGATGACTTATTTAAGTTCAATTTTCCTAATTTTAATGTGTGACATTGTATTTGTTGTAAAGAAAAAATGAATTGTCTTGTAATGCTTGATTGTTCTTTTTATAAATTTCAATTTTAATGTGTATTTTGTTCTGTATAACTATAGGGTTTTAACTAATACTGCTCATAATACTTGTGAATATTTCTTATGACATATGAAAGGTTGATTTCTTTTGTGACATGAATAAATTATCTATCTATAAAAAATATCTATCTATCTATCTATAAATAAAATATGATATTCTAAAAATCGAGTCTCCTGGTTACTATTACTTTTGATTCCGTTTTGAGACTAAAAAATAAGAGAATAAATTATAGAAAAAAACTAAACAGCATGCTTTCATAGCAGATCGAAAAAGGGAAAAATAATAATTTATTCAATTGTTAAAGAGCGTGAGGTGCTAGAGATCAAATGTTACAAATATATCATTGGTATATAGCACCCAACGTTTTTATACAATAAAATAAATTATTTAATTAAAAGATTATATTAGGTAGTGGCGTGTAATTTCAAATACAGAGCAGGCCTCAAATATTTCGCAGCTTGATAATATAAGCGGCTAACTGACCGTTCATATTATCAAAACTATCTAATATTACAACAAAACCAACGTTCCTTTCACTACTCACACATCTTCGGGAATAAATCTCGAAGTTGCATGGAAAATGTGGAGTAATATAATCGTTCTAAGAATTGAAATCGATATGTACGTTGAAGAATACGGTTGTATTCATAAACATCGGTAATCTCACTGTGGGTGTGGTTGAATACCTAGTAAAGAAAAATTATATCGATTTTCAAGAAAATTGTATTCAGTGGAACTATCATATAAAGTACGTTTTTATAGAAAACCTTCATGTTGTGGTGATTGAAAAGAAACATAGATTAACCATCAGTTAATTTGATCTATGTTTCTTGTCAATTACCACAGTAAAAGTATGATATCTGTAAAGTAGGTACCTCCAGGAAAATTTTCGCCCAATTCATGTTGTAATGCTACAAATTTTCTTCATTGAGCTTTGATACTAATTGGGGCATCCATTAATTACGTGGGATAATTTTGGCGATTTTCGATCCCCCCTCCCCCCTTGGTGAGATATCGTGAGATTTTGTTCGACCCCCTCCCCCTCCTCGAATCTCACGTGAGATTTTTTTAAATGCGTACCTATTTATTATGTAAATGAGTTAATCTGTGCTCGATTCCATTATATTTATTTAAACAAACTATTTTCTTATAAATTTTTCTATTTAAGACTAGTATTTATTATTTTTTCCGTCGACCTCTAAATAAAAGCTTACTTTAACGTACACGAAATTGATCATTAATGGCCCATTTTAATGTGCAATTTCTCCTATTTTAATGTATGATTGTCATGGGCAACCAAACACAGAAGTATTCAGCACGGAATAGTTGAATTATTCTGTGTCTGCACTGTTATTCCACAGAGAAAAGGAATTCATAATTCAAATCGAAAAATTTAACTCTATACAAAATAAAGAGAAACTGCGGAAAAAATTTAAATAACACTTCAGCTTCCACCAGTTTCACATATTCCTTATCGGATATTGTAGGTTATGTTAACTATTCAGAATGTCACATGTCTAATATTCCATCTATGAATTTCTCAAATTGTTCCATCGGGAGCATAATAGTTATTTATGTACCAAGTGCGTTATACAGATCCTTACGCCCGGATGGGCGTAAAGATCTAGTAACGCACGCGGTGCATACAAGATTTTATTTTTCACGAAAAAATTATTATATTATGATGAAAAAGCGATTTAAAAATCGTTTCATTGCTCCTATCCATTTTCCTTCTCGTAGTAGGCATGTCATTTGTTGATATTTTGACGTTTGTGATTATTTTTGTCATCTAATTTAGTGAATGTCATTGCTGCTTTCTTTGTGTAGTCTTATAGAAATAATGAAAATGAATTTACCCAAGAAACTCATAGAAAATGCAGCCAAAGCTGCGAATAATTCATTGCCGGAGAAATCCAGAGTCGTATACGACAAGGATTATGAAGTATTTAATCAATGAAATTTGCTTCATTTCTCCTAGTACAATAAGCGGGCGTTTTAAATCCATTATGCCCGCAAATGCGGGCATAATGGCCTAGGGCATAATGAGTGTGTTTATAGCAACCGTATCCAAGGTGAAATAAACGTATAATATAAAAGTGAAAAATAAATATAAATATATCGAAATGAACATAGAAATTTATATTGTGTCAAGTTTATATGTCATGCAAAATAAAAATTTATTTCAATCAAGAATTTATACTCAATTCATGATGAGGTCGACGGAAAAATCTTGTAATAAACTCGTTTATTAATGTACCTAGCGATTAATGGTTGAGATATTTTAACGCGCGAGCGGAGCGAGCGCGTTAATAGTTCGAGACCATTTAGGTCTCGAACGAGGTCGACGGAAAAACCTTGTAATAAACTCGTTTATTAATGTACCTAGCGATTAATGGTCTCGAACTATTAACGCGCTCGCTCCGCTCGCGCGTTAAAATATCTCAACCATTAATCGCTGTCATTAATAAACTAGTTTATTAAATAACTATTAATGACGTAGCATAGAATCACAATGAGATTTAACAATAAAATACCTAAATAGGAACTACTAAAATTTGTAAAACAATATTCACTCTAATTCATTCAACGGAGACTTATGTATGATCTCAAGAGTGACTACTACTTTAACACTTTTTATTCCGCCCTAACTTCAATAAAAAAATCTATTAGTTCAAGTAAATTAGTAATATTTTATTGAAATGTGGAGAAAATAAAATTCGTAATAAAAGAAGCCATACCGATTTTTTTTTCAGAGAAAATTATTAGTGCATCGTATATTTATTATAAAAGGTTATAGCATTATTTTTTATGAATAATCTTCCCATCGTTCGGTATATGAATAAGAAATATTCATTAATAGTAAACGAATAATGTTATATTTAATAGTTGTTATATTTAATAAAAGAATGAATTGTTTCCAAACAAATGTAATTTATTTGTAGTTAATAAATTCGTCAATCAGTGCATAATTAAGTCGCGATAAATATTATTATGTATGATTTAGCCATATTTTAGTGGAGAAACCTTTTTTACTTAATTTAACCCAGTTTTCTCGCAATGTTATACTGTTTCTTGCGGGAAAAAAATTACGTGATATTTAATTTTTGCCAAACGCCTCCATTTTTACCCCGAGGCGAAGCTAAAGGGGTTATAGTCTCACGACAAAAAGTTGGTAACTAGCCCGATTTTAAAAATTCCAACGGATATCGATAAAAACACATATGATTTCATTAGGGAATTTGAATTCCCAATTTTTCCCAACGAAGAATAAAAAATTATAGCGTTTTTTAGATAGGCATTACGACATGCGCATGCGCCAAGGTCGATATGTACGAAGTCCTACAAAACATGCGTCGAAGTGCTCTGTGTGCCACGGTAACCAAGCGACGTTGATAGCTTCAGCTTGATTCTGCGTCTGTGTCTGCTTCCCATCCATAGAGATATCTTATCAATTTGATTCATAATTTGCAGCAAAATGAGCCGGGATAGTATATTCATATTCGACAGTCAAACAATGCATTTTTTTGCTAAATTTTCACGGATTTTATTCGTAATATCGACTTATTAACACATTTATTGCAATTTTCCTTCATTTCATTCGTAAAATCGACTTTCATTGTTATTTAATTTATATAATAGGTACATTCAAAAAATATTGACGACATGCACATGCGCCGAGGGGTTTTATCATTCCTAGTGCTACGCAGTAGGGTGTCCTTCATTTTTTATTTAGATAGATAGGCATTACGACATGCGCATGCGCCAAGGTCGATATGTACGAAGCCTTACAAAACATGCGTCGAAGTGCTCTGTGTGCCACGGTAACCAAGCGACGTTGATAGCTTCAGCTGATTTTGCGTCTGTGTCTGCTTCCCATCTTATCAATTTGATTCATAATTTGCAGCAAAATGAGCCGGAATAGGATATTCAAATTCGACAGTCAATCAATGAATTTTTTTGCTAAATTTTCACGGATTTTATTCGTAATATCGACTTATTAATACATTTATTGCAATTTTCCTTCATTTCATTCGTAAAATCGAATTTCATTGTTATTTAATTTATTTATATAATACATTCGAAAAATATTGACGACATGCACATGCGCCGAGGGGTTTTATCATTCCTAGTGCTACGCAGTAGGGTGTCCTTCATTTTTACATAGACATTTGCTGTTTTTTTGTGGTTTTTCAAAATTTGCCGAAGTCCACAGCTTCTACAGATTGAGTTAAAGGGTTCAAACTTGGTACGTAGATTGAGTTAATGTTGAGAAAGTATCTTCGGATAGTTTCAACCATTTTCCTCAGTCGCGCTGCTCCGCGCGGAGACTATTTCGTTCAAATCGCATATCGATCTGCTTCAATATCAGTACACTATGCACTTCGCGAAATTTCTTTTTACAATAGAGGGTTTAAGTTTGGCACCTGGATTGAGTTGATGTTGAGGTACGCCCCTTCGTTGGTTTCAACTTTTTCCTCCAACCACGATGCACTTCGCGATTTTATTTTCAATAAAATTAATTATTTTGAATTTTTTCAATTCGGTTTGCTTTTTAAGCGTGATTTTTCAAGATATAATTCAATTCGTAATGGAGCTCTGCTGCTCAATAGTTTTTTTTTACTTTGGCCTATGGGAGCGTACAAGTATTACGTAACGCAGTTTGGGGGGTGGGGGGGTCTTGCAAAACGTTACGATGCGTTACATGGGCGGGAGGGGGGTTCGAACAACGCGTTACGTAACATTGTTTTCATATTGAAATAAAAAGAGGGAACTTAAATCACTCAAGTTGGGAACCCTTTTCGTTCATGTTTTACGGGATACCTCGATTGTATTGTACGTCAGTTTCTTCCAAGTTGGCAACCCTATCCGTTTATGTTTTATGGAGAATACCTCGACTGTATTCGTCGTCATTTTTTGTTGTTCCCGTTGTCAGTTTTCATTTAGTTTTTCAAACACGTAATACACAGAAGCACATTGCTGTAGTCAGTGTTGTAGATATACTGTAATGTTCTCAAAAGAAAAAGAGGGAGATTTGCATCATCAGCTGTTTTCGCCCTATAAAAGCTCTCATGCTGACTTGTGTGCCAACTGTGCCAAAAACTGCCAACGAAATTTAAAAAACGGCTAAAGAAAAAACTGAAAATGGTATCGCGCCCACGTCCGTGGATCGCACTATTTTTTTTAAGTAATTAAATGCGCTTCCGAATCCTGCTGTTCCATCTCGAGGAGTGCTTTGAAATCATTCTTTCTGAAGAATACTTTCCTGCCGCCACCCTGCCGATGCCAAATCCTTTAGACCCCTTTATATATATATATATATATATATATATATATATATATATATATATATATATATATATATAAAGGGGTCTAAAGGGATTTGGCATCGGCAGGGTGGCGGCAGGAAAGTATTCTTCAGAAAGAATGATCAAGAGATTATATATATATATATATATATATATTATATATATATATATATATATATATATATATATATATATATATATATATATATATATATATATATCAATTTTGCTAATCGCACCCATTTTAATAAGCAGATTCCCAAATTGAAAACCTGTTAATAAGCTAAAATCAAATAATGCATGAGAAAAATAATGGTGGATACAGCTAAAAATGTCTTTAAGGACAGGGCCAAATCTGGAAAACGGCATAATTAAATTTAAGATTAGTAATAAAATTTTATTAGGACAAATATGAGTCCATTTCAATATTTTACATTATGTATGATTATTAAATAACAATAAAATAAACATTATACGCATGTATTGCGAGTGAGAAATCTCTTGTTTTGTTTATTATTAACGAAAACGCGATTTAAACAATAACATAGGTATTTTAGCGACTTTCAGGTATTTTGTGCAACATATTTGTGACTTTTAGCTAAAAATGGTCACTTGGGTGTTACGTAACGTTTACGGAGGGGGAGGGAGGGTTCATGTAAACGTTACGGCGCGTTACATAGGGGGGAGGGAGGGTCAAAAATCTTCAAAAATTGCGTTACGTAATACTTGAACGCCTCCTATATTACTAAAACCATACATATTTACCTTCCAGGATTGATACAATTAATATGAAAGTATTTACCTATATACGAATTGAAGAACCTGATAAGAAACTAGACATTATATGAATAATCTCAGTCATTAAAATATTTTTAAAATTTTTCCTATGTTATAATTAATATAAGTAATATGAAGGTATTCATTATTTCACATCGTTTCTGCATAAATATATCATATCTCTCCATCTCGGGAAGTAGAAAAAGATGTCGGTTTTTCTTGGTATGTGATGATATATTCTTTATTATTTATTGTGAATTCAGATTCTTGAAAATGGGAACTCCTAAAACCAGATCCTTGCTTCAAAAGTTAAGTTAAAGTTCCACAGAAGTGTTCAAATTTTATCTACGTGAAATTCATCAATCTACTTCTACTTCATTGTTATTAGAAAAACATATTTGATTGTAACGATTACTTTAATTGAATCTATGATGCGATGTTTTACCAGGCGGTGACTTCATAATAATAATAATAACTAAATACTGAAATCTTGGTATCACAATTAACATAAATTTTCAGTAAAAGAATCAATTACAATAATAAATTGAATAGTAGGTTGGTGGGTAGATAATCCTTCCGAGAAAACTTGTACAAACTACATCATATATTGAATACATTCAGCAGGAGGAAATTATTTAAATTTATTTGTTCATTCAATAAGTTATCAGAATTTTTATACCTCCCTGGTAATTTCTAGGGATTCCCAAAAGTTCAATTTCAATCCTCTACTATCTCCATATGAAAAAAGTGAATCTGTTTATTTGCCTTGCCACGATCACTCTCAGGCCTAGTATGAAAAGTTATCTTCTTTCGAATGCTGACATAGAATAAAGAGTGTTCCATTTGAAATTAATGCATACTTTTCAATTTTATGTTCTAAAAAATAACATTATTTTGTGTACCCTGCATAAGATTCTCATAATTTATTATGTTAAACTAACTTAATATAATTCTCTAACAAAAATTTTAGGGCTCTAGCTGTGATAGTTATGAAAAAATATATTTTTAATTCAGAGATGTTTGTTGCCAAATTTTTCAAAAAATATATTTTATTTCGAAAATGGCTCATATTTTTCATTAAAAAGTTTCAAAATGTTCCCAAAATACAAAAATGATAAAATATACATGGTGTGCCATTTAAAATAACATAGTAAGCATGAGCTACCCGTAGATCTGACAGCGTTACAATGATGATAATATTTTCTAAGTGTAGATCATAATGTCCTATACGCGTGGCACGAATTTCAAGTCGCTAATTTTTTTTCTCTAGATACTTCTAATAGGCCATCAAGTTTGATGAACCCTTTGTATATACTTCTATAACTGACATCAAAACATTTCCGAAAATAGTGGTCCAGTAAGTATAAAACGGAAATAAAAACGACTACCGCACTTCACTGTTGACTTTCAATAACTTATGTCGAAATAAATACCATCCAAGATATCATACGAAACTACCTACATACAAGGTTTCAACCCTATGGTCCCAAAATTGCGCCTTCTATTGTGTGAACAAGATTTATTTCCTCTCCTGGGGGGTCAACCCCCCAAGAAATTCCTACCAAAACCAATCCCATCCAATATATCATACGAAACTACCTACTCACAAACTTTCAATCTTATTGCTCCAAAATTACGCGCTTATCATGTAAACATTATTTATTTCTTCCCCAGGGGGTCAACCACCTAACCAATTTGAACCAAAACCAATCCCATCCAAGATATCTTTCGAAAATAACTACTTACAAACTCTCAATCCTATTACTAAAAATTGCAAGCTTTATCGTGTAAACAAGGTTTATTTCCTGCCCCAGGGGGTCAACCCCCCATTCAATTCAAACAAAAACCAATCCCATCCAAGATATCATACGAAACTACCTATTACAAACTTTCAACCCTATTGCTTTAAAATTATTCCCTTTATCGCGTAAACAAGATTTATTTCTTCCCCCAGGGGGTCAACCCCCAACCAATTCGAACCAAAAACAATCCCATCCAAGATATCATACGAAACTACCTATTTACAAACTCTCAACCCGATTGCTACAAAATTGCGCCATTTATCCTGTAAACAAACCGACTCAACAAAAAGTTTGATTTCTACCAACCAGTGGAACAGGCTGGGTTTCGAAGCGGCTATAATACGAAGGATCATATTCAAACGGTACGTACTTTTATTGAGAAGTGTACTGAATATAATATTCCATTACACCTCGCATTCGTCGACTACAAAAAAGCTTTCGATTCGGTGGAAACCTGGGCGGTGCTGGAGGCAATGGGTAATGCTAGGATTGACTCAAGATATATCAATCATTAAAGATATCTATAAGGGTGCTACAATACATGTCAAAGTAGACGAAAATATAACAACAGAAAAGATCCCTATACGGAGAGGGGTAAGACAGGGCGACTCAATCTCCCCAAAATTATTCACCCTGGCATTAGAAGACGCGTGTAAGAACTTAACATGGCAACAAAGGGGAGTCAACATAGACGGGAGATTTTTAAGTCATCTCCGGTTCGCCGATGACATTGTGATCGTGAGCACCGACCAGGAGGAACTTAGCGCCATGATATGTGAACTAAAGAAAGAGTCACAGAAGGTAGGACTAGAAATGAACCTCCAGAAAACGAACATCATGAGCTCAAACAACACCAACCTCAATAACCACACACTTCAACTAGTGGAAGAATATATATATATATATATATATATATATATATATATATATATATATATATATATATATATATATATATATATATATATATATATATAAATATATCTTGGACACAGCATCAGGCTAGGCAAAGACAACCAGACAGCCGAGATAAGGAGGAGAATCAGTTTGGCATGGGCAGCATTTGGAAAACTCGCATATATCCTCAAAGAACCGAAGATACCAATTAATCTGAAACGGAAAATATACGATGCCTGCGTACTTCCAGTTATATTGTACGGACTCGAGACAGTCACCATGACAAAGAAAAGTGCACAACAACTACGGGTTTGTCAGCGTGCGATGGAGCGTGCAATGCTGGGAATTAGCTTAAGAAATAGACAAAGAAACGAGGATATCAGGGCAAGAACCAAAGTGAGCGACGTCATAAAACAAGCTGCAAAAAACAAGTGGCGTTGGGCAGGACACGTTGCGCGAAACGATGAGAAATGGACGAAAATCATTATGCAGTGGAGACCACGAAGAACGAAGAGAAGCAGAGGCAGACCCATGCTAAGATGGCGAGATGACATACAGAGAAGAGCTGGAAAGAACTGGATGCTTATTCCAGTACAAGAAAGGTCGACATGGAGGGAAATGGAAGAGGCCTATGTCCAGGAGTGGATTAATACAGGCTGATGATGATGATATATATATTTATATATATATGTATAGTTAGATAAATATATATATATATATATATATATATATATATATATATATATATATATATATATAATACTAGCTGACCCAGCAAACGTTGTTCTGCCATATAAATTATTTTTATCTATCTAGATAGTTATCTATCTATCTAACTATCTTTTTATCATTATAACTACCTATCTATCAATCTATTTGACCCGGCAAACGTTGTTTAAATTATTAAATTGGCTATTAAAAAATATGGGTTGTTGATAGAAGGGTGAAAATTTAAAGATGTATGTATTTTTTAATGCAACATCATAAAAAAATAAAAATAAAAAATTTTGTTAAAAAAATTTATAAAAATATTTGGGGCGGACCACCCTAATCACTTAGGGGTATGAAAAATATATTATGACCTATTCTCAGACCGACTATTGTTATTTTCTATTGCGGATCTGTGAATAAAATTTAAAAAAATGAAAATCGCGATGGAAAAGTAAGGGTATATATATATACATATATATATATATATATATATATATATATATATATATATATATATATATATATATATAAATATATATATATATATATATATATATAATAGAACGTATACGTTCAATTTTTCAATTCATAAAGGTAAAGTTAATATTTCTTTGAAACTGTCTTTTGAGCAAGGACAAAGTTAATTTAAGTTATCACGTAATATCATCACGTAAGTTATTCCCATCTATAAATTAACTATAGTTTATTGACTATAGATAATGGAATAATTTTTAAGTATTGAATTTTATACTTGGAAATTGGTTCGAAGATTTACTTACTCGTGTATACGCAGAAATTTTTGTGGCTATTCCTGTTATACAAATACATGTACAGATCGTGCAATGAATATGATGATAGGTAATAAACCGCATGAATTTTTATAAGTATTAAAGGGGATTTCTATTTCAATCCCTACTGCTTCTGGTGAAATTGACGACACCTGGAAAATCCAAACCGAATGAATACCTAATTCTCATCAAGTAATTCATATGCAAAATAATTTTTAATATTTGAGGTAAAAAACGAGATAATTGATCGTTAATAATATGCTTTTTGTAAATAATAATAAAAAAGATCGGAACTCTATCTCGAATATAATTACTGGTACAAATAAATGCAATATCTGGCAATTTTCCCTGTTGGTAACAATTAACGTGATACTTGATTAGACCTGATTTCACAATTTTCTTAATCCCTTAATCAGTGAAAAATAAATTCTGTAATAAAATTGCGATACTTTTGTATTTCGACAGGTTTTTGCGATCCGAACATTCAGTTTATCATTGTTGCTAATTAAAATTATATTTAATGCACATTTAAAGTGGGGATTGAGTCACCTAACTCATTTTGCCGAGTTTATATGTTCTAACAGCTGTACAAATTATCATTTGAGTTTTCAAATATAGTTTTCAATAGTTATATTCTTCGACCAATATTTTAATAGACTATTCCCTCCTTTAAAATTTTGATTAATTACACGAATTGAAAGCATTAACAATGTGTACCTAGTAACAGACTTAATTCAATGTCAGTTTGTCATTGTGACAAATTAATTTCTATTTTCTTAATTGTAATGAATAAGTAATAATTTGATATGGCAAAAAGTGTACACAACCCGAGAATCTAATTTTTGAGCACCCTTCCGAATATGTCAATTCAATTACCTACGTACGAATGGAACTCGAAGATTTAAAACGAAGGAATCCTACAAAAAACTCCCTTTGCAAATATAATATGTGCATAATTACCTATATACAGCTTTTTTTCTATTTTACAAAAATCTTATTATATATATATATATATATATATATATATATATATAATATATATATATATATATATATATATATATATATATATATAATTATTTATTCGAATTGTTGTTGCCTGTGAACTATTTCTAATCTCTTGATAATTATAGCAATAACAGGCTTGTTGAATCTCAAAAAAAACTCGATTTTATTAAAAAGTTGACGTTTCGCCACGACATTCGTGGCTTTATCAAAATTTTTTTTTTTGATTAAGCCACGAATGTCGTGCGGAAACGTCAACTTTTTAATAAAATCGAGTTTTTTGAGATTCAACAAGCCTGTTATTGCTAATAATTATCAAGAGATTATAAATATATTATAATATATATATATATATAATATATAGATATAGTATATATTTATATATATATATATATATATATATATATATATATATATATATATACCAGCTGACCCAGCAAACGTTGTTCTGCCATATAAATTATTTTTATCTATCCATATTTCTATCTATTCATCTATCTGCCGATGTATCTCTATCTATATATCTATCTATCTAACAATCTATCTATCATTATATCTATCTATCAATCTATCTGACCCGGCAAACGTTGTTTAAATTCTTGAAATGGCTATTAAAAAATGTGGGTTTTTGATAGGAGGGTGCAAATTTATAGTTTTTTGTATATTTTGAAGCCACATCATAAAAAAATAAAAATAAAAAATTGTGTCCAAAAAATTTATTAAAATGTTTGAGGTGGACCACCCCAACCACTTAGGGGTATGAAAAATATATTACGACCTATTCTCAGATTGACTTTTATTATTTTCGATTGCCACCTTGCAACCCTATTGCGGATCTGCGGATAAAATTCAAAAAACTGAAAATCGCAATGGAAAAATAGGTGTGGATCGTAGAAGGGTAAAAATTTGAGATTTATATGAATTTTTATTCTAAGTCATGACAAAATAAAAATAAATTCTTGCCAAAAAAATTGAAATTTATATTAACAAAAGTTTATCGTAGAGGGGTGAAAATTTGGGGTTGTATGTATTTTTGAATGCAGTATCATAAAAAAAATTTACAGAAAATTTTGTCTGAAGAATGAAAAATAATCAAGGGGTGGACTACCCTTAACATTCAGGGAAATGAAAAATAAATGTTGGCTGATTCTCAGACCTACCCGATATACACACAAAATTTCATGAGAATCGTTAAAGCATTTTCGGAGGAATTTAACAAATAGAAGATAGGGGTTGATCGTAGAGGGGTAAAAATTTAGGGTTGTATGTATTTTTCAATGCTGTATTATGAAAAAATACAACAGAAAATTTTGTCTGAAAATAAAATTAAAAAATTAAGGGGTGGACCTGCCTTAGCATTCAGGGGGATGAAGAATAGATGTTAGCCGATTCTCAGACCTACCCGATATGCACACAAAATTTCATGAGAATCGGTCGAGCCATTTCGGAGGAATTTAACTTCTAACACCGTGACACGAGAATTTTATATATTAGATATATATAATATATATATATATATATATATAATATATATATACTATATATATATATATATATATATATATATATATATATATATATGTGTGTTAATTTAAAACTGATAAAATTTCTATTTGCCGTCGCCAACATTATTTCAAGTTATCAAATACGTTGCGAAAACCGAGCTTATGGTAGCTTTATACTTGTAGATATACACAAAGCGTGCGGGATGTTGATAATTACGAATCTTGGGACCTTGATTATCCAATTAGAGAATGAATTTCAAAGAACTTGAATACGCTTGTACTAGTAAGTAGTGACTGAGCCACTCGTTCTCGTGAAAATTACGAGGGAAACCTTAAAGTTTGAATCTGAGGTGTGACGAAGGCAAAGTTATCCTGAAGATCATTATCCAAAGGTAGAAATAGAATAGAGTTTCTGAACGCACCACACGCCCATCTTAAGAGTTTCGGTCCCCAAGGAATTTTTTAGTGCTCCCATACTTTTTATATTCAAAGGGAAATGAATAGATGTTAAATAATGTATTTTTTCATTCATCAACAAAAATATAGTAACGATTATTCTTATGAAAACTATTGGGCGATATTTTAAATCAATTATCTATGATTCAGACGACGTCGCAGCCATCTACGATAAAAAAAACAGAATGGAAAACAAAATTGAAACGGCGCTAGAATTGACATTTGAGAGATGGAATGTATGTTTTTGAAGCCTCAGAATTAAAATATGTAAAAATATATAGAGTGTTCTATTTAAATTTTTGATTTTTATATCGTTTTCTGTGAAACCGGAAGTCAGCCATACTGATTTTGTATTTGAAAAAATTCAAAATTATGTCTGAGATAAACCACGCAAATTTCAATAAAATCGAAGAATCCATTGAAAAGTTATAGGGGTGGCCCATCACTCATTTACACTCGTATATATATATATATATATATATATATATATATATATATATCTATATATATATATAATATATATATGTATATGTATATGTATATGTATATGTATATATATATATATATATATATATATATATATATATATATATATACCAGACATCAAAAAAAAAACTCAACAATCGTGGTCCAGGAAGACAAAAAAGTATTTTAAAATCACTTCGGCATCTCACAATTGCAATTGCCATAGTCTATTATTTTCATGGAAAATACGACTGAAAATAAATGAATATTATTTATATTTATTTTTCACTTGTATATTATACGTTTATTTCACCTTGGATACGGTTGCTATAAACACACTCATTATGCCCTAGGCCATTATGCCCGCATTTGCGGGCATAATGGATTAAAAACGCCCGCTTATTGTACTAGGAGAAATGAAGCAAATTTCATTGATTAAATACTTCATAATCCTTGTCGTATAAGACACTGGATTTCTCCGGCAAGGAATTATTCGCAGCTTTGGCTGCATTTTCTATGATATTCTTAGGTAAATTCATTTTCATTTCCATTATTTCTATAAGACCACACAAAGAAAGCAGGAATGACATTCACTAAATTTGATGACAAAAATATTCACAAACGTCAAACTATCAACAAATAACATGCCTACTATGAGAAGGAAAATGGATAGGAGCAATGAAACGATTTTAAAATCGCTTTTTCATCATAATATAATAATTTTTTCGTGAAAAATAAAATCTTGTATGCACCGCGTGCGTTACTAGATCCTTATGCCCATCGGGCAATATTCATCCCTCGGGCCAGAGGCCCTCGGGCCGAATGTTTCCCTCAGGGCATAAGGATCTATATAACGCACTTGGTACATAAATAACTATTATGTTCCACTGCGACTTACTGTAGAAATCCCCTGTATTTTGATGAGTAGTTCTACATTATTACGTGCGACTGAGACCTTATTAATTATTAATTTTAGTTTTTCTAGTATTTCACATATATATTGTATTAATGGGTTATCCGATCCGATTCATCAAACAGGAATTAGTTGTTTGAAGCGTAGGTAATATAAATATATTGTGAAGACCATTTAGTTTAATTACAGGATCCCACGTATAATACATTAATTTAGAATGAAAACGATATTTATGTCATTCCATATTATTCAAGAATTGATGAATTTTTTCTCAATTAATAAAATATATTCTCATAAAATCCATTCTCAATAACTCAACTTCATGTAATGTAATTAGAGGGTAATTAAAATCAGGTATCGGATTTTGATCATGCCT